>VDFB02000015.1:461473677-461608793 GCA_007258455.2 Sequoia sempervirens | reverse complement strand
AATTTATCATAATATTCCTTGATGTTTTGCCTCCTATTTTGCCATCCCGGATATTTGTTGGGTAATTGCATCCACATTTTTTTAACAAATCCTTCTTGAATCTACCTAATGTATCCTTTACGTGGTTGAAGAATTTTGATCTCAACCTACTAATAAGATCCTCAACTTCTTTTTATTGTTTCAATTTCCTCCTGGAATTTTCTTGAGGGTATTGAGAGAATGGTGGGGCAGGTTGATTTTGTTGTTGAGGTTGATTTTGTTGAGGTTGATTTGGTTGAGGATTTTCCTCCTCTTGTTGAGGATTTCCTACAAATAAAAAAAAAATCATTCATTTCTAAACTAAAACAAACAAAATCAATTTAAAACAAAAAAAATCATTACAAATACCAAACAAAACTTACCTATTGCATCTTTTCGTCGTCGGGGTGCCGTATTTGTGAAGAAAATTGAACTCAAGTTGATCAAATGTGAAGAAGTCACCTCCTCAACAACGCGAGCGCGTAGTGCAGGGTTTTTGGCCGCGGGCAGAAATGGAAATCAGTAAAAACAGAAATGAAGAATGTTCACTTTTTTTTTGCTTTTAAAAAGCCAAAACGCGTTCGCGTTATAACAAGAACGCGTTTTTTCTCATTTTTCACTTTTGTGGCCACAAAAGTGCGACCATCTTGGTGCACTTACCCTCATTAATTATTTACTTGGAAAAAATTACAAAAATATGCATCACATCTGGACATGAGTCCTCTACTTATGTCTAAAATATTATAAAAAATATTATCATTTTATTGTGGTTAGGGTGGTCAGGATAGACACCTACTTCTTATTTGTTTCCTGAAATTTAAGTACTACTGCATTGAAATTTCAAATTTTCACCAAATAGATTTTTTTTTTAAAATAAACCTAGTAGTTTAGAAACTACATTCAATTTTACAAATTCTATTCTTACATATTTTGAAATAGTATAGATAACTTATTCAAATTTTTATGTCAAGTTTCCTAACTTTGATTTTTCTAAATTTTTTTCCACTTAAGGGCCTGTTTTTTCCATGATGATCTTGCACATACCCAATACATTAATAAGACCCTAGAAAAGTGTGAAAGTGTGCTACAACACTTTACAACACTTAGGAAAGGTACCATTTGAATCCTTTTAGTTCACAAGGTACCAAGAACTAATGTGAATGTGTTACCCACATTACAACATTAAATCAAGGAAAAATTAAGCCAAAATCACAAGGATGACCCAAACGAGTAAGAAAAAGTAGAAGGGTTACTTTTTCGATCACCTCAGTAATCTTTTTGGTATTTGAATAATATATTGGGAAACTTTTAGAGTCTAGAGTTTTTATCCCAAAAAGGTTTTCCCCATGTAAATCTGTGTGTTGTGTTATGCATAATGTTTATGTTTATTTTTGTTTAAGTTTATATAACTATTAAATATATTTTAAGTTTTACATTATTCTCCTCTCAACATTCTAACGTAGGAAGTTGTTCCACTACCTTAGCTTCCTTACAAGTGGTACTAGAGCTTGATCATCTTTAGTTTCAATTGTGGGTTGTTGGGATTTTTGAACTAATCTAGATTTAAGTGGGAGCTTGTGCAAAATATAATTTGTGATCTTGTTGTAGGGGGTATGTGTAGGATCATCATGGAAAAAATAGGCCCTTAAGAGGCAAAAAATTTAGAAAAATAAAAGTTAGGAAACCTTATATAAAAATTTGAATAAGTTATCTATATTATTTCAAAAATATATGTAAGAAAATTGAATGTAGTTTCTCAACTACTATATTTATTTATTTTTTAAATCTATTTGGTGAAAATTTGAAATCTCAATGCAATAGTACTTAAATTTTAGGGAAGAAATAAGAAGTAGGTGTATGTCTAACCACCCTAACCACAATAAAATGGTAATATTTTTTTATAATATTTTAGATATAAGTAGAGGACTCATGTCTCGATGTGATGCATATTTTTTTGTAATTTTTTTCCTAGTAAATAATTAATTATGAATTTTTTATTGCAACTTTTAAAATATATAAAAAATCATGTGTCTAACCACCTTAACTTGGTCAAAACTTCATGAAATTCATTTTTTTTAATCCTATATTATGTGAAGCATAGAATGAGACACATGTTTTAGATTCAAAAAATATGATACTATTTGAAAGCTATAAATGTTTTTCAATCAACCTATCAATCAAGACTTTAGTCGTAATTCAAATAGAAAATGAATAATAATTATTTATTAAATTCAAAGTAAAGCATAATTTATATTGGTGGAAAGTTGAGAATCTCCTTTAGAAACCCTTTTTATTTCTTCAACTTTGGGTAAAAAGAAGTCATTAGCCACATGGGCCATCATATCAGTTACATACCACCACTTTTTAGCCCATCATGATCTTACACATACTCGTAGGAATTTTCATATGGAAAGTTAATTTGGGAGAATATAGGTGGATAAATTTTATGAAAATAATTTTGAGATGTGGAAGTTGAAGATGGAGGATCTATTGATAGATTAAGATCTATGGGATGTTGTTGATGAGAATATTTTAAGGCCTGTAGATCCTACTAGGGTTGGAAATGATGGATACCCTCCTCCTCATCTCTTTAGAAAGAAAAGAACCCACCAGATCTCTAGTCTTCAAAATAATAGAAGTACTCCTAATAGCCATATCAAGAGAATCCCATGAATCAGGAATAAAACAAAGCAAGATCTAACATTTCTCCTCCTCATCGATTTTGACATGCCAACTAATGCCAACTGAGCCACAAACATATTGAATGCTTCTAGGTGGTGTGTGATTCATCCACCCTCTTTCATTCTCAGGGAATATAATTTCTTCCTCAAGAAAATCTTATTCACTAAATATTTGATTTGATACATCTCACCAGCCTTCCTCCATAGTTTATGTGTAGAGATTTCCTCATGGACATTAGTAAAAGATAGTCTGTCAAGAATAATATGATTAAACCCTTGGATTTATAGTCCATAACATCATATAATTTGAGTAGGGGTGATCCCACAATAGTGATTTACAATTTGTGGCCAAACTGGACACTAAAATATTTTTTTCTAACTAAATCTTCACTTTTGAGCACCTATAGTGGCTAAACGTGAGGAATTTGAAGATGATGCAAACTATAGATTTGTGAAATTTTGTCTATAGACTCTATATATATTTTTTGCAAGTTTTTTGGAATTCTATTGCACTTCTTTTTCCATCTCCTTCAAAAACTAGTTGTTTTTCAGTAAACACCATTTTTCAGGAGTGACTCTCACCGTATACAACATAACACTTTTTCCATGAAGGATAAAATTCTATTTTTTTCGAATTTAGATTTGTAACTATGATATATAGTGCTTCCAATTGGTTTCATAGTGTTTTATTGAATATATTTTCCTTAATAAAGTTTTGAAGTCAAACCAGTTACAATTCAGTCATAGGCATACTATATACAACATAAATTGTTTATATGTATCGAAATTCAATTTATTTTTTGTTGGATCAAGGACTTGAATATCTGGTGCAATCATATTTTTCAATTTTATTTTGATAATTTGTTATTTTTCCACATGTGTAGAACAAAGAGCTTGATTTTTCGATTAAAATCCTATGTTTAATAAAACTAAAAAAAAATACATAATAAAACCAAAACATATTAAAATTATATTTGTTGGATAGCTCATTTCGAGGACTACCATCATCCAGTTGGGTCTATGAAGTCTCCTCCATTTTCATCCTCAACTTGAGCTTTGAAGGGAAATTTTTTGGATTTTTTTGGTGTCAAATGGTGAGAAGGTGGGAAAATGGGGGTTTAGGTGAACCGGGGAGGGTTTGAGTGAACCCCCTTTCAAAAAGGTTTTCTTTATGTTTTTTTCTTGAGAATGGTGGGACCTTGTATTTAATGGGTTTTCTCGAACCAGGGTTCACTCAAACTAGGGTTCTAGTGAACCCTCTTTTAGTTCGCTCAAACCAAAAGTTGGTTTGAACCCCCAAAAACCAAACTTCTTGGCATTGGGTCATTTTTTGCAACTTTTCCTTCCTCACTGAAATTGTAAACCACTTTTGTGGGTCTACCCAAGGAGGCCTTAAATGTTCATGGAAGACCAAAGGAAAAGAAAAAGAAGAATGAGAAGTGTGATAAATCCAAGTCCAAGTGGAGCTATAAATCCCTTGGAAAGTCCATAGTTATTTGCTTGAAATGTGGTAATCCTAGACATGTTTGTAAGGAATGCAAAGAAGAAAAGAACAAAAAGAAGAGATTTGATTTTGATTTTGACTCTGAGAAGGAAGATGGTGACACATCCATTGACACTTTGGCAACTCGTGCAAGTAATGATGCATGCTTAATTGACTTATGTGCATCTTTTCATATGACCTTTAATAGAGATTGGTTTTATGAATATGAAGAATGTGAATGTAAGGTGTACTTGGTTGATGATTCTTATTTAAATATTGTTGGTCATAGTAAAGTTAAAATCAAGTTTCTTGATCGTAGAATAAAAAGGATTAATGGTGTATTTCATATCCCTATATTAACACAAAATATATTCTTTGCGAGGAAACTAATAAATGCAGGTGTTCAGGTAGTGTTTCTCAGTGTAGGATGCAAGATGGTTAGAGGTGCTATGGTGATTGCTAGAGGTGTCATATATGGCACATTGTATAAGTTTGATGCATGCATTTTTGAGTGTATTAGTACTTATATGAAAAAAAATCTATGGAAGAGGTGATGGTTCCACCTTCAATAGATGGTCATGGCTTCTAGGTACCCAAGGGTGCTCTTTCTTTTGAATCAAAGTTGCTTGTAGAGAAAAATATGTTATGGCAATAGAGACTTGGCCACATTGGAGAAAAGGGTCTAAGGACCTTGAAAAATAAAAACCTTGTTGAAGGTTTTCCTGATTATAATCTTGAAATTGATTTCTATGAGCATTGCATAAGTATGGTAAACAAAACCACATTCAATTTTATTCAAGTTCTCATAAATATTATTGTGTATTGGATCTTATTCATTCTAATGTGTTTGGTCATACAGATGTTCCTTTGATTAGTAAATCCACATTTTTTTATTTATTTGTTCATGATTATTATCGAAGGACATGGGTATATTTTCTAAAGAGTAAATTTGAAGTTTTTTGTCAATTTAAAGAATTCAAAGTAATGGTTGAGTTGCATACTGGAAATAAAATAAAATGTTTGAGGATTGATATTGATGGTAAATTTTTCTCTAATAATTTTGAGAGATTATGTAAATATTGTGGTTTTCATAGACAAAAGAAAACTCCATATTCTCCATAGAAAAATGGAGTTGCAAAAAGAATGAATAAGACATTGATGGATAAGGCTAGGAGTATGTTGAGTGCTGCTAGTTTAGAAAAAAAGTTTTGGGCTTAAGATGTTGCCATTTCTTCTTACATAATTAAAAAGTCTCATACATAATATCTTGTTGATAAGAAACCTATAGAGGTATGGTTGGGTCGCAAGCCTTCATTAAGACATCTTAGATTTTTTGGTTGCGAGGAATATGCACATGTGCCAAAGGAGAAACAAACAAAGTTGGAGAACAAGACTGTGAAATGTATCTTCATTGGATATAGTTACAGTGTGAAAGGATACAAGATTTGGAATCCTATTGCACGAAAGGTAATATATAGTAAAAATTTGAATAAAGGCCCATGGATAGGTCGAAGAAGTTGAGGAGAGCTCATCTAGGTATGAATCTTTAGAAGAGGAGGAAGAACCTCCAACTCAACTTGTTTGAAGGTCTACAAGGCATAGAAAACCAACTAAAAGGAATTCACTTGATGATTGGAGACATTTTTTCTTTGAATACTATTATGGATGAACTCAAATTGGTAGAAGAGGCATTAGGTATGAATGATGTAGAATCTAGGAAAATTACTATGGATGAAGAAATGACATTTTTTAAAAAGAATGATACATGAGATCTTGTACCATTGCTTGAAGGATGAAAACCTGTTGGATGCAAATGGGTGTTCAAGAGGGTATGTGTAGGATTATCATGGAAAAAATAGGCCTTTAAGTGGTAAAAAAATTAGAAAAATCAAAGTTAGGAAACTTGATGTAAAAATTTGAATAAGTTATCTATATTATTTCAAAAATATGTAAGAATATAATTTGTAGCAAATTGAATGTAGTTTCTAAACTACTAGGTTTATTTTTATTTTTTTAAAATCTATTTGGTGAAAATTTGAAATTTCAATGCAGTAGTACTTAAATTTTAGGGAACAAATAAGAAGTAGGTGTCTGTCTGACCACCTTAACAACAATAAAATGATAATATTTTTTTATAAGATTTTAGATATAAGTAGAGGACTCATGTTTTGATGTGATGCATATTTATTTGTAATTTTTTTTCAAGTAAATAATTAATTATGAGTTTTTTATTACAAATTTTAAAAAATAAAAAAAATTGTATGTCTAACCACCTTAACTTGGTCAAAACTTCATGAAATTTAGTTATTTTTTATTTTAATCCTATAGTATGTGAAGCATGTTTTGGATTCAAAAAATGTGATACCATTTGAAAGCTATAGATGTTTTTCAATCAACCTATCAATCAAGACTTTAGTTTTAATTCAAATAAAAAATAAAAAATAATTATTTATTAAATTCAAATTGAAGCATAATTTATATTGGTGGAAAGTTGAGAATCTCCTTTAAAAACCCTTTTTTTCATCAATTTTGGGTAAAAAAATGTTGTCAACCACATACCCTAGACAAAAAACCATCATATCACAAATTTTTGGCCCATCATGATCCTGCACATGCCTAAGAAAAAGATTGGTTTAGATGGAGGTATTGAGAAGTATGTAAAGAAAGGTTGGTTGTGAAAGGTTACTCTCAAGTTGAGGGTGTTGATTATGGTGAGATATTTCCTCCTTTTGCAAAAATGGCATCTATTAGATTTTTTCATTTTTATTGCTACTACTTATGATTTAGAGGTTGATCAAATGGATGTGAAAACTGCTTTCCTTCATGGTGACTTGGAGGAGGATATTTATATGACACAACTAGAGCACTACATGGTGAAAGGTAAAAGTAAGTTGGTTTACAAATTAAAGAAATCTTTGCATGGCCTAAAATAGAGTCCTAAGATGTGGTACTAGAAACTTGATACATATGCGTTGAGTTTGGCATTTGAGGAATTCTAAATCAAATCATTGTGTTTATTATAAAGCTAATGGTTATCATTTCACATTTATTGCATTATATGTTGATGATATGTTATTTATTGGAAAATGGAAAGGTATGATTTCATAAGTAAAATCACAACTTTCTCCTAAATTTGAAATGAAAAACCTTGCTGTAGGTAGACACATTATTGGGATGAAAATTAAAAGAGATAGAGTGAACAAAAATCTATAGCTTGGCTAAAGTAAGTATTTCAATAAATATTTGTACAAAGATTTAACATGCATGATTGTATACCAATGTGTGTTCCCCTTTCCATTGGAACAAAATTATCTACTTCAACTTTTCCAACATCTCCATCAGAGATGAAAGACATGAGAAAAGTTCCTTACCAAAGTGCAGTTGGAAGTTTGATGTATGCTATGGTTTGTATTAGACCAAACATTGCCTAAGCAGTGGGATTTCTTTCTAGATATATGTCTAATCTTGGTAGAGTTCATTGCGATGTAGTTAAAACAGTCTTTAGGTATTTACATGGCACCTCAGATTATTCCTTGTGTTATCATAATAATATGAATGAAGATGAAATTTACCTTGATATTCATGGTTATGTGGATTTAGATTGGGTAGGTGATATTGAGAGTAGATGATCCACTAGTGCTTATGTGTTTACTTTATTTGGTGGTGCAATTAGTTGGATGAGTAAGTGATAGGATGTGGTTTATTTGTCCACTACTAAAGCTGAGTATATGGAAAATAATCATGTTTGTAAAGAAGCCATTTGGCTCAAGAGACTATGTTCAGATTGGAATAAAATAAGGTATAGTGACAATTTTTTTCGATAGTTAGAGTGCGATTTGTGTAGCCAAGAACCCAATATTTCATGCCGGGACCAATCATATTGATGTACAATATCATTTTGTTTGAGATATGGTCAAGATGGTAGGGTGAACCTGGTTAAGGTAGAGACTTTTATGAATGTTGTTGATTCTTTAATTAATCATGTGAGCACAGAGAAGTTTAGATGGTGTTTAGAGACTATGGGTCTTTCGCTCCATATAAATTATGAGACAATGTTTACTCCATCCTATTCCTAGGCCCTTAAATGAAAATAAAATTTAGAAAAATAGAGTTAGGCAACTTGACATAAAAAATTGAATGTTATTGATATAATTTAAAAAATATGTAAGAACAAAATTTTTAGCAAATTGAATATAGTTTCTAAGATATCCTTCCTTTTTTGGAAAAAGGTAAATCTATTTGGTGAAAATATGAAATTTCAATGCAACAATACTAAATTTTTAGGATAAAATAAAAAGAAGGTGCATGCCTAACTAGTTAACTAAGTATAATAAAAAATAATATATTTTTAAAAAAAATTCAATATAAGTATAGGACACATGCTCATATGTGCCACATTTTTTTGTAATTTTTTTGAAAGTAAATAATGTTATGATTTTTTTATTAAAACTTTTTAAGAATATTAAAATTTGTTTGTCTCACCACCATAACTTGGTCAAAAATTTATAAAATTCATTTTTTTTTATCCTATATTATGGGAAGCATACAATGTGCCACATTTTTTGTATTAAAAAAATGTGATTTTTTTTAAGAATTATAGATATTTTTCAATTAAAATATCAATTAGGAATTTAATCAAAATGTATGTAGAAAATCAATAATAATTATCTATTTAATTCTACATAAGGCATATCTTATATTTTTGGAAAGATGCCAATTTTCTCAATAAACCCTTTTTTGTTTCATCAAATTTGGATATAAAAAAGTTCATTAGCCACTTTTTGTCATATCACCACTTTTTGGATCCCCATGATCCTACACTCAACAATGTATGCATATGCATATGGATGCATATGGATATGTATATGTATGCATTTATGGATATGCAAATGTATGTATGAATGTATTTAAGAATCGTATGCATGATGTGAAATATTGAAGATAGTCAAAATATTGTGCAATATAATCCTCCAATATTAACTCTTATTAAATTGGGCAGTGTTCTTGTATATGAAATTGTTGTTATACATGAAATATTGTAAGGATGATTTGATACAGGAGCATTATTATCCTTGATTATTACAATTTTTTTTAGGAATGCGAGAGCATTGAGAGCTGAACCGAGAATGTGGTGTTGCAAGTATGAAGGTGTTGTCATTGATGTCAACATACCTTTTTTGTCATTGGTGATAGTTATGCAGTGTTTGAGAAGAGATTGTTGCTTTGATTAGCTGCATTATGTTGTCATCAGTTAATTTTATGATGTTAACCATTGGTGTTGCTTTGATAAGCTTCTATTTATGGTTTAGATGTCAAGAATATTGAGAAAATTGGTAAGATAAAGAAACAAGGTGTTGTAGAGGTGTTCTAATTTATACAGATGTTTTGGTTTTTCTTTACATTTCTTTTGGTTTGAAGATCTTCTCAAGTGTGGTTTGGATATGTCAGTTATAGTTGTTCAAAGTTTCTATATCCACAATTTTGGCTTCTGGATCAATGGTCTAAGGAAGTTATGTTCACTAGTGTGTGGTCTAGTTTTTCAGTGTTGCTTACAAAGGTGTCTGGGTGAAATGTATTTGCTCCATATTTTTGTACAGTTGCTCTTTAGGTCTTGCAATTCTAAAGGTATGTTGATGGTATTGATCTCTTGCCTGTTTCAAGAGGATTTATGGTTTGGTACTCCAAAAGTTGGATTCTAGAGTTGCAGTGTTTGGTAGTGTAGTCTGAGTGTATAAGATGTGTACATTCTAAAGGTGAGAGTTGTTGTGAAGGATTTTGATGGGTTTTAGGAGGATAGAGGAATATTTTAGATCGTGATGAAGTGTGTAATTCAAAGTTTAATGGTTTCTGCATGGATAATGACTAACCTGGTGTTTACACTATATTTGAAGATGTTTGAACATTAATGAAGGTGTATCATGACATGTGAGAGTTGATTTGTGTCCTAGTTAAGTTTTTTTATTGGTCCACTTTCATTCCTTTCCACCACAGGAATGCTTAGTATTTACCTAATTTGAATTTGTAAAGAGTAAGGAGAGTGTACCCAACTTTAAGATGTTTTTCAAGTTATAGATGGTATAAATGCAAGGTGAATTGATGTGAGATGGAGTGTGGAATAGAGTTAAAGTATTATGATGCAAAATTAAGTAGAGAGTTGTGAATTGCAATGCGAGCTATAATGTAAGATTGTTGAATGCAGTCAATTGAGGTATATTGATCTCTTGCAGCTTGTTGCAAGTGTTGTTGGAGCTATTGTGGTGGAATATATGTTGCATTGATAATATGTTCTTTATGTAACATCTTATCTTCTTTTCTTCTTTCTATTCTAGCAATATGTGTAGGTTGTGAGTATTTCTCTAAGATAGTGTGTCCTATTTTGGTAGTAAGCTTCTTTGTACCAATTTTTTATTTACTTATATTGTGAGCTAATCCTCACCATGGTTTTTCTCTTCTAAAGTTTTCTACATAAATATGGTGTTGTCTTGTGTATGGTGTTGGTTGTTTTAGTTATCTTTATTTAATGTTTCAACATTATAAGAGATTAAGGGTTTAGTGAATACATGAGGATTTAATTACTATTGAGAGTTTTAATGTTTTAATTTGATACAATGGATTCAACCCCACTCTTAGTTGTATTGTTCATTGAATAATTGCTATCAAAGAAAAGTTTCTTAGAAAATGCTTGACCACTTGAGGTAGATCTAGATGGTGAACAAGAAAGAGATCCCTAAGTTTGATAGTACAAACTATGAATTTTGGAAGGAAAATATTGAAGGCTATCTAATTTATGTTGGATATGAAGTTACAAAGGCAATAAAGACTATGTATACACCATACCTACAAATGGGCTATGTAGGAATGATGAAATCAAGGCCTATGAAATAGATAGTAAGAAAAGGTTTATTCTTTTGACTAGTCTTACAAATACTAAATTAGTGAATGTTATGGATCTAAAAAATACTAAAGAAGTTTGGGGTAAGCTATAAAGTATCTATGAAGGAGATGACAAGGTTAAACAATCTAAGTTGCAAAATTTGAAGGCAAGATTTGAGACTTTGTGAATGTTTGATGATGAAACAATCACAAGTTACATGCAAATGGTTAATGAACTAGTAAGTGTAATGAGAGGTCTTGGTACACAAGTCAAATAACCTAAAGTATAGTAAAGAAAAATATTAGAACTCTTCTTGATTCTTATAGTGAAAAATTTTATCTTATTGAGGATTTTGCATATTTTAATAAATACACTAGAGATCAATTGTATGGTATACTAACTAAATTTGAAATGTGGAAAATTGGTCCAAAAAATGGTGCAAAAGTGGAGACTCCTTTCAAGAATGGAAAATAAAAAAAGGTTGAAGATTCAGATGGAGATGATCTTGATGATGTGTCCAGGCTAACTTTGTAAGAAAAATGAAAAGGGCATTGATAAGTACAAGGGTAAATTACCTTTCTAGTGCTTTAGTTGCAAAAATATAGGCCACTATGCTTCAAGATTTCCAAAAAAACCTTTGAATAATAAGAAAAAGGAAAAGAATGTAAGATGATCAAGAAAAGATACTATTTTAGAGAAGATGTTGGTATTTTCGATGTTGAATCCGATTATGGAGATGTTGATGATAATGAATGTTTGTTCTTGGCTTTAAAAGATGAGTCTCTTTTTGCTAACTCTAAAAGTTGTGTGAAGGAAAGTGTCCCAAAGAAAAGGATAAAGCTAGAGGTACCTTGGTATCTACTTTTCATGTTAGATAGGACAAGAACTATTAGTTTAATGATAGTGGTTGCTCAAATCATATGACCAGAGATAATAATAAGTTTGTTAAACTTGAAAAATATGATGGAAGACTTATAAATTTGGAGATGATTTAGATGTTAATATTTGTGGAATAGGTTAAATTAGTTTTGATTGCAAGAATAATATTGAATATTTTTATCATGTTAAAGGTTTAAATTATAACCTCTTGATTATTGGAAAAATGTGTAGTGCAACTTGGATACAATCTTATGTTTCAAAATGATGGACGGGTATGTGTGAGATCATGATGGGAAGTTGCAATATGTAAGTGATATGATGGCCCATGTGGCTGATAACTTTCTTTTTGCCCAAAATTGATGAAATGAAAAGGGTTTTTAAAGGATATCCTCAGCGTTCTACCAATATAAATTATGCTTTACTTTGAATTTAATAAATAATTATTACTCATTTTTTATTTGAATTATGAATAAAGTCCTGATTGATAGGCTGATTGAAAAACATCTATAGCTTTCAAATAGTATCACATTTTTTGAATCCAAAACATTCATCACATTCTATGTTTCATATACTATAGGATTAAAAAAATAAAAATTGAATTTCATGAAGTTTTGACCAAGTTATGGTGGTCAGACATACGAGTCTTTTATATTTTTTAAAAGGTGTAATAAAAAAATCATAATTAATTATTTACTTGGAAAAAAATTATAAATAAATATGCATCATATCCAGACATGAGTCTTCTACTTATATATAAAATCTTGCAAAAAAATATTATCATTTTCTTGTGGTTAGGGTGGTTAAACAGACACCTACTTATTTTTTCCTTGAAATTTAAGTACTCTGCATTGAAATTTCAAATTTTCACCAAATAGATTTTTATTTTTTAAAATAAACCTAGTAGTTTAGAAACTACATTGAATTTTCTACAAATTATATTCTTACATATTTTTGAAATAATATAGATAACTTATTCAAAAAAAATCGTCAAGTTGCCTAACTCTGATTTTTCTAAATTTTTTGCCACTTAAGGGCCTATTTTTTCCATGATGATCCTGCACATACTCGAACATGAGATCAAAATAGGGTCTGGAATTATAATTTCTACTAGAAAAAGGAAAAATTAAAATATCTATCAGCTCAAGGGTGCTAATGGTCACTATTTAATGACTCAAATAAATGATAGCTAGATATGACACAAGAGAATGTGTCACATTAATTTTGATGACCTGGTTAGAATTAGTTCAGTTCAAGCAGTGAGATATTTACTAAGGATTAAAAAGCCTATCAATGATGCTTGCAAAGATTTTTAATTTGGAAAAAACAAACTAGAAGTAGTTTCAAGGGAAATGAACAATCTTCCACTATATTGTTGGAATTGGTACACATAGAGCTTTTTGGTCTAACAAGAGTGAGAAGTCTTCAAGCTAATAGATATTTCATGATTTTGATTGATGATTACTATAGAATGACATGTGTTATATTTCTTAGAGAGAAATATGAAGTTCTAGATAGATTCAAAGCATTTAAAGCTATGGTTGAGATTGAAATAGATTTAAATATTAAATGTTTGACGTATAATAGAGGTAGATAGTTCGCTTCCAATTAATTTAACATGTTTTGTGATATTAATAGAATAAAGAGGTACTTGTTTACCCCTAGAACTCCTTAGAAAAATAGAGTGGTTGAAAGGAAAAATAGGACTATTCAAGAAGTTGCAAGGAATATGATGAGAGAAGCTTACCTACCAAAAGTCTACTAGAGAGAAGCAATACATACTTAACAGTGTCCAAGCAAAAGCTAACAAAAAAAAAACTCCCTATGAGTTGTGGTATGGAAGGATTCCTACTATCAAGTACTTTAGAGTGATTGGAAGAAAATGCTATATTAGAAGTGATGATGAAAACTTAGGAAAGTTTGATGTAAGGTTTGATGAACATATCTTCCTTGGATATTCTACTAAAATAAAATCTTACATATGTTACAACAAAAGATTAAGAAGGATTGTTGAAAGTGCAAGTGTCAAGGTTGATGAAGACCTATAGAATTCAATTGTAATAGTTAGATATGAGTCAGATGAGCCCACTTGTAGAGAAGAAGAAGAAAAAGCTAAAGAAAAAGAAGTGCAAAATGAAGAGTAAGAAGCTTTGCAAAAGAACCCTAAGACTCCATAGAAAAATCATTATGAAGAATAGATCATTAGAGAAGAATGCAAAGGAATTTTGACAAGAAGAAGAGCTACTAAGTAGAAGGTAAATTTGTGTTTTCTTTCTAAAACTAAACCAAAGAAAATTAGTGAGGAATGCAAAGATGAACATTGGATGAAGGAAATGGGAGAATAACTTATGTATATTGAGAATAATAAGATTGGGGAACTTGTTCCTAGACCTATAAGCAAACATATTATTGGTACTAAGTGGTTTTTCAAAAAAAAGTTGAATGAGAATGGAGAAGTGGTAAGAAACAAGGCAAGGCTTGTGTGTAAGGGCTATGCATATTTTGAAGTAATATACTTTGAGGAGACATTTGCTTTGGTGGCTAGAATGGAAGCAATCGAGATGCTTTTGGCTTTTACAACACATAAAAAATTTAAATTTTATCTTGGGTGGATGTGAAGTCTACTTTCTTGAATGGAGAGCTTGAAGAAGTTTTCATGGAACAACTGGAAGGATTTCAATTGTTAGATAAACCTAATATGGTCTACAGATTGAAGAAGGCATTGTATGGATTGAAGCAAGCTCCTAGAGATTGGTATGCAAGGTTGGACATATATTTTATATATAAAGGATTCAATAAGGGTACCGTAGATAGTAATATTTACATTAAAGTTGAAGATCAAATCTTTATAGTGTTTGTGTATGTTAATGACACAATCTTTGGAGGAAATGAAGCTATGTGTAAGAAATTCATAGAAGAGATACAAAAAGAGTTTGAGATGTCTATGTTTGGGGAGATTAATTTCTTCCTTGGGCTACAAATCAATCAAACAGATAAAGGCATATTCATTTCACAATCAAAGTATGCTAAAGATATGTTGAATAAATTTTGAATGGATGACTCTAAACCCATATGTACTCCTATGATTATTGGTTACAAATTGAGTAAAGATGATAGATCCCCTAAGGCTCATTATAGAAAGTATAGATCTATGATTAGTGGACTGCTATACCTAACTACTACTAGACCGGATAGCATGCATGCAATTTGTCTTGTGGCTAGATTTGAAGAAGATCCTAAAGAGGAACATATTGTAGCAGTAAAGAGGATATTCAGATATTTGAAAGGAACTCCATATTTTGGCTTATGGTATCCTAAGGATACTAATTTCACATTGAGTGCTTAGATATATGTAGATTGGACTGGTTGTGTTGATGACAAGAAAATTACTAGGGTGGTAGTGCATTCTTTCTTGGATGTAGATTGGTGTCTTGGCTTAGCAAGAAACAAGATTATGTTTATTTATCTACTACAGAGGTTGTGTATATTACAACAATGTCTTGTTGTACACATGTATTATGGATGAGACAAACATTCAAGTATATTAGAGTGGTGTATGATAAGCCTATTTATATCTTTTGTGATAATACAAGTGCAATCAACAATTCAAAGAATTTGGTGATGTATTCAAGAAAATAACATATATCAAAGTTTAGGTATCACTTTTTGAGAGAGAAGGTCATGGAGAATGAAATAAAACTTGATATATACCTACAAAGGATCAGATTGTTGATATATTTACTAAGGCCCTTTCTAAATATAATTTTTAGTATCTTTAAGAGAAGTTGGGGGTTATTACCTCTCCTTTGAAGTAGATGCATATGGAGATGCATCACTCCAATGAATCTATAGATCCATTCTTTATCTGTACTGATGTTGGAAGCTACCTCTTAGGGGGAATAGGTAGTGACATTATTGTATTATGGAATATATGTTTTGATCATGCAAAGGTTGTTAAGTTAGTTGGTGTGTACTCCTAATGGGAAGTATTCAAAGTAGTTGCAAGTATATTTGGTTCTATGTTAAAGGGGGAGAACAATGGAAAATACCTTATTCTTTACCATTGATTTCAAAGGGGGGAGAGACATAAATCATGTGAAAATGTTTATTTATATAGAGAGATATGAGTCATGTGAAAAAGGAAAGTATCAAAGGAAGAGAGAGTGTAATGAGATATTTGTGCAAGGGGGAGAAAAGAGTGATGTAGAGAAGGGGTGGTTAGCTTCAAATTTACCTAAAACAACCAATTCTTCAAGATTTCAAGCATTTAATGGTGGGTTCTCTCCTCATGTCTGCTAACTCCTAGTAGCACTCCATAACTAGCTTTTTCCAACCCATATCCCATGATAGACCTCATACCCAAAATTTGAGTGTAGTTATAGATGCCCTTTATACCATTTGATAACATATCTAATTTGCAAGTGGGGATGTTTTGGAACAATGAGGCTAAATCTTGACTATTTCGCTTTGAATTAGGCCTAATTAGGCTTGTTTGAATAGGTCACAATAGGGTCTTCAAACTCTAAGCTTCAAATATTCATTCCAACACCACAAAATAGATCATAAATGGTCTTCCTCAACATTTCCAATCACTTCAAGAAATTCCTCAAGATTTTTTCACCAAACCCTAAATCCTATGTAATCCAAAGCCTAATACATGAAGTTATCTAACTAGGGCATCAACTTGGCACATGTTTCACACCTTCCCACACCTAAAATTTTGTAGAAACCTAAAACACCTTTATTCCATCCATTTCACCAAGTTTCATGAGATTTCACCAATGGAATGGTGAGATTTGCATTTTTCTTCCCTTCAAGGCTATTAACCTAGGGTTTTTGACCAATTTGAGAAAAAATTCTTTAAAATGATCAAAACCTAATGAAATTCAATGAAATAAAGTTAAATAAAAAGTAGAATCAGTTTTTTATCAAACCCAATTGGTATTAGGTCATGGTATTACCGTACTGAACCTTACATAGCCTTGGAACAACAAAATAATGTTTAGAATTGTAGCAACAAAGATAGTTTTATTGATTTTTTTTTAAAGTACAACTTTCCAACCTTGGATTCGACCTTCCCAGGATTATTTTAATATTTTCCAAATGGTTCCCAACTTCCATTTGAATTCCAACTATCCAAATTTCTCATTTACAATTGATGACTCTTCATATTCCCTATTTTTACACTTTTACAACATTGACAACACTTTTGCAAACTTGACATTGATTTATGCAAGTTGACTCTCCAACCCACCTAGCAACCTAATACTTACTAAAAAAAACATAAAATGGTCTTAAATAACCTTATTACATGGAGAAACATCAAGCCAATCCAAAATGTTAAATTACATGTACTAGACCTAAGGTGCTCCTACACCATACTCCCAAGGCAAAATGAACTCAAGTCCCATTTGAGGACAATGTTGCAACAACCAATTCATGCTTGATTAATTAATTCTCTAACACCTAAATGACATCCTCATTTGGAAAACCCTTCCAATGGACTAAATACTAGAAATAGGCATTTAACCTTTCCTTTTTGAGTTCCTTGGAACCTAGGACATACTCGAACTTCATATGCCTACTTACTAGATGATCTTTGACCCATTCTTCATCTAAGAATGTTGTTGAACCCACATCATTACCTACAACCATATCCTATCCATCCTTGTAATGAACTTCTTCTTCACTTTAGGTGTGTACTTGGACTTTCCCACATTCCTTTGTAGTTTACCCTTGACCTCTTCACCTTTGCTTCTCATCTCTTCCATATGTTGTTGTGTCTGTGTAACTATTACTTGATTAGGCATACTAACCTCTGGCATGAAAAAAATGGAATGACCAATATCCCCCTTTGAAGGAAATGAAGGGAACACTCATCCTATCATCATAGCAACATCTTCAGCCAATCTTGAATCTCCAAAATCAAGTCATTCTTCATTTATGTTTTCATAAAGTCTTTAAGTTTTGGAGTGGCTACAAGGTCCATAGCCTCCTCTTCTTCTACCTTTATGAAACCCTTCCTACCTACCATCATCACATTAGATCCCATGGTTTTTCCTTTTTCCTCCTCCTTCAATGGTGTCAAGGTCTAGGAGACACCATCTTTTTCTATCTCATAAGTATTCCTCCTTCCATCATACTTAACATGCCTATCAAATTTCCAAGGCATCCCTAGAAACAAATGACACACATTGATGGGTATTATGTCACATAATTTTTTTTCCTTGTACCATCCTATATGAAATATACCCAACTTTGTTCATTCACCAAGACATGTTGACACTTATTTAACCAAGAGAATTTTTAAGGAGTGGTATGTGGTATTCTTTGCAACTTTTTTTTTTTTTTTTTATTCTTTGCAACTTAAGCTTTTCAACCATCTCAATTGAAACCATATTATCTATACTACTTGAATCAATTAAAACTTTACAAACCTTACCAAAGCACTTACAATTTGTCCTAAAGAGAGTCCTCCTTTGCGATGGCTCCTTCTCCACTGGTACCTTGATGAGGGTTCTCCTTACCATGAGTGATTCACAAAATTTTGGCTCAACATGTTGTGATAGAGAGTTCACACTTTCAAAATCATCTCCTTGAACAATCTGAGTTCTCCTTTCTCCTCCAAATGAAGTAGTGTGTGGTTTCTTAGGACATTTCCATGCTTGATATCCAAATTTATTACACTAATAACACTTCCTTGTGAATCCTTGTTACCCTCTTCCTTGACCTTCAAATCTACCTCTATTGTTGGCTCATCTTCCCCTAAATCCTCCTTTATGATCCGCCCCTTGTTCTTGGTTGTTGCTTGCTTCTCCTTGAGGTTTTTTGGACTTCTCTCTACCACTAAATGTGCCTCTTCATCTAAAACTTCTACCTTTACCATTTTTTTTCTTGTCTATCCTTTTCTTTAGCTTATCTCTATCCTTAATTTCCAATTGGTAGCATTCCTCTACCATTCTTGGGTTTGTCAAACTCAACTCATCTTGAAGGTTAAGTATTAACCCACTGAGATATCTAGCCTTTTTCTCCACATCATCCTCTATGTGACCTACTATTTTATTCAACTTATAGAACTCCTTAGTATAGGCTTTGAAATCCATATCACTTTTTTTAAGATTATGAATTTTCTTGTAGATTTGAATTGTGTAATCAACCGGTAGAAACTTTCCCTTGAGTTTTACCACCATTCTATCCCAAGAGAGAATTTTAAGCTTTCCTTTCTTCCTCTTATTTTTTTCATAATCCCACCAAAGTAGGGCAAGGCTCGTCAATTTTGTTTTTTCCAACTTTACCCTTTTTTCCTCTGGTATATCTTCACATTCAAAATAATTAAGTAATGCAATCCCATCCGAAATCTCTTCATCATTCAAGTTCCCTCCATACATAGGTAAATCCATCTTTACCTTGTGACTGTCTCTCTTGACTACCTTCAGTAGCTTGGGAATCTTCTACTCATCATGATCCAACTCTTCTTGGGACCCTTCTTAGGAATTCTCCTCTTCCCTTTCTTCTTCATGGTCACTTGTATCACCTGTGACCATACCTATCCTCTAACTAGTTTCAATAGCCTCAAGCCAAGATAGCATCATATCTTGTAGTTCCTTCAATTTTCTAATCTCTTTCGTAGTCTTCTCTTTCATTTCATTCATTTCCCTTTGTAAGGAAAGCTAGATGCGGAAACAACTCTCCTAAATGTCAATACCTCAGGGAAGAATACAGATACACATTTAATTTTTCAATTACAATCAAATTAAGATGCACTTTGAATTAAATATCAGAAATAGAGAATTAGACAATCACACATGAACACCAGATATATGTGGGAAAACCCTTACAGGAGAAAAACCCGCCACACCAAGAGAAATCACTTTGTATTACAGTAACAGAGATTACATACAAATGCCAGACTTATCTTTTTGGTGTCATTATACATCATTCACCATGAAAAATCTTGTACATGAACCTTCAAGTTACAAACTCTACAGAATAGAATTCATCCACTAATACAATTCCTAAACAAATCTGTCAATTCAACCAACCATTCACAATTTGCAACCACAGAGTTTATCCATGTCATTCCATGTCCGTCGAGCTTCCTCACAGAACCGTCACAATGAAGAATCTTCCAACTATTTAGATTCTACTTCTCTTATTGGTCCACGAGACTCCACATAGGATGGTCAAACGGTCAATAGAGCCCACATTGTATCGGCATGTCGGTGAGACATAAGAAGTGCCTCCCCGATGCCCTAAAAGCTTCATATCAATATCACCAAGAGTTATCATTCTTGCCGAGACGTCCTATCGAGCTTTCATGTGTTACACCGAAGCACCAAGTAGTCGACGAGACCTATCGCTTTTGCTACGAGATCATAGCGAGGTCCAAAAGTATCATAGATATAAATTTACCATTTGGCAAGAGAATCGTTCTTCGCCGGGACCTCACACCAAGTCACCAAAGGTTATATTGAAGTCACATGTTATACCGAGCTCCAAATCACCAATCGGCAAGACACATCTATCGCTAGGAGGTTTCACTGAGATCTCAACTGTCACCCCGAAGTCCTCAGCAGTCGCCAAGACATACCTCCTTCATTAAGACTTTACTTTAGGATATTTAAGTTACACTGACACCACCACTCATTGCCAGGAGTCACACTGAGTGCAAACTTTAACATCAGCAAGACTTACATCGTTTGTCGGGACTTCTCACCTAGCCATTTGGGTTACCCTGATAGCCATAGGCTATCGGCAAGACATCCATCAGTTGCTAAGAGATCTCCCCGAGATCCTTTGTGTTACACCGATGAATAACATTTGAATCTCCATCGGTGAGACATTCGCACTTCGCCGAGACATCATAATGAAACAAACATGTTACTCCGATGAGCCCAAGTGTTACATTATCGGTGAGACATTGGCTATTCACTGAGACTTCTCACCGAACCGACATAGGTTATCCTGAAGCTCGTGGTCGTCATGAGTCTCCCCGATTCACGATTGAATGGCCTGTCGGCCAAAGATCTCCCGAGTAGTAAGAGGTCACCCCGAACACTACATGTCACAGCGAAGCCTCCAAAGAGTAACTATTCGGTGAGACTCCTCCAAGGTCACAGCGACCTGTACAAAACATGGCGTTCCAAAACTGCTAGTCGGCCAGACAAAGAAGTTGTCACACCGACTTGACTCCAATGGAGGTTTCAGCCTGTGATGATTGAGACATACTTTTTCAACAATCTCCCACTTGATGAAGATCACATAGGCACCTCTAGAGCACAACAAAACTTACTAAAAATCATGGGCACTAAGGCCCATTAAACTGGCAAACCACCTGAACTTGTCTGTGCTCACTGGCTTCGTCAATGCATCTGCAACATTCTCCAGAGTATCAATTTTTTCCAAACTGACCTTTCCATCCTCCACCATATCTCGTACAAAGTGGTACTGTACATCTATATGTTTCGTCCTGTCATGGAAAGTAGGATTATTTGCCAGACAAATTGCACTCTGATTGTCACAGAAAATAATTATTTTTCCTACATCAAAACCAATGTTAGAAAACAAATGTTTTAACCAAACTACTTCTTTACAAGCATGAGTAGCTGCCATATATTCAGCCTCTGTAGTGGACAAAGTGACTATAGCCTGTTGCTTGCTCATCCAACTCATTGCACCACCATTCAACATGAAAATGTATCCACTGGTGGATCTCCTATTTTCAATGTCCCCTACCAAATCAGAATCCACATAGCCTTGAATATTGAGAGTCCTCTATGATTCAACCAAGTTCTCATGGTAGCACAAAGCGAAATATGAAGTGCCCTTCAAATATCTGAAAACTCTCTTTACAACATCCCAATGTGTTATTCCTGGATTAGCCATAAATCGACTAAGAACTCCCACTGGTTGGGAAATGTCTGGCCTTGTACAGACCATTGCATACATAAGACTACCTACTGCACTAGCATAGGGTACATTGGTCATGTCCTCCATGACAATAGGATATTTTGGAGAGTCTTCAACAGATAGCTTTGTTCCCTGCAAGACTGGAACCACTAGCTGTTTGCAATCATTCATGCAAAATCTCTTTAGAACAGTCTTGATATACTTACTTTGACTGAGCCAAAGATTTCTATTCTTCCTGTCCCTGGTTATCTCCATCCCCAGAATATACCTTGTTGCACCAAGATCTTTCATTTCGAACTTAGCAGACAACTGAGACTTAAGATCAGAAATCATTAGCTTACTATTGCCTATGAACAACATATCATCAACATAGAGTGCAATAACAAGTACAAAGACTTCTTTAATTTGCATACCATTTTTTCTTTACCTTTTTCAACAAAGTGCTCAGGCTGGGACATATAGATTTCTTCTTCAAGATCACCATGAAGAAATGTTGACTTCACATCCATCTGTTCAACCTCTAAGTCATATGCTGCTGCAAGTGACAAAAGAAATCTGATAGATGTTAGCTTTGCTACAGGAGAAAATATCTCCCCATAATCAATTCCCTTGACCTGGGAATAGCCCTTCGCAACCAGTCTTGCCTTGTACTTTTCCACACTGCCATCCAGACCAATTTTCTTCTTAAATACCCATTTGCAACCCATAGCTTTTCTGCCTTTAGGCAAGGGCACCAAACTCCAAGTTTCATTTTTCTCTAATGATGTCATTTCTTCATTCATGGCTTCCAACTAAGAGTCTGAATCAGACATTTTAAATGCCTCCTTTACAGTCCTAGGCTCATCAGTGCTAGAAATCAAAGCATAGGGTAAAAACAAGAAGTTGGGTACACGAAGAGGGGAAATCTCGGGGAAAAATAAGCTTCGCAAGAAACGCATACGCGTTTTCAAATAAACGTGTATGCGTTACAGATCTGGTACCCGAGCCTGGATCTGAATGCGTATGCATTCAGAATCAAGTACGCAAACCTAAAACATGTACGCGTTATGAAATGTGTACGCGTTATAACGCGTATGTGTTTTGAAACACGTATGCATTTCGAGAAAGTATTTTTTTTTAAATAAACGACTATAATTCATTTTCCACTATTCTAAGGTGAGATGGATAAGGAGAAAGGAGAGCGCGTACGTGTCTTAGAGGCCACACAATTATGACTGCCACCTCCTCCCATCGACACTAGCGACCTCGTCGACCTCCAAGTTAGTTGAATTCTTCATTTTTTTTTGCTTTATATCTTTTTTTTTGTTTTTTAATTAGTATTGAATTTTTGTTTGTTTAGTGTATTTTAGTTCAATGTTTTATTGTTTTTAATTGCATTTAAAAAACCAAAAACGTCAACGAAACAAATAAATTTAAATTGTAAATTGAAAACCATAATTTAAGCTAAACCTAAATTGAACACATTTAAAACTTAGAAATTTCAAAACCCTAGAAACCCTAGGTTACAAAATTTACATAGGTTAATCTTTGGACATAAACCCTAAAATGTAAACCTAAAACCCTATTTACCCTAATTTACATAAACCTAAAATGGACTATTTACCCTAATTTACATAAAACTAAAATGGGCTATAGATAGACTATGTGCAATATGGATAGAGCTAGACACATAAATGTTATTAAATCAAATAAATATTAAAATGTGAAACATGAATAATTTCTACCCATTTCTCTTATTTGGATGAGATCCTTTGTGAATTATGTAAGGATTCATTATGATCATATTTAAGCCTTAATTTATAGGATGTTATTCATAAGATCTATAGGAAAAGTGTGTAATCTAATTCCTATTTTAACTCTCATGTGTAGTGGCATTGTTCTAGATTAGGAAAACTAAATGTTGTACTTTCTCTAAACTAGTGTATCAAAGCTAACTTGTAGTATGAACATTTCAATTTGGAGTTTAATTCAAATTACTTTTTTGAGAAACTTGTAGTTTAGGGTTTAGATCTCCTCTTCCTTTTTAAATCATCCAAGAGTGCTTAGAGGTCCAAATAGGTTCAAAATCCATCATAACTCAACAACTTACTTATAATTGAAATCTAAAATTCCTAATTGTTGATATATTGAAGCTATTCCTAGAATGTCACATATTTTATTCAAAGCACTAAGTTTAGGTGGTAGGGTTTCTCATTTACTTGTAAAAATTTATTCATGTGTCTTCTATATGTTTTCATGTCATCAAATCTCTAAATCTAAACCCTAAACCCTAATTTAGCATTCATTTTGTTGTAGGACCTTATAATTAAATTTGGTTTCCTTTCAACTCTATAACCAAAGGTTTATTTTCTAAGATTATTTATTTATTGAATTGATTAATTGATTCCTCACTTAGTGGCAGTTAGGTTCTTTTTTTGAAAATCCATGCACGTCTAGAATTTATATAAATATTCAAAGGAAGAGTCTATGTCATATAAACGTTTCAAAAAATATATGATTAGAAAAAAAAATTGGGTCTAGGGTTTAGGGTTTAGATCTCCTCTTCCTTTTTAAATCATCCAAGAGTGCTTGGAGGTCCAAATAAGTTCTAAATCCATCATGTGTCTTCTATATGTTTTCATGTCATCAAATCTCTAAATCTAAACCCTAAACCCTTATTTAGCATTCATTTTGTTGTAGGACCTTAAAATTAAATTTGGTTACCTTAGGCAACTCCACCAAATTTTATTCCCTTAAGCCATGGAACATTTTTTCCTAGTCCACCTTACTAGACATAGATCCCCTTAAGCCATCCTATCACCCTAAATCATAAATCGATGTCTTAAGGGGTCCTAATATGATATTTCTTAAGGGGATCAAAGAAGTTCTCAAAATTTGGTGAGTAGAGCTCAAGCTCATCTTTGTTTATTTTGTACATTGCAGTTAGGTCACTAGCATATATCTATGTGTCCCTTTGAATGTATTCTATTAATTTTTCATTCTTATCTTTAGTATTCTTTGAAAACAATGAATGAGATTATCAATTTTAATGTTAGTGTTAAACTTATAATTTCTTCTTAACTACTTTGTCCCACTATAGAGATCTTGTGTCTCTTAGATGAGTTCTTGAGAGTTAGTTAGGCCAACTTGTATAGTGAAGTTGAAATAAAGAGATTGTGTAAGAGTTATTATCTATTTTAGGATGGGTCAACACATGTGAGAGTCATAAAAAATTACTTACCATAGTATTTTCATGCATTATTAGTGACTGTGGTGTTGCCATTTTGTTATTTCCTAGGAATCCTTATGTCTATATATTGGATTCTTGGGGTAGAAGATGTATGCAATGTATCTTATAGAGTTATTCTATCCTTTTTTTTAATAGGATTAGGATTTTTGATATCATTGTTGTATTCTATAGAATCCCTATGAGTATATTATAACCATAAATCATCTAACAATGCATTGAGTTGTGTGGTAAATTAGAGGATAGTTATTCTTGAAATAGGATTCATAAAGTATATTTATATCTCTTTCCTTCTTATAGTTGCATATATTCTTATTTCTCTCTTTTTTCATGTTGGGTTCTTGCTTTTGGCTTCTTAGTTACATGAGAAAGTACTAGTTGTTTTGAATACTATTTAAAGTTCTTATGTTGGTTTCAGTCTTTAAATCCATGGTTAAATAGAAGAATTGGATTATTGAACCCTCATTACATGTTAGTTGTAGAGTTGATCTCTTAGTGACCTAGAAGCTCCCAAAAAACCTTGTTCTTCTATTTGGATGTACAAAGTGATGGTTGTGGAATATTTTGGTTGCTTAAATTTCCTAGATAGCCCTCTAGCATTTTTAGATATTTGTACTTGCATGTTATAGATTCATGATATTTGTACTTGCATTTTTCTGATTGTTGAGAATGAATAATTTTTCCTTCACTTTGGGATTAGCTAGACCTAGGAGAGTATTCCTAGAGGTAGCCTTTAACAATATTTAATCACAAATAAAGATATATAAAATATAAAAAACTATAATAGTATCTATATACATGAAATTTGAAAATTTAGATAAATCAATTTATGTCCTTGGATTTAATTAAATTTTGTCATATTTGATTAATACATCTATTCATTTTGAATTGTATGACCTTAAAATGAAATTTGGTTGCCTTAGGCAACTTCAACAAATTTTGTTCCCTTAAGCCATGGACGATTTTTTCCTAGTCCACCTTACTAGACATAGATCCACTTAAGCCATCCTATACCCTAAATCGTAAATCAATGTCTTAAGGGGGAATTTGACATTTATTAAGGGGATAAATTTGGTGAATATATCTATGTGTTCCTTTCAATGTCTTCTATTAATTTTTCATTCTTATCTTTAGTATTATTTCAAAATAATGAATGAGATTAAATAAATTTTAATAAAACCCCATAATTTCATAAATTTTCCCTTCATATTAACAACCCCACACTGGACTCAATTTAATGTGTGTACATGCTATGAATTTTTAATTTTATGGATTTTATAATGTAATAAATCAAATGGTCTTCAAATGAAATATATTTTGAATTTGTGCATGTTCAATGTGATTTTTAAATAACTTTCAAATTGTGTGCATTATTTAATTAGTTTGTTGATATATATTTTTTAATTGTTTAACATGCAGTTGCCATATCATTACTCACATGGATCCATTGTTTAATTTAGAGGATTTTATGCCCAATCAAGAAATTCCTATAGATCCCATACATCCCAATCCACCACATGAACATAACCCTAACACACCTCCACATTCTCCATCGCCTAACTCCTCACCCCCTCCTGTAGTTGATGAAGATCAATTAAGAGAGAATATCTGAGCAAACCTCATTGTCATTCAAGGAAATATAGATCTCATAAAAAATGAGCCTAGAGTCCCTCCCCATCTCACACGGTTTGCATCTACGATGCAAACTATTGTCAATTATGTTCGATCTATTGATGCGGACCTAGTTAGGTTCCATCAATGGATAGAAGAGAGGAGAAAATTCTATGCGGATGGATTGTCATATAAAGAAATCAATGACCTAAAAATTACCAAACAATCCATGTGCCAATATTTTATTAATCCCCATACAAACCAACCCATTCCACCCACGAAAGAACGAATTTCAATTTTATGGTGTAGGCACCCGCAGATAGTTGTGCATTTTTGGGATAGATGGTGGATGGTGTTTGATACTCCACCACATGGCAATAGTGAGGTGCCCTTATACTTTTTGAGAAAGTTATGGGCTGAGTTTGAGTTGGGTAAAAAACCCAACTATTTTGATATGAGGTCATTTTAGGGAGTTGGGCGTGGCATGCCCCAACATAGACTAGGAGCACATGTCGATCCTCAGGGATGTGCTCCAATTTCTCCTATTGTTCCTCTTCCTTCTCCTAGTGTTTCCACTACATTTCAGTAGCAGACCATGTTATCGACATTAGGAGAATTGAGTTCACTTTCAGGACATCTCACTCAGTAGACTACACACACAGCCACTGAAGTGGCCAATAGAGAGTATGGAGGCTTAGGCTATAGGGATACTTAGACATCCACTTTAAGCACCACACATGCATCTGGGGTGGGGTCATACCTGGATTTACTATATTTTGAGGATCGTCCTACACAGGTATGTTCATATTTTGAACTTAAATTTAATTCAAGTTTGAAATATGAAAAATTCATGTAAATAATAACATGAAACTATATATATATAATATAATATTAATTCAATAAGTATTTGGTGTAGACACATGATCACGTGATGCCTGAAACTCAATATGATCATCGTGTGCATATGTTGAGTGCTATAGATCTGGGCTCACCTTTTGTACAGGTACTTGAACCAATATATATTAAATAATTTGTGTGGATATATATCTAATTTAATTTGAATTTGTACACATGTGTGAATTGATATATTATATCTAGATGCAGGGAGGTCATACAATACCTAGTACTGACCAACCACAAGTTACAGTGGTGAGCACTCTTGAGACATCATCAACTCAAGTGCGTGCTTTCAAAATTTTGTTAAGTTTAAATTAAATAGACATCATAGACCTAATTTAATTTTTCATTTACATACACATGTGTCAATGATCTATACGAATTGTTGTACATCTATATGCAGGAATTTCATGAGATACCCATGGCAGACCATGCACCTAAGACATCATTGGCATTTATGCATGGGAAATCTCAGGTGCGTGATCATGAGGTCATATCATTCGAGATTGTAAACTTTACTTTAAATCTCCTATACAATTTTTACAAACCTTTTAAATATATATATATATATATTCGAGGTTTTCACATATTGTTTGCTTTATATGAATATGCAGGATATAGTAGATCAGGCATTTGCATCTTCTCAAGTGACAGTTATGCTACCCGTTGAAGAAAATATGCCAGTTACAGATTCACATGATCATATGGTAATTTATGCATACTAGAAATCATTTTTACTATATAAATACTAGATATTTAATTAAATTTATTTTTATCTAAAAGTTTATATTTTCAAGTTTAAATATGTTTAATTATATCAAAATTTCTAAATAAATTTAAATCTAATTTCAAGTTTCTTGTACTCTTTTACAACATGATGTGGGTACATCGTCAACATGGAACAAAGAGGAGACTTGATTTGACCAATCAACCTGAAAGTTAGATGGTTTTATATTTTATGGACTATAGATATCTAGTTTTATTTAAATATATGTGTTGGACTTGTCATATAAATTCTATGGACTATCTATCTGTAGTTTTACTTTGAACATGTTATTATCATATTTTTGTTTATTTATATCAATTGAATTTAATATGATAATTATATATGCAGTCAATTATGATATCTTTTTATGTTCATTTTCATGATTATATGCACTCATACATTAGACTATTTATATTTTATCTAATTTTCAAGTATTACATGCACTATATAAATTCTTATCTAGAATCAAATTTAATATATATAATTTATCACATGGTTAGGTGACAAATTAAAACATTCCTTAAATAGTTTAGATCATATTCGTAATAAATTAAGGGCAGGTAATTTAACTATTTTCCAATTAGATAGCAAATATTTGAATCAATAAACAAAAAAACCATCTCCTTGTATGTATAAAATGTATAATCTATACAATTGAATAATTATATAAAATGTGGTAAATACAAGACATGAAATGTATAAGATATTTAAAAAGTGACATTGAAAAAACATATATAATGTATATCAAGATGTTTATTACAACTATATAATATGATGAAACATAAATGTCCATGTAGATACAATTTAAACTTATCAATATTAGGTGAAGACCAAAAATTGACATTTACATTGTCTCTTGATAAAATATTTTTCCAGTTCAACAATCACTTCGTAGATCGACTTGATGAGAACCTGCAAAAATAATTAATGTAAGTAACTACAATTTTTATGAGTCGTTTAAGAAAAAAATTCATGCGAGAAAAGAATAGTTTATAGTAAATTCCATACAAATTCAAAAGATGTTTACCATAGGATGGATTAAGGGGACCTAAGAGGATATATAGCTTAAGGGGGGTCTTAAGGGAATGACTTAAGGGGAGTTAAGAGGATGGTTTAAGAGGATGCATCTCATGAACCCTAGGATATGGCTTCACAGGTCCTAAGAGGATGGCTTAAGGGGAATTATGAGAGTCCTTTAATAGGATGGCTTAAGGGGATGTAAGAGGGTGGATTAAGGGGAGTTGATAAAATGACTCAAAGGGATGTAAGAGAGTGGATTAAGGGGAGTTGATAGAATGGATTAAAGGGATGCATGTCATGAACCTTACAATATGGATATTAATAGGCCCTAAGAGGATGGCTTAAGGGGAATTATGAGAGTCCTTTAAGAGGATGGCTTAAGGGGATGTAAGAGGGTGGATTAAGGGGAGTTGATAAAATGACTCAAAGGGATGTAAGAGAGTGGATTAAGGGGATGTAAGAGGGTGGATTAAGGGGAGTTGATAGAATGGATTAAAGAGATATAAGATAGTGGATTAAGGGGATGCATGTCATGAACCTTACAATATGGTTAACAGGCCCTAAGAGGATGGCTTAAGGGGAATTATGAGAGTGACTTAAGGAATACAAGATTATGGATTACAGGGGTGTAAGAGGATATGACTTAAGGGTTCTTTAAGAGGATGGCTTAAGGGGATGAAAGAGGGTGGATTAAGGGGAGTTGATAGAATGACTTGAAGGGATGCAAGAGGGTGGATTAAGGGGAGTTGAGATAATGAATTTATACTATCAATTAAATGTATCTAGAACTATATATAGTTACCTATCTCTATATTTGAATTCCATTGTAATATATGTGCATCTCCTCTCTTGTTTGTAAAGCATCTAATTTTGGGGGACCTAAAACAAAAAATGATATAAAACTTTAATTAGGAAATGATTAAATACAAATATATATATCATTTAACTATATAAACAACTAGATATACTTAACAATATTTATTTATTATGTTGTACCATCTGCATCCTCTCTCTTTTTTAATGCATCTATGATTGTCTCGTGATCATCCATTGAAAGTGTCCATAAAACTTTATTAGCAGGCCTCCCTTGATATCTACCTAGTTTTATATTGGTTGCCAAAATCAAATGTGAATAATGTATAATCTTCTTGTGTCTTTCATAATCTTCAAATGCAGGCAAGCCATTCTTTCTCATCAAATATTTTTGAAGCCAAGTGCCAACAACAACCACTGAACCAGTTGGATACTCAAAGTTGTCATCATCCACTCTAGGATGTGCCAACTTATGTTTTCTTTCAACACATCTAGCCAACCAGTAATTTGTCTCCTCTTCATTCCCCTTAGGTGCAACAACAACATACACATGTCCTGCAAAAATAAATAAAAAATTCAATAAAAAGTGACTTACATTTAATTCACATATAAACATCCATACATACAAAATTCAACTCAATAAATAATGTACCTTCTTGTACAAGATCTGAAACAAAATCATAATCATCTGATGCAAACACTTGATTATCTTCAATTATCTTTCCATGTTGAACATTTGTCGATGTAGGTGTTAAGGCTCTTTGTTGCCATTGTTCGACCCATTCTGTATTTTCACATGCCTCCCAATCACCTGCAATACAAAATTGACAAAAACATGCCAACTCCCTTGTCCATATTGTCCATGTGTTTGCATTTGAACTCTTAAACGAATGCCATTTTCTAGATCCATTAATTGTTTCACGATCTTATCGAGAAAAAATATCATTTTCTTCAACTAACCAAAAGAAGCGTTGAATTATTGAGCTCTCACTTGTTCTTGTAGATAATTTGGTATTGCACCAATCTACAATTGCACATGCATCTCTAAATTTCGTAGCATCCTCAAATTTTAGTTGCTCTCTAGCAAGAGCTCTTTTCACACATGCACCTGCTCCATTGTGTTCTCCCTTACCATGACCAACTTCAAAAAAACTCCATATGTGTTGGATATTATTTTCTTTATGAACTCTACATAACTAATAAAACATTCTAGCATTTTTGAATTGACCTATGCAATTATCTGACCATATGAGATGTTCTAGCATTTGAATTCCTCTCTCTTTTAAATTTTTATAAAATATATCAAAACAATATTGTACAAACTCAGATGAATGTAATCAATTATCACTTACATAAAAATAGCACTCTCTCAAAATTTTCCTATTATCTTTTGTACTATCTTCTGCATGTCTATAAACAATGTGAACAAATATAGCTACTTGCATTGAATTATAATACTGTGATTGAATTTCTTCTTGTGGAGCAAGAGTATAATTTTCAGCAAAATCAACAACTGACAATATACTTCCAATTGGGAATGTGTTTTTATATAAACGAAATTGATTATCAAGCCAATGAGTATTATGAGAGTGTTGAACATATTTAGGTACAAACTTATCTTTAAATTCATTAATAAAAGCATGCACACTAACTTTTTCCACAATTAGCTCAACACATTTTCCAGTTTTTCCATCTTTTAAAGAATACTCAACATTTTTAAATTTTTTTACATCCACTAATTGTTGTCCAAATTCATCTAAACTAATTTCATGCATACATTCTCCTAATAATGAAAAGTTACCACATCTATCACATTCTCCAGAAATGCATGCTTTTAAAAAAAATGAGTTTCCATTTAAAGAGGGATCACAAAATAAACCTATTATAAAATCTTTGATTCTTTCAGGTGGCATATTAATGCAACAAATGTCTTGCATAATTTGGTTAGCATGCAAAGTGCATCGTATATATCGAAATATATCATAATAATAACAAAATTGTACATGAGTCTTACAACAACAAGAGATTCGTTGCTTATTAATTCTAACATACCAAGGTTTACACTTTTCGAATGATCTTTGACTTATGTTAATATTCAATAGTAAGATTGAAGCATCTAAATTTTTTTTATATAATTTAGTTTGAGTCATATCTAAGAGATGCTTTGGATGAGGTTCACAAATTTTGGAACCCACCCTTAATTTTAAGACATCTCTAATGTTAGGTGATACTCTTGTATTATCATGCCAAAATTTATGGATTAAATATTTAATTCATTAGTTAATTTCATGTTTGATCTTGGGAGTCTACCACTAAAACTCCAACATTGATTAATAGGATCTTTTTCAATACTTTCTCTTCTTTTAGCATCTCTTATCAAAGTTCTAGGATTTACTTTTACACATTTACTAATCTTACTTAACATTCTTTTATTTGAAGTTGTTTTATCAACTAGAGCAGTTGTTATTGGTGACGAACTGCATTCTTATCTTTCGATCGACTTTTCTTACCAATAACATCAATAGCATTAGCAACACTAGATATGACTTGTTCTACTGAATCATCTTTCTTTTTTTATTTTACAAAAACACCTAATTTTTTCATCACTTTTCTCATTTTCAACATTCTCATCAATTGCACCATGAGTTGACATTGGAATCCTAATTTCTTTCTATAAAAAAACATTTTATATATTTTATTTCCATAATTTCTATTTTTTCTCGAAGCAACTTTACCACGAAGGTTATCTAGCACATCTGTTTCAATTGTAAAAAAAAACATTTTCACCTTCATCCATAGGAGTTTCATTTTCATTCACACAAGGGGTTTCATTTTCATTTTCAAATGTGAAAGGGATTTCATTATCATTTACATTCTCATAAGATATAATTTCATCATTTTCTTGTTTCTGCATTGTTTGAACCCTAATATTATTGATCTCAGCAATGGTGTATCCAGCTTCATCTAAACAAGCAATATCAATATTATGAAAACTTTGGTTTGAACACATACTTGGATAGATTGTTTGAATAGGTGCATTTTCCATATCATTGGGAGGTGGATTTGAAGACACACCCGAAGTTGTTTTCTTATCATTCAAAGTTGAAGTTGAAGGAATAGTTGGGTTTGTCTCCGTAATTGCATTTTCTTTTATATTCACCATCTCCACATTTGCATCATCTACATTCATTTCATCATTCATGGCTTCCTCTTCAACATTATTGGAACTATATGCTTCCAAATCTTTCATTTGACGATTCCTTTCTCTCCTTTCCCTTTGTCTTTTTTCCTCCTTATCTTTGTTTTCTTGAACTTCTTCGGGTGTCATTAACTTTCTACATCTTTTTTTTTGTCTTTGCTTATCACCCATGGTTACCAAGCCCTTTTTGATAAAAAAATAATAATTCAAGAAACTTATTTTCAAATTTCCACCTCCTTCAAATATTCAAATTAAACTATGTACTATGAAGATCATTTTTTCTATAAACTCTGAAGTACAAAAACATCATGAGTACATCCAAAAATTCACTTTTTCCAAATCTTCTTGTAAAAAGTACTTGCACTTGATTCCACTTCAGAAAATTCAACATGCACTTTGTCTCTTCCAACAATTTGAATACAATATGCCCTGCACAAGACAAATTTGCAATAAAAAACGTAGAAAATGACACTTTCGGGCCATACTATAGAAAATGAATGTTGCAAGAAAATTGTGTTTTATCAGAATTTTCTAAATTAGGGAAAAACGACTATATTAGAAACGTGTATGCGCTATGTTCAAGAAACGCATATGCATTTCATAACGTGTACGCATTACGTTTTCCCAACGGATCAATGGGTAACGCGTATGCGTTATGAAACGCGTACGCGTTATTTAAAAATTGAATTTCCACACCATATACAGCCGTGGTTTTAGGCTTGGGAAAGGCTTGGCAATCTGAGCCTTAGCCTTTGACCTGCAACTAAAAAACTAAGGCAGATTGAAGAAGAATGTCCAACTTTGACAACATAGCTGATGGACTTTTTTTTTGAATGAATCTATAAAATTAAAACCCGTTAGAGAACACAATGTCTACTTTCTCAATATATAAATTTTGTTAAAATTGGATTATGTTTGCTATTTTTTAATTAATTTCTAAGCAAACTAGTCCTTAAACTTGAAATATCATGTTTTTTTAGTTTTTTAATAACTTTTTATTGGTTAAGTTTCTTGTAAAATAAATTATATGGCATCAGACTTCAGAAAATTCTCTACACAATGAAAAAAAAAAGAGTCAAAAAATGTTTTGTTTAGGTCAATTATGTTGTCCGTACACATTGATTTTAAAAAAACATCAATTAAGGCCAATAAAAAATTAATAAAAAAAATATTCAACCAAAAATTACAAAAAAAAATCCACATCAAACTTCATGTTGTTAGATCTCATTTCCCAAAATTAATTAGCAAAATAATTTTATTTGGGTCAAAAAGTGTTGTCCGTACACCTGCTTGGTATGGTAAAAAAATAGGGACTTTTAAAAAGTGGGTTTTAGAGATCCCTATCAAAATTTAATTTCTATAATATGGGTATTTTAATAATTTACATATTTGGAAACTAGATTCAAAATTATAGATTTCATATTGCTAACCTTTTTTTAATATTCATTGTGTAAGTGCCTCAAATTTTCAGTCCAAATGTGACAAATTCTGAAAAATAGCAAAAACATTTCCACTTTTTGAGCTTTTTGTGTACTCAACTTCTTGCATCAACCCCATAGGCACAAGTAGAATCTATCAAAGAGAACCCATACCTATCTGGTTGTTTTCTTTCATGGGTTGACCTCCTCACTAGATGAGGTTGAGGTTCTTCTTCTTCAGAACTTTCAGAACTGCTTGAGCTCTCCTCAGTTTCAGGTACATTTTAAATTTTCAATTCCTCTTTCTCAGGTGTAGGAGGAATTACCGCTACATCCTTATTGTTTTCTGACTTTGTCTCTGACTGCAGATCCAAAGTGGAAGGTTTCTGCTCACGAAAGATTACACTTGTGTTGTATACAACCTTCTCTGTATCAAGATTCCAAAGCTTGTATCCTTTTATGACAACACTATAGCCAATAAAAATACATTTGACAGCCTTGTTCTCCAGTTTAGATCTTCTCACATCCGACACATGAGCATATGCCTCACAACCAAAAACATGAATATGTCTAAGAGAGGGCTTCTTACCAGACCATGCTTCCAAAAGTGTTTTCTCAACAAGAGCAGAGTTTGGAGAATGATTTATTAGGTAACATGCAGTAGATACAGCCTCAGCCTAGAACTTCTCCTCCAAGCCAGCACTACTAAGCATACTTCGTGCTCTCTCCATCATTGTCCTATTGAACCTTTCTACAAATCCATTCTGTTGTGGAGTATAAGGTGTAGTCTTATGTCTTTTAATCCCATGGTCTTTACAGTATCTTTCAAATTCATCAGAACAAAATTCACCGCCATTATCAGTCCTTAAGCATTTTATTTTTCTTCCAGTCTGATTTTCAACAAGGTTCTTAAATTCCTTAAATCGACTGAACACTTTTGATTTACTTTTCAAAAAATAAATAAATTATTTTCTTGAATAATCATCAATGAACGACACATAGTATCTTGATTTAGACAAAGAAGGAACATCCACTGGACCAAACACATCCAAATGAATATAATCAAGCAAACCAGAAGATTTATGATGACTAGAATAAAAAGAAACATGGTGCTGCTTTCCATATATACAGTGTTCACAGAATTCAAATTCAAGATTACAATCTTCAAGCCCCTCAACCAGGTTTTTATTCTTCAAGGTTTTTAAACCTTTCTCTCCTATGTGGCCTAGCCTATGATGCCAAAGCATAGTCTTCTCTACAGGAATTTTTACTTCCATAAAGTTTACATAATTAGGGACATTTCCCTCTTTACCTCCATGAGCATCTTTCAGTGACTTTATAGAGACACTGTTACATTGAACAACATGTGCATCCAGCTTGTACAGGGTACCAATTCGAGAACCTCTAGCCAACACCATAGAGCCTCTAGTCATCTTGCAACCATTTCCAGATAATGAGACTTGTACTCCAATATCATTCAGCTTAATGACAAACAAAATATTTTGAGCTAGACTTGGTATGTGCATAACATCATTGATCCCCTCCACTCTTCCATCAGGGAATTAAATTCTGACTCTTCCACGGCCAACAATTTTCAAAGTTGAATCACTTGCTAAGTACACCTTTCCACCATCGTATTCTTCATACTTTGTGAACCACTCTCTATGAGATGTCATGTCGAAAGATGCTCCAGAATCAATCAACCAGACATCATCTAATGCCTGTGTAGCCAAGGCTGCAATGAAGGAATCGCCATCACTGTGAGAAGACTCATTGTCAGAAGAGGCCTTCTTCTTCTTCTTCTTCTTCTTCTCCTCTTTACAATCCTTTCGGACATGACCAGGTTGCCCACAGTTCCAACACTTCACCTTGGACTTCTTGCTAGGAGACTTTGATCTCACTTCTGATTTCAATTTGGACTTCTTGTCCTTCTTCTTTCCTTTCTCCTTCGACCTTCCTCTGACAGCAAGAGCCTCTTTTTCCATCTAAGAATATTTTCTTCTCATTTCTTCTGACAACAAAAAACCAACAATATCTTCCATATTGAAACTAGATGTTGTACTCCCAATATCCATCACTAGATGATCCCATGAGTCTGGAAAAGAACACAATAGTAGCATACAACGATCCTTTTCTTCAGTCTTCACACCAACAGATGTTAACTAAGCAAGCAGGATGTTAAATGTGTTCAAATGATCAGCTACAAACCCTCCTTCTTGCATTCTCAAAGAGTATAGTTTCTTCCTTAGGAACAATTTATTCACCAAATATTTCCCCTGATAAATAAATGCCAGTCTCTTCCACAAGGAAGAAGCAGTCTTCACTTCATGTACATTCAGAAGAACGAAGTCTGCCAAAGAGAGCCTTATTAACCCTTAGACTTTCTATCTACAAGGTCACAATGCTCTTGCTTCATGCCTGTAGGTTTAGTTCCAGACACTGCAAGCCACAGATCACGATCCACTAGAGATCCTCCATTTTGAGTTTCCACAACTCAAAGTTACTGCCATTGAACTTCTTTATTTCAATCTTTCCTGATGTGCTAGCAATCTCAATCTGTAATTAGAAATTGACAAACTTCTACTAGACTCCCACTGAACAAAATTGACTCAAAAAACCCAACGTACCCACAAGGATAACACAACTGGCTAGGCTCTGATACCACTTGTAAGGAAAGCTAGATACGGAAACAACTCTCCTAAACATCAATACCTCAAGGAAGAATGTAGATACACATTTAAGTTTTCAATTACAGTCAAATTAAGATGCACTTTGAATTAAATATCAGAAACAGAGAATTAGACAATCACAGATGAACACCAGATATACGTGGGAAAACCCTTACGGGAGAAAAACCCACCACACCAAGAGAAATCACTTTGTATTACAGTAACAGAGATTACATACAAATTCCAGATTTATCTTTCTGGTGTCATTATATAGCAGCATTCACCATGAACAATCTTGTACATGAACCTTCAAGTTATAGACTCTATAGAATAGAATTCATCCATTGATACAATTCCTCAACAAATCCGTCGATTCAACCAACCATTCACAATCTGCAACCATAGAGTTTATCCATGTTATTCCATGTCCGTGGAGCTTCCTCACAAAACTGTCACAATGAACAATCTTTCAACTGTTCAGATTCGGCTTCTCCTATTGGTCCACGAGACTCCACATAAGATGGTCAAACGGTCAACAGAGCCCACATTGTATCAGCATGTTGGTGAGACACAAGAAGTGTCTCCTCGATGCCCTAAAAGCTTCATATCGATATTGCCAAGAGTTATCGTTCTCGCCAAGACGTCCTATTGAGCTTTCATGTGTTACATCGAAGCACCAAGTAGTCAGTGAGACCTATCGCTTTCATCAGGAGATCATAGTGAGGTCCAAAAGTCTCATAGATATAAGTTTACCATTCATCCAGAGAATCGTTCTTCGCCAGAACCTCACACTGAGTCACCAAAGGTTATACCAAAGTCACAAGTTATACCGATCTCCAATCACCAGTCGGCAAGACACATCTATCGCTAGGAGGTTTCACCAAGATCTCAAGTGTCACCCTGAAGTCCTCAGTAGTTGCCAAGACATACCTCCTTCATTAAGACTTTACTCTGAGATCTTTAAGTTACACTGACACCACCACTCGTCGCCAGGAGTCACACCGAGTGCAAAATTTAACATCAGCAAGACTTACATCATTCGCCGGGACTTCTCACCGAGTCATTTGGATTACCTCGATAGCCATAGGCTATAGACAAGACATCCATCAGTCGCTAAGAGATCTCTCTGAGATCCTTTGTGTTACACCGATAATAACATTTGAATCTCCGTCAGTGAGACATTTGCACTTCGCTGAGACATCATAATGAAACAAACATGTTACTCTGATGAACCCAAGTGTTACACTGTCGGTGAGACGTTGGCTATTCGTTGAGACTTCTCATTGAATTGACATAGGTTATCTTGAAGCCCGTGGTTGTCATGAGTCTCCCCAATTCATGATTGAATGGCATGTCAGCCAAAATCTCTCTGAGTGGTAAGAGGTCACCTCGAACACTACATGTCACAGCGAAGGCTCCAAAGGGTAACTATTTGGTGAGACTCCTCCAAGGTCACAGTGACCTGTACAAAACATGGCGTTCCAAAACTGCTAGTCGGCCAGACAAAGAAGTTGTCACACCGACTTGACTCCAATGGAGGTTTCAACCTATGATGATTGAGACATACTTTTCCAATACCCTTGCCATAGGGTTACCTTTTGGAGGCATCTTCTTCTCTTTTTGCTTCACACTTTCCCTCTTATAGACCAATCTAATCCTTGATACCAATCTGATGCAAAGAAGGGGTGGTTAGCTCCAAATTGACCTAAAACAACCAATTCTTCAAGCTTTCAAGCATTTAATGGTGGGTTTGTCTCCTCAAGTCCACTAACTCCTAGTAGCACTCCATAACTAGTTTTTCCATCCCAATTCCCATGAAAAACCTCATACCTAGAATCTTATTGCAGTTATAGATACCCTTTATGCCACTTGATAACATATCTAATTTGTGGGTGTGGGTGTTTTGGAACACTAATGCTAAATCTTGACTATCCCGTGTTGAATTAGGCCTAATTAGGCTTGTTTCAATATGTCACAACAGGGTCTTCAAACTCTAATCTTGAAATATTTATGCCAACACGTTAAACATATCATAAATGGTTTGCCTCAACATTTCTAATCACTTCAAGCAATTCCTCAAGAGTTTTCCACCAATTAGTAAGTCCTATGAAATCTCAAAGCCTAATACATGAGATTATCTAACTAGGGCATCAACTCTGCACATATTGCACACCCTTCCTACACATGCAAGCTTGTAGAAACATAAAAAACCTTTTTTCCATCCATTCCACCAAGTTTGATGAGATTTCACTAGTAAAATTGTGAGATTTGCACTTTTCATCCCTTCAAGGCCATTAATCCAAGGTTTCTGACCAATTTGAGAAACAAAGTGCAGTAGAAAGTAAAATCAGTGTTTCATCAAACCTAATTGTTCTTAGGTCATGGTACTACCATAAAATACCATACACATCCTTGGAACAAGAAAATAACATTTAGAATTGCAACAAAGATAGTTTTATTGATTTTTCTTCAAATTACAACTTGCCAACCTTCACTTCGACCATCCTAAGCTTATTTTAACATTTCCCCAATGGTTCCCAACTGCCATTTGAATTCCAACTATCCAACTTCCTCATTTACAACCGACAACTCTCCATATTCTCTATTTTTGCATTTTTACAACATTTACAACATTTTTTGCAAACTTGACAGCTTATGCAATTTAACTCTCCAACCCACCTAGCAACCTAATATTGACTCAAACACACATGAAATGGTCTTAAATGACCTTATTATATAGAAAAACATCAAACCAAGCCAAAATGTTAACTTACACCTACTAGAACTAAGGTGCTCTTGCACCAAAGAGAAGAGGAAATAAGTATGTTCAAAGTTGTTGTGTCTTTGATAGTTTTTCACATCTTGTGTTGTCAGCAATAACAAAGGGTGAGATTGTTGCAAGTATGAAGGTATTGTCATTGATCTCAACAAGCTTGTGTTTTCATTGGTGATAGTTGTGTAGTGGTCGAGAAGAAATTGTTGCATTGATTATTGCATTATGTTGTTATTAGTTAAGTTGTTGATGTTAACCTCTGGTGTTTCTTTGATAAGCTTCTATTTATGGTTTATATGTCGAGGATATTGAGAAAATTGATAAAATAGGGAAACTAGGTGTTGCAAATGTGTTCTAGTTTAAAGAGGTTTTTGGGTTTTTCTTCACATTTCTTTTGGGTTGAAGATATGTTTGTGTGGTTTGGATATGTTGGTTAGAGGTGTTTAGAGTTTCTCTATCTATAATTTTGGCTTTTGGATTGATGGTTAGAGGAAGTTATGTTCACTAGTGTGTGAACTAGTTTTGCATTGTTGCTTATAGAGGTCTCTGGGAGAAATGTATTTTCTCTGTGTTTCTCTATAGTTTCTCTTTAGGTAATGTGATTCTTAAGTTATGTTTATGGTGTTGACATATTTCCTATGTCAAGAGGAGATGTGGTTTGGTACTCTAAAAGTTGGATTCTAGAGTTGCAGTGTTTGGTAGTGTAGTTTGAGTGTACAAGTTGTGTAAATTTTGAAGGTGTGAGTTGTTGAAAAGAATTTTTATGAATTTTAGGAGGATAGAGGAATATCCTAGATCGTGATGAAGCATGGTATGTGGTTTGCAAGTCATTCTTTGATTTAAGGAATCATGTAATTCAAAGTTTAATGGTTTTTGCATTGGTAATGATTGACCTAGTTTTTACACTACATTCAAAGATGTTTGAACATTAATGAAGGTTTAGCATGGTGTGTGAAAGTTAATTTGGGTCCCAAAGAAGTTTTGTATTGGTCCACTTTTTTTTTCTATCCACTACGGGAATGCTTAGTGTCGACCTAATTTGAATTTGTAAAGGGTAAGGAGAGTGTAGTCAACTTGAAGATGTTTTTCAAGTTGAGAATAGTATAAATGCAAGGTGAATTGATGTGATATGGAGTGTGAAATAGAGTTAAATTATTGTGATGCAAAATTAAATATAGACGTGTGAATTGTTGTGCAAGCTATAATGCAAGATTATTGGATGTAGTGAGCTGAGGCATCTTGATCTCTTAAGGATGTGAGTGTTGTTTGAGCTGTTGTGGAATTTATATTGCATTAAGATTATGTTCTCTGTGTAATATATTATCTTATTTTCTTCTTTCTATTCCATTAGTGAGCCTTTCTGGATAGTGCGTCTTATTCTAGTAGTGAGCCTCTTTGTATCATTTTTTCAATTACTTATATTGTGAGCTAATCCTCACTATAATTTTTCCCTTCTAGGGTTTTCCACGTAAATTATGTGTTCTCTTGTGTATGGCATTGGTTTCTTTAGTTATCTACTTTTCATTTTTCAACATTCTTATAGATTAAGGGCTTAATGAAAACATGTGGAGCTAATTATTATTGATGGTTTTAATGTTTTGATTTGATACAAATAAATTTGTCTTGTTCATTCAACATGTGGATGACCAACATATCAACCAAACCGTGTTTATTAATGCACTAAACTATATTAGGTCATTTTACTCTGAATACATAATGAATTTTATAACTTGTGGTATATTGTGTTCATATAGTTATTGCTCTTACAAATCTATATTTGTTTGGATGACTATATGTAAGTATGTTGGACTCTCAATTGCATCTACCTATTTTGGTAGGCATGGGAGGACTCTTAGCATTAAGTAGAAGACTTCAAGAATTAACCACAGGTAAATTCTTTCACTTTTCTTAGACAATGAATTAGTAGGAAACATGTGTTGTTATATATATGACTGAAACATAAAGGAATTAAGTAATACTAAATATTAATTATTAAATTAATTAGTATCAGATTGATTAGAATGCTTTCCTTTCCCTATTGATCTATTTCCATTTCTACCTAGTGTCATGATCTGGACTTAACCTGTAGCCACAATAAAAATAGTATTACTTGTTATTGAAGCATAAATATGTTTTTGAATATCATAAACATAAAAATGCATGATCTAAACGGCTTAAGACTACATTGTAACATTCAGATTGTTTCAAGAATACATGCAAACAAATTCATGTAATCTTGGGTTTTATTTGTTTAAATCAAATAGTGTATGGTCCTTGCTTTAATAATTATATATATTCATTTGTGTGTGCATATAATTAAATACATGTAACATTTATATGTGTTTGTGTGTATATATAGACATATATATTTATGTGTTGTCACATATTACTAAAACAAAGAAAAACTAAATTGAAATAGAATTATAGCTACTTCACATTCACTGTAATTATTTCACAATATAATGAAACCCTACATTACATCCATACTTGGTGATGCTGATTGACAAGAAAAATGGAAGGAAATAAGTTAAATCATATCATTACAAGTAAAAATATAATGTAAGCAGAAATTATGTGTTGATGATATATGTCACCTGGACAACATGTATGATGTGTAATCCTAAAATCGGTCAAATAATTGGGACTACACATAGGAAGTAGTAGAATTTGATTATTGTACCTACAAAATGTAAGGAGGTGCAATGTGTGTTACTTGTGAGTAGAGGAGAGTACACACCAAAGAGGAGCCTTCATAGAGCATCATAGGCTAAAGAGGAAGGCAAGAAGAAGTCCACAGAAAAATAATGTGTATATATGTATACATATATATGCATATATGCATAAAATTGGTCATGTCAAATTAATCCTGGCATTTAATTAAATATTTATTATTTAATTAATTTCTCTAAAGTCTTCTACATATGATTAAATTTAATTAATTTAATTATATTGTTCATTCACTTTATTTTTCCACTTTAATTAAATAAATTCATTTTATTTAATTACCACTTTCTTAAGTCCACTTAATTAATTAAATAAATACCATTGTTTATTTAAATTAATTATCACATTTAAGTTTAATTAAATCCTTGATTTAATTAAATTTAATTTCCTTTCTCTTATTCAAATCTTTCTTCTAATTAATTAAATATTTTATTTAATTAATTTCATTTACAAGTTTAATTAAATATCTTTCAAATCTTTTCAAAATCATAATTAAATCTAATTATGAAATCTTCCATTATCTTTCAAATCTTAAGGAAATCTCCATGTCACCAGTAAATGAATAATGAGTTAGATAAATTCATTATTTATGTTCTTGAATCTTTCCATAATCTCACAAAAAGATAATTTTTACAATTCATCTTTATCATCTTATCTTATCTCTTCTTCGAAAAAGGAAACAAAGCTTGTTTTCTATTTTATTCTATTTTTCTCTCCAATCTCATCCATCTTCAACTGTTGGATATGCCAGGAATTTTTATAGTTGTTGATCACATCAGCCAATCATAATCTTTTGAAAACTCTATAAGTATCACTATGACTCCAAGCATTGGTTCTAATTAGATATTACTTGCATTCTAACATTATTAGCATTCTAGCATTGTTTTTATCATCTTTATCTTTTATCAAATTCATAATCTTTCATTTTATCAATAATGTTTAGCATTAGAATAATCACATCTTAGCATAGCATTGTGTTGTTTGTGTGAATAATTGTCTTGTACCTAGATAATCCACTCACTAGGTAATTAGGGGACCTATTCACATGGCTAAGTTTACTTAGGAAAAATATTCTTTCTAGATGTATTAGTTGGCTTTTCTAGAACTTATCTTATCTAGCTAGGATGCATCATTTCCTAGGTGATTAGGTTGTTGGTTGTCTCATGTCATAGGATTATGACATTTGTCAACTTCATGTTCATTACTACATTTCAACCTTGCCTATATAAGTAAGGAACCTCATGTACATTTGCATAACAATCAATTCAACCATTAATCAATCTTGCATTGTGAAGCAAGCTTTCTTGCCATTCTCTCTCTTGTGGAAGTGGTTTTGGTTGAAACTATTCTTGGGGGTGTTGGGGAGTCACCATTTACTCCCACATGGTATGAGAGCTCTCCAGGTGTTGCAGATTCCTTCCTAGATTTGAGGGCATTATTTTGGCTTGAAGATTTTTGTTGGGTACAGATTAGGGTTTCAAGAACCTCATGGTTGAGATGAGAAGGTTCCACAGACGAATTTTGACTGTAAATTTGTCCATTTTGGGTAAAGTTGTTTTTGAGGCAAATTTTTTTTGCTAGGACAGCCTCCCAAGCAGTACGATTTTTTCATTTTATGCAAAAAAAATATTTTGTAAAATATTTTCTACGGTTATTGTAAAATTTGGGGAAAATTTTATTATTTTGAGGCAAAAATTAAAATTTTTGAGCTTTTATATTGTATTGGGTAGATTTCTTAATATTTGTGGGAAAATATTATTGAAAGCATTTTCTGCGGATATTTGTGAAAGGAATCTTCGCAAGGAATAATCCTTGTCCTCTGAAGACCTACGTCAAATCTAGTCGGCGTACTCTCATACTTTGCCCAATTTCCATTAATCTCAGCCTAGTCACTATTCTCAGCATCACATTTGCCAGTGTTGGCTCACCCTCCATTGGTTGACAGATTAAGCATTTGTCTGCAGGGTATCGACTATCTTTTTGGTGCTTGGATTTCATCGGCATCCATACTTCCTCGATCCAACAACCTTCATTCTATCTGCAGTCTTGGCATTCCAATCCACAATCAACATCCTCCGTCGGTGGTACAAAGGCTAGATCAGTAGTACATCGGGTTCCATCACATCCCCAACAGGTTTGAATTGCTATCATTTGTTGTCAAAGCATCATATGTTCAGTTCAAAGGCATTGTACAGGGTACCTATTATGCATCGTATGATGCCAAGTTGTCATCGGAGTCAATATAGGGTACGCTAGTTTTAATGTCTCGGTGGTATGAATTATATTGGCATCTTTTTTTTATAACCTTTTCCTTTTAATTATTCAATACTGTTAAAGTTTTTAAAGCCCAACCGATGTAGCCCTTCAGCCGTAGGAGGCGGTTTCTTTTTACTATATTTTTCCATATGGAGAACCTCATTTTAGCACCCGACATCCCTTTTTTGCACCCAAATAGTCTTACCATGTTATGTATTTGCCCCAAGTGCCTTTTTATAGGCCTTTTTTCATTTTCTCATAACTTTCACATATGGAGGCAAAACTTTTCAAACGAAATATCGTTGGAAAGGTGGAGATCTAAATTTTTCAGTGGTATAGATATTTTGCAGAGATTTTGTAGTTGTGTGTCTCTTTTTCCAGGTTGAAGCCCAATCATCATTTTCTGCCTCCGAGCTCATATCTTTGTGCTCCGATCTCTAATTTTCTCCAAATTTGCGGCATCGAGAAGGTATTCAGGAGCACTTCATATCTACTTATGCACTTTTTTGCAGACTTGTTTCTATATTTTCATATTTCCAGTTTTGTTGTTGATTTGATACTTTGGGATAATTTGTTGTAAATTTGTAAAAAAGTGTAAATTTGTTGGGACAAAGGGGTTGATTGCTTGTATTGTGAGGGAATTTCGTTGTTCTTCTCTTGTAATATCTCATTGTATCATGGATTTGACAAAATTTGTACTTCTAACTCCATATAACTATCATGAGTAGAGATCTCAAATGGAGTTGTTATTGTTAAAATCGAAGTTGCAAAGAATAACATTTGGTCAAGATCAAGAACCTGCAGGAGCAAAAGAGAAAAGAAAATGGCTTGATAGAAGGGATGAAGCTCTTGGTACTTTGAAGTTGTCCATTTCTCCAGATCTTAGATATCACGTTGCATCATGCACTCATCCTAGTGAAGCTTGGACTACTTTAGAGAGTCTCTTTGGTAAGCCAGATAAGATGAGGAAATTTAAGTTGGAGAATGAACTAATGGATTTTAATCCTTCAGATTTTGACAATATCCAAGACTTTTTCTCTAAGCTCAATTATCTCATATTGTAGTTATCTAATTGTGGGGTTACTAAAGAGGATAAACAGTTGATATTTTCTATTCTTGCTAAGCTTGGTCCTGATTATTTTCTATTTGTTTCTACATTCTATGCTACAATGGATGCCCTTGGAAATGCATACAAAATTCCTTCTCTTGATGAATTTGCAAATAAACTCACAAGGGAACAAGAAAATTGGGTACACATGGGCACATTGAATTCTTCTACATCTCATGCTCTTGTTGCAAGGGATACAAAGGCTTCAAGTGGAAAAGGTAAGAAGCAAAACAAGGCCCCCAAGTCTAACGAGCAAGGTAAAGATTCTCCTTCACATAGCACTCCAGAGTCCACATCCTCTTCTAAAGAGGAATCATCTAAGAAGAAGTCAAAATGTGAATATTGTAAAAGATTAGGACATGATGAGCATAGATGTTATAATAAGAAGATTGATGAACTTACACACCTTGTTCAAAAGAATAACATTAAGCTACCCTCATCAGTGTCTTCTACTTCTTCAGCATCACAATCGACAACCCCCTCATCATCATCTCAGTCATAGGATATAGGATCTACATCTGGGCTACACAAAATGAAAGGAAAAGAACTCTTGCCCTCTGCAAGTCCTGAATATCATAGATGGCTTCTTGATTAAGGCGCATCTCATCATATGGCATCTTCTATGGATATGTTCTCTTCTTTTGAGCATTGTAATTCACCTCATATATTATTGGGTAACAATACATATATGAAGGTAAGTGGGAATGGTTCTATTGATATGGAGGAAGGAAATTTCAATGATGTACTTTGTGTTCCTTCTTTGTCCACTAATCTCCTTTCTATTTACCAAATTACTCATGGGGGTCAAGGTAAAACAGTTGAGTTCACTCCAAATATGGTGTACATAAGGGACTTGGAGACTAGGGATATTGTTGCTATCGGGATGGTTGATCATTCATCTCATGTATATTCCTTTTCACATTTTGCTTCAGAAGATGATAATGTTCCTTTGACTACATCACACACTCCATTGAGTGTGAACCATGTTTCTGAGGAGAAGTTTGGTCATCTACACCTTGGTATTCTAGAGATTAGTGCTAAGCTTCCTACTCCTCCACCTCCCGCTTCTTTGGCCATTGATGCTTCTATTCAGTAGGATGATCATAGTTTTTCAGATCTTGCTTTGTGGGATGAGTATTTGACAGGGATTTCTAGCTTGTTCATGGAGTCTCATATTGAAAATTTGGAGGACACACTTGAGGGGATTTCTCTCCTCTTTGATGATAGTTTCAACACAACTATTATCCCATCTACTTTTTCTTTGGAGATTGACATGCATGAGTCTCCTCCATCACTTGATTTGTCATGTTTCTTGGTTGAGTTTGACCATGATTATGTTGTGGCTCATTCAGGCTTGGAGACTCCTACTCAGTTTTCAAAGGCATACATGTTGAGCATTCAAGCTTCCTCCTTTCAGTTGGAAATGGAGTGGCTTCATCATCAACATATGGATTTCTTTCTTCCTAAGGGAAGATGTGTTTCTTGCAGACATTGGGTCATCTTTTGTTTTTAGACATTCTTCATCAGCATTAGAGCTTCTTCATCATGGGGGAGATATCTTATCTCTCTACTTCCCTCTTATGCGGGGGTCATTAATTGTATATACATGATGCATGTTTCCCTTGGGGGGTATCATTGAGTCCTCCATACATCATGTTTTTTTTTTCTCTCTTTTGGAGAGGAGTTTTGTCCCACTGGGTTTTCTCCTTTTCTTCACTTGTGAGAGATTGTTTGCATTTGCATTGTAAATGGGTACCTAACATGTCCTAGTAGCCAGGACCCATCTTCATAGTTTTTTCATAGTAGTGTGCATAATAATTCTCTCCCTAAGTTGCACTTAAGGGGGGGTGTTGGTGTGAATAATTGTCTTGTACCTAGATAATTCACTCACTAGGTAATTAGGGGACATATTCACATGGCTAAGTTTACTTAGGAAAAAGATTCTTTCTAGAAATATTAGTTGGCTTTTCTAGAACTTATCTTATCTAGCTAGGATGCATCATTTCCTAGGTGATTAGGTTGTTGGTTGTCTCATGTCATAGGATTATGATATTTGTCAACATCATGTTCATTACTATATTTCAACCTTGCCTATATAAGCAAGGCATCTCATGTACATTTTCATAGCAATCAATTCAACCATTAATCAATCTTGGATTGTGAAGCAAGCTTTCTTGCCATTCTCTCTCTTGTTGAAGTGGTTTTGGTCGCAATTGTTCTTGGGGGTGTTGGGGAGTCACCATTTACTCCCACACCTAGCTTATTCATTCACTAGGTAATTATGGGACATATTCACATGGTTAAGTTTACTTAGGATAAAAGATTATTTCTAGAAGTCTTAGTTGGCTTTTCTAGAACTAATCTTATCTAGCTAGGATGCATCATTTCCTAGGTGATTAGGTTGTCGGTTGTCTCATGTCATAGGATTATGACATTTTTCAACATCATGTTCACTACTACATTTCAACCTTGCATTTATAAGCAAGACATCTCATGTACATTTGCATAGCAATTCAATAGCAATTCAATCATATCAATTCAACCATTATTCAATCTTGCATTGTGAAGCAAGCTTTCTTTCCATTCTCTCTCTTGTGGAAGTGTTTTTGGTTGCAACTATTCTTGGGAGTGTTGGGGAGTCACCATTTACTCCCACCTAGGAATTTTTACAGTCATTGATCACATCAGCCAATCAGAATCTTTTGAAAACTCTATAAATATCACTATGACTCCAAGCATTGGTTCTAATTAGAGATTACTTGCATTCTAACATTATTATCATTCTAGCATTGTTTTTATCATCTTTATCTTTTATCAAATTCATAATCTTTCATTTTATCAATCATGTTTAGCATTAGAATAATCATGTCTTAGCATAGCATTGTGTGCATTCCTAATCAATCTCGTTCTCGAGGGAGACTGTTTGTTGAAGCCTAGTACACAATTTGAGAGCACGTGGGAATCAAAAAACATTGGAGATAGAGGACGATAGGACAACATCGACGACATAATACTGAGTTTTTTCATAGGATTTCATGTTCTAGAACTCAGATTTTTGGAAAAAAATTATGTTTTAGAGCATACGCAGATTTTTGTAGCACATATGTGGATTTTTGTAGGGCATCTAGGGCTTTTCATGACAATTTTGTAGGTCTTTTGGCACATTCAGAGCTTTTTCAATGCATATAGGGAAAAAACAACGCTTATAAGGAACAAAATGGCACATATACTCAACTCAGCTTATTGAAATTTTGTAAAAAAAAATTCTTGCACTTTCTTTTAGAGCATTCGAGAGTTCTTTTTGTGCATTTAGGACTTTTTGCAGTGCTTATATTATCTGGTTTAGCACATTTACTTATTTTTGTGGCACATATAGGTGATCTTTTAACACATGTAGGTTGTAACTAAACAAGGTTTTGAGTCTGACGCCTTTTGCATACAAGATCTTTTCAGATTTAAAAAGGACCAATCTAGGATAGTCATATCTGGTTTTTAAAAAGAAGCAACCCTAGGGTAGGCATGGATTAAAATGAAGCAATCTAAGATAGTCACCACAAAATGATTGTTGTCGTTAAAATTGAACATGTTTTTATGAAGCAACATCTTCACATAGTTTAGATCATTGTGATTTGGGCTTTAAAAAGAAATCTATCTACTGTGCTTGTGGCAATAGGTCTATGCTCTCCTATTAACTGGATGATTAGAATACTAGACTTCCCTTTTACATTTCTGCAATTTTAAATGCTTTATTACATCCTGTAGAGGGCCTGCTCTTGTGGACAAAGGTACTCACCCAAGAGGAACGACCCAAGTGGGTTCAAGTGCAAGCCAGACTATTCCACCCCACTATAAAATTTAAAGTAAATCTGGGGAAACCCACTTTTTTCGGTAGTGTGCAAGATAACCATCCCCAAATCCTTTGTTCTAAAGGTTGGGAGGTCTCTTGAGGGAATTTATTATTGTCGCACCGAACATAAACCCTTACTATGAACCTAGTGTAGTAGCCAACCGTGTCAGTTTCTGAACATCCTAATAATTACAGTGCAAGGGGAGAGAAGAATCTGCCCCAAAGATAATCACCATATAACTTCCAAGGACCATTTGCTCAAGGGATCTAGTATCCACTTCCGTCACTTTGAGTATGTTCCTGGAAAAGACAAAAAAATAGGCGCCCCTTCAGGGGTAACACAACTATGTGAGTCGATGCAGTTCTAAGATGTGGGCTATGATTATTATGATGACCAACTTGAGTACTAAGAGTGAGTCTACTTGAATTGTTTTTCATGTGTAAAACCTGTGAAAACACTTTTTGAAAAACATTTTTGAGCATACACTTGATGTTTAGTATAAGGCTTAAGAACAACTGTTTTCAGAGTGTTTGTTGTGTTTTCAATCACACTAATTCGGATAAAAGATCATCCAAAATGAACATGAATTTTTTTAGCTAAAACTGCTTCGAAAAAATTTGTTTTAGCGCATTTAGGGTATCTTTTAGCACATATAAGGTATATTCTAGCACATTCACTAAATAGTTAGGCAATTTTAGTGCATATGTTGGATATCCTAAAAATAGTTTTGGGTCACTGTGAAAATAGTTTCTGTAGTGCATATAGGACACAGAGTAGCACATCTGAGGCATATTGTAGTGTATTTGAGTATTTTTCTGGCGCATATACCTATTTTTTCAGCACATATAAGGTACATAATAGTGCATCTGTCACTTTTCTAGAATTGTTGTTTTAGATAGATATGAGTCTAGTAGCATATCGACATTTCTCTCATTCTTAGAGAGTGGAAATCAACCAAATTTTTCAAGAAGTCGATTGCCAATAGGATCAAGTAACCCAAGAAATATCTAGGTTACAAGAAAACCTTATAACAAAGGAAGTTTTTATACAAGAGTCAAAAAGTCTTGCTCCATTACAGTGAATTTCTCCATAGGTACCAAGATTTTGCTAGGGGATTTACTGACGATTATGCTATAGAACCTTTATATTCACGAGCCCATTTCTAGAGAAGAGTTTTGTCTTAACATCACAATCACAATCAACCTCTTGAGTTCAATTTCATACAACAACCTTCCATTGAATATCCAACACATCAAAGTCAAATCCTTCAGTGAATATAATTAGCCTATCATTCTTCAAAAACAAAGATTAAAATCTTAAAAAAGTGCACCTTTCAAATAAATTTTTGATTTCTTGATTCAACTTCCCCAACAGGATTCTGACATCCTTCATTATTGGAAGCCACAATCAAGGGTTAGGAATTTCTTTGATCATATCATAGGATTTTCATCTTATTAAATCAAGACATCATCATTTTCACACTTATCAAACTGTGATCTGAGTCTAGAGGAACATTTCAAAATTGTATGCCTATTTCTACAAGATCTTAATATAATAATCTGAAAGAGGATATTCAACAAGAAGATCATACCCCAAGAAATCAAGAGGACGGTGAGACTAGCAATACCCTTTATAGTGTGAGTCATAATCCCCCTTTTAAAGATAACATGGGTGAAAGAGAAAAAAATCCATTCCCTTTCAACAAGGATGGAAGCAAAACTATTGTAGATAGTGATGATGAATGAGATGAAGAATTTCTTAGAGAGGCTGAGCAAGATCCCAAATTTCATAAATCCCTAGAAAAGATCTTGGAGTGTAACAAAGAAAAATATTTTCTATATCTAGCTGACAAAGGAGCTAAATTACCTCATGATTTTGATATTGAGAACATAAAGAGTAATCCTGATGAAACACCCTTGTCTGATCTTTGTGCCTTGACTCAATAAGTTAAAGCACTGCAAGGACAAATTAAATATTTACAAGGAGGAGCCACAACAAAAAAATACGCTCTTGATGACATTTATCCTTATCCTTTTGACTGACATCTCAACATGATCCCATTTCCCAAACATTGTGAATTCCCAAAGTTTGATCGTTACAATGGGAAATCGGATCCAATTGATCATATTAGAGACTTCTGAAATATGACTTTATAGTTTTCTCATGAAGATACATACTTTATGCATATATTTCCTAGAAGTCTTGGAGGCCAATTTATGGAATGGCTATCGAAAATCACACCGCCTATCAAGACATTTGAGGAATTGATCAATGAATTCATATCATAATATTCCTACAACATACACCATCAAATAACTATGATTGATCTCTGCAAGGCTAAACAAAAACCTAGGGAACCATTCATTACATTTCTCCAGAGATGGAGAAGATTGTTCGCTAGATATCTGCGTGACCATGTTCCTGAAAAGGAAAATATCACCACTTTTATAAACAACTTAGATCAAGAGATGAGCTATCATCTTAATCTTCATTGCTCTCCCTCTTTTCAGAAATTGATTGAAAATCCCATCACAATTGAAAGTGCATTGGTCCAGAGAGGGATAATCAAACTTGATAAGGACAATCCTAGCTCTTCAAATCATCACCATGACAAATCTAAGTTTTGGACTAGCAAAAAAAATTTGGTGAATGATGGTGTTGTAGATGCAAATCATGTCTCAAATAAACCATTTGTTCTTAGTGCTCCAAGTGCTCCTCGCAACAATAACTATAACAATGTCAACTCAGTCACAAATCAAGGAAATAATCCTCCTCCTCCGAGGAATAACATGAGTCAAAAATTTTCCCCAAATCAAGGTAATACCAACAATCAATGATATTGTGGAAATAGAAACAACAATACCTTAGGAAATACATCGAACGTGAATCCACAATGATTGTCATTCTTCTCTAACAGAAGAACTTTTACTTTGCTCGGTCAATCTCTAGAATTTTTCCTTAAAGAGTTTATTGAAAAGAATGTTATCACCCTACCACCTCAACGTAATTTTGAACCTAGTGTAAAGCCACCATCATGGAACGATGTATACTATTGTGAATATCATCGGTGTAATGGTCGTTGTACGAATAGTTTTCAAGCCTTGAAGAATGCCATTCAAGATTTAATTGAAAATGGCACTATCAAAATAGAAGGACACCAACAATCAAACGAAGACCAGTAAGAATTTCAAAACCCTTTTCCCAACTATCAAAAAGGTGAGTCTTCTGGAAAAAGTGTGAATCATATCAATGATCATATAATCAATCATATCTACACTAACGACGAGCGGGTCTTGATGTTATCAAAGTTAACGAAAAGATGGAATATAGACAAGTCAATGTAACAACAGGGTCACAAGCTAAAGTTGTATTAAAGGGGGTCTCTTCAGAGTCCACTAAGCCCCTACCTCCACATCAATATGACTTAATCAATCAACTGGGAAAAACTCGTGCTCAAATTTCTATCTTAGAACTACTGAAGATTTCCCCAACACACAAGGAAATTATAGAGAAGGCCTTCATTGAAACAACTATATCCATCGATCTGGATGTAGACCAATTTCAAGCCATGGTGGGACACTTGTCCTCACCCACATGCCTCTCATTCTCTAAAAAAGATGACGTTTCCATGACTCATCCCCACAATTCATCGCTTTACTTAGAAGTCACGATCCACAAGTTTCGTGTCTGACCCATCCTAATAGATGGAGGTGCTGGTTTGAACATATGCACCATGAAGTTAGTTCAGGCTTTAGGATTTTCTGACGACTCCATTGATCCTAGAAGAAAGAGTACTATTAAGGCCTATGATGACGAGGAAAGAGCATCCAAGGGTTTAATCATGTTGCCGATTAGAGTGGGACCTATTATTAAGAATACTTCATGTCAAGTGTTAGATCATGATCTTGCATACAACATCTTGTTTGGTCATCCTTGGATCCACGAAATGCAAGCTATCACATCCACATATCATTAATGTCTTAAGTTTCCTCACGACTTTGGTTAACCAAAATTGGTCATGTCTAATTAATCCTGGCATTTAATTAAATATTTATTATTTAATTAATTTCTTTAAATTCTTCTACATATGATTAAATTTAATTAATTTAATTATATTGTTCATTCGCTTTATTTTTCCACTTTAATTAAAGAAATTCATTTTATTTAATTACCACTTTCTTAAGTCCACTTAATTAATTAAATCCTTCATTTAATTAAATTTAATTTAATTTCTCTTATTCAAATCTTTCTTCTAATTAATTAAATATTTTATTTAATTAATTTCATTTACAAGTTTAATTAAATATCTTTCAAATCTTTTCAAAATCATAATTAAATGTAATTATGAAGTCTTCCATTATCTTTCAAATCTTAAGGAAATCTCCATGTCACCAGTAAATGAATAATGAGTTAGATAAATTCATTATTTATGTTCTTGAATCTTTCCATAATCTCACAAAAAGATGATTTTTACAATTCATCTTTATCATCTTATCTTATCTCTTCTTCAAAAAATGAAACAAAGCTCGTTTTCTATTTTCTTCTATTTTTCTCTCTAGTTTCATCCATCTTCAACTGTTTGATATGCCAGGAATTTTTACAATCGTTTATCACATCAGCCAATCAGAATCTTTCAAGAAATCTATAAATATCACTGCGAATCCAAGCATTGGTTCTAATTAGAGATTACTTGCATTCTAACATTATTAGCATTCTAGCATTGTTTTTATCATCTTTAGCTTTTATCAAATTCATAATATTTCATTTTATCAATCATGTTTAGCATTAGAATAATCATGTCTTAGCATAGCAATGCATGCATTCATAATCAATCTTGTTCTTGAAGGAGACTGTTTGTTGAAGCCTAGTACACAATCTGAGAGCACGTGGGAATCAACAAAACACTGGAGATAGAGGATGATAGGATGGCATCGATGACATAATACTGAGTTTGCATCTCTGTTATTTCTATTTTCTATTATTGATATAATGTTGTATTGGTGTGTTTGATTTACTTTTAATCTATATTTATCACACTTAAAAAAATTGATCACACAATATGTATGCATGTGTGTATATACTTACACACACACACACACACAAACACACGCATATGTATATATGTGTTTGTATGGTGACATATTAGTGAAACAAAGAAAAACCATACCAAAATATATTTTTAATTACTTCACATTCATTGAAATAATTTGACAGTATAATGAAACCATACACAACATCCATACAATGATGCAAAATTGACAAGATAAGTGGAGGAAAATAGATTAACGCATATCATTGTCTACAAAATATAAGGAGAAATGATGTGTGGAGGTTTCCTAAAACCAAGAGACAATGCATGATGTGTAATCCTGAAAGCAAACAAAAATATGGGAAAATGACCTATACATACATACATACATACATACATACATACATATATATATACATATATATGTGTATATATATATATGTGTATATATATATATATGTATATATATATATATGTATGTATGTATGTATATATATGTATGTGTATATATATATGTATGTATGTATGTATGTATGTATGTATGTATGTATATGTGTGTGTGTGTGTGCATGTGTGTGTAATCATGAAACTGGTAAAAAGATTGGGACAATAACGCTAACCCATTAAATTTCATGATTATAAATTAGGGATTTAGAATAAAGCCAAACAATGTTCTATTTATTTGACATTCTATGTAATGATTTCAGAATATAAATTGAAAGAAATCATTTCAATGAAACCCTTGGTACCATACAAATAAATGATGATAAAATATAGCAAACTACAAGTAGGAATAAGTAGATGCAGGATATAAAGATTTAAAATTATATTTGATGTATGCAGTTGGAAAGCTTAAAAAGAATGATAAGATGTACAGATAAATATGTTAATATGATATGATTAAAAATTGTATAATGTTGCTGCTATTGTATTTGAAGTATCCAATTGGAAAGCTTCACATGAATGATAAGATGCAAGTGATAAAGATGTAATTGTGATATAATAAAAAAGTTGGATCATGTTAGTTTTTTCTAAATTTGGACCCTTCAATTTTGAATAGCTGATTATAAATAGTATAATTTGTATGCTTCAAAATATTTTAATCACGGAGTACATGTATATAAAACAGTATATTGATCTATGAAAACATGAATTTAGTTATTGTGGGTGTATCAATCTGAATAAGTGCCCTTTAATCAGGAAGGAGTAGATATTTCCTTTGAAAGCTCTGAATTTCGCAATGGATATTCAGTGAAAATAGAGGGGAATTCACAATGAAAATAACCCTAGCAATTTCCTCTTATTAAATCATTCAAATATGGAAAATGAAAGCATTGAATTGTGGTTGTTGTTTTTCAAATTTGTATTTTTGTGGGAAACAATCGATCATTTCATATTGGAGTTGCCATTTATGTTTGATTTCTATTGTGGCTTGAATGAATTCAATTTTATATATAATTTAATTGATTTCCATGGTGGCTTGAATGATTTCAGTTTTAAATATGATTTAATATATAATTTTTTTTTTATTGGGGAGCCTTACACCATTTATTGTGTGTGCAAGTACCAATAGTGGATGGAGTTGCTCTACGGAAATTTGAAAGTAAGTGTGGGAGAAAGTACAATTGATAGCCCATAAAGTTGATAGTTGTTTAATATTATGCCATATTAGGGACAATTAAGTGTTCACATGTATACATGTAAATAAGTTTTATATTAAGTTTTAGGCCACCTGCATAGAGTGGTAATTATAAACATTAAAGTTTGGTTATAAATGTAAAAGTGAGTTACTTTGTGCAATTAGATTTCTTTTGGAAATAGATATGTACGAGTAGTTTTCTTTGTTTGGTCAACTACATATTCAGTAGTGAACATGTATTGGTGTAGAATGCAAATCTTTATTGACCCAACTAAAATTATGTAATGACTAAAATATAAAAGAGTAAGATGCACTTGAAATAAACCACTATTAGAACTATATCCACTAGTGAAATTCTTCCTTTGATTTCTATTTTAGTTTAAAAAGTTAAATTATTATCCCTCAAAACTTTGTACTCATACATATATAAGCAATTGTTCTTATGGACCGAAAATAAAAATAATCATAAGTATCGATATAATCAGCGTCTATGATAGAAACACGAGCTTACAACTTTTAAAAGCGATGGAGCTGAATGCAAAGTACGTACCAACTAGCTTGATTACATAAGAAGGAATTAGAGAGTAAAGGAAAATACAACAGCCAATCATTCTTGATCTTCTATTACCTTAAAGAAGCTGCACTGCAACCCTATAATTTAGTCTGGATCACCACAAAGAAAACCACAGGTATTACAGAGAAAAGGAAAATACAACAGCTACTCACTCTTGAACTTCCAATGATTCAATGTGCTCTGCAGGAATAAAATAAGCAGAAGACCCGGACCAGTGTAAGCAGGATCATGATGGTTGCCCCGATGCCTCCAATCACCAGCCATGGTTTTGAAAAGTAAGTTTTCCGGAATTCGTTCCAAGCTTCTGCCGCAGCGATCCTCCTTTTTCTACCGTAGTACTCCATCAGTTTACTCCTCGTTACTTCAATGGGATGGCAGCTTGGTAGTGAATTTGCTTGCTTGCTTACACGAGCTGAAGAGTCGGCTGACTTCAGAGTCTTGCCAAAGATTACCAACAATGACGCCGTTTTCTCTCATCACAGCTACTTCTTTCTCTGTTTGGCACAGCTCATTTATGAACTGAGCAAATGATGTCATTCTCTTCAAAGAGCCGTACGTGAAGCACATTTCCAGAGCAATTAAATTTCTGATGAATATTTCTGAATCGGATTCCAATTGTATAGGCGGGATATGTAGCGTTTTTCCCTCAAAGCAAATATCTTGGACATTTTTACCTTTCGCCTGGATTTTCACTCCTCCATTCTTTAATTGAACTGCAGACGGGAGCTTGAGTCTCTCAAACTGGCGCTCCTTCAAATCTTCCATAGAACTTCCAAGGAAAATGCAGAGGTCTTCTGCCTTTTGCTCTTCCTCCTGGGGTTCTTCTGCGTTTCGATTTTCCTCCTGGGGCTCTTCATCTCCAAGACAACAGTAGTAATAAACGTCCAAAATATGGTTCCGCCTGAGCGATTCGCCAGAAGCAACACAATCAAAAGGCCGATAATAGAATTAATGGAACACAGCCTTGAGCATTACTTGCAGTCGAGATTTAGCATCTTCAAGAGAGTCTCTCATCTCCATAGAAAGAATACTGGAGTAATCTTCAATTGTTGGCTGACGTGGACTCCAACTGTACTGGAGTAATCTCCCCTGCCACTTTGTTCACTCTCACCCACCACATTTATTCCTATCTCCTTACTTCTTCTATATTCTTCAATGTATCTAGACAATTGTATGTGTGTGGTGTATTCGAGAAACTTCTTGCGTATTCTGGAAATAGACTTTGTTTTGTAAAAAGGCATATACAATACCCTGTTTTCTGTGATGGCATGGATGTATGACAAGAAAAGAGCACTGGCAGCTCTGGCAACTCTGTATTATGAAAAATGTCATTAATATAGAACATTGAGATTGCTGAATCCTCTGAGTTTTATTTATATCTCTGTTTTCTGTGTTTAGTTTCTTATTTCTCTGTGGAATGTGCTCTTTTTGTTTGTCCCTATTTCAACAAATTGGTATCAGAGCAGTAAGCAAATCTTGGGCGTGGGTGTTGAAAATTGTTGATGATTGTTGGGTGGCTGTTGAAAGGGTTTTAAACAACCAACTAGCAGGTGAGAGATCTAAGAGGAGCAGGTTCATGAAAAGAGTTTGCAACTGAGAAAGGCCACTGTATTTTTCAAAGCTGTTAGAGAGGAGGATGATGAAAGTAGAAGATCGATGTGTTTCAATTTCAAGATGAACCTGTCACTGCTAGAAGAAAAAGAGGGTTGCAGTTCTTATATTCCACAGATAAAAAAAGTGGAGTTGACTGTCATAAAGCAAAGGTCGCCACAGATAAGGGTTGCAGTCTCTAAAAGAAGTCGCCAGGGTGCATTAGCCGCTTGGATATTGTGAAATCAAAGAATACAAGAAGCAATGAAACGAAGTGAAAAGAAAAAATAGATCAGTGAAAATAAGATCATTGCTTATCGTCATTGTCAAAAAGAGTAAGGGTTTAAGAGAGGTCAGAGAAAGATTGTGGAGGACGCTAGCTGCTGCAGACCATTATGTAGGGGAGCATAAGTCATTGTTGGTCAACAATAAAGGGACCATGGAAGGAGTGCCGACCCAAGAGCAGTTGCAGAAGCTGTCGGTTTGCAAATGTGTCTACCAATAGAATACACAGGAGATCCCTTCAGAAAAAGAGAAGCTCTTAATCTAAAATGCATTCGTTGTCATAGTAAGTTTTCAGCCGACATCTGTAAAATCTGTCAAGGAGATTGTAACACTCTGTACAGTTAATATTAAGGTGGAGCCAGAAATTAGAAAAGGAGGTAAGTTTGTTGTTTATTGAATCAAAGGTGTAATTAAATATAAGACGCTCTCCTAATCACTTGGGTTATTTTTGTATTACTGAGCTTTCAAATAAAGAATTCACAGTAAAATGAAATGAATTTGAAGATTGAAAGAAAGAGTTGTGGCTTTCAGAAATAAGGAATACTAGAAAGCGTTGTGTTGAAAGATTGGTTATCAAAAATAGGAATATGGAGTCCTAAGGAAAATATTTTGTTGCTTTCATCAAGCATTTACTGCCATTTGAAAGGGTGAGTAGCAGTTCCGTGTGTAAAAGTGTAGATTCTCTCTAAATGGTGTATAGTAAAATTGTCAACAAGAGGAAGAGTTGAAACAAAAGATAAAGAGAGCAGTTTGTAAGATCCGAAACAAAGAAAGTGTCCAGTGCTAAGGATTGCTCATCTGCAGACCTCTAAAGGTAGATTGAAAGGAAATCTTGAAAGAAGAGTGAGGCACGCGAAGCTGCCAAAGAAAGTCATAGCATTGTTGTGAAATCAAGTGCACAGGTAAGTCAGTTTGAATCATTTATTTCAATGGGGAAAGCTGATAGAGTAAAGAAAGAGAAAACAAATGAATTGGAAGAAGAATTGAAGGAATGTAAGAAAAAATGTTCAGAAATGATAAATCTTTTAAAAGAGAAACAAATGGAAAAGTGTAATCTTTTAGATGAAAATTATGATCTTGAAAAAGAATTGAATGAAGTTAAAAAAGGAATGAAGAGTTAGAAGAAAAACTAAAACTCTTTGATGATGTGAAGAAGAAAAATGAAGATTTGGAAAAAATGTTAAAAAGGGTAGAAGATGAAAACAATTTGCAAAAGAAAGAAATATCAAAACTAAAAAAAGAGAATGAATGTTTGAAGTTAAAGCCATCTATATGTGATGTATCATGTGGCACTGAAGATTTGTGTTTTTCTAATCAGTCATTGGGTATGTGTAATTTTGTAAAAACTGGTGAAGAATGCAAGAAAGAAGATGATGTATGTTATTCCTTTGATTGATAGATTGATTTTGCTGAAGATATTCCAGATAAAAAGTGTCAAGATGAATATATTAATGAATCTGAAAATGTTGTTGGTTGTTTTGATGATAATGTTGGTCTGAAAATTATGAAGAAAATGGGTTTTAAAGTAAAAGGTTTGGGCAAAAATGAGCAAGGAATGAAAGAGCCAATAAAACCAATTATGAGGCCAAAATATGAAGGCCTTGGATATAGAAAATGTGAAGAAAATGAAAATAATGTTCAACATGATATATGTTTAAACAAATCAGTGCAAAGAAAGAAAGAAATTCAATGTTCTCATTGTAATAGAGGTGGTCACACTAAAGAGATGTGTTGGGATATGCATCCATGTAAAATTTGTGGTTTAAGAAATCATTCTAAAAAGATGTGTTGGAACAAAGAATGGAATAATGAATCTATGACAGATTGTATAAAAATGAATTGTGGATGGTGTTATGGTTCTAGTTGGGAAAAGCTTACAGGTTTGTTTGAAAGATTGTACAAATGTTCATATGTGAAGATCAATAAAAATCATGAAAGGAATGAATGTGCAAATGGGATGAAAAATGTTTTGAGTGAAAAGAAAATGTTGTCTAGCAAGACATTTACAAATTGTAAAGATGTTGAAAGTTCCAACTTGATGTTTTGAAGACTTGAAAACAAAGGGATCATAGTTTTCTGAAAAGGGAAAGTTAGAAAAATTACCAAAGAGTGCCACCATGAAGAGAAGAAAAAAAAAACAGTCAAAAGTTTGATACAACCACAACTGTTAAAGTTTTTCATCATAAGAAGAAATTCAGATGAGAAGAAGAACTAAAATTTGGGCAGAGATGAAGCAATAAGAGGAATAAAAATGAAATGAAATTATTTTGGGCATAATAGAAGCTACTGCAACAACAAAGAAAAGAAAAGAATTTGGAAAGAAAGAATGAAAGAAAGATAAATGATGGAAAAATAGAGAGAAAGAAGTGAGTAAAAAAGTCAAATTAACAGGGTAGAAGAATGCCTGAAAGATGTTCAAAATTGCAGCAGCAATTAAAGAAGAAATCATTGAGGTGCAGCAACAGCTATAAAACGAAAGATCATAAAAGGTTTGAGGAGTTTGTATGCATAGCTGTCTAAGTTGAAAGAGAATAAAAAAAATTGTTGTTCAAGTATAAAAGTTCGCATGTAAAAGTTGATAGCAATCATGGCAAGTTTGAAGACACAACACATAATTTTGGCAAGACATCTTTAGATGGCAAGTTTGCAAGAAGATCAAGATTGAAGTTTTGAAAAATAAAGGTTTGAGAGACTACCGCAGCAGTTGGACAAAGACAAAGGCATCATCAGGCGTGAAGATCATCAAGAAGGCAAAGAAAAGGATTTGAAGAAGTCAGTGGACTTGGTTATGGACATCAACAAGAGATAAAAGAAGACATCAGTCAATGGCAAATGAAGAGTAAAAGAATTGGTATTGCAGACATACATGACAGTGAAGATTAAGGGGGAGTGTTGGCTGACGTGGACTCCAACTGTACTGGAGTAATCTCCCCTGCCACTTTGTTCACTCTCACCCACCGCATTTATTCCTATCTCCTTACTTATTCTATATTCTTCAATGTATCTAGACAATTGTATGTGTGTGGTGTATTCGAGAAGCTTCTTGCGTATTCTGGAAATAGACTCTGTTTTGTAAAAAGGCATATACAATACCCTGTTTTCTGTGATGGCATGGATGTATGACAAGAAAATAGCACTGGCAGCTCTGGCAACTCTGTATTATGAAAAATGGCATTAATATAGAACATTGAGATTGCTGAATCCTCCGAGTTTTATTTATATCTCTGTTTTCTGTGTTTAGTTTCTTATTTATCTGTGGAATGTGCTCTTTTTGTTTGTCCCTGTTTCAACAAGAACTTCCAAGGAAAATCCAGAGGTCTTCTGCCTTTTGCTCTTCCTCCTGGGGTTCTTCTGCGTTTCGATTTTCCTCCTGGGGCTCTTCATCTCCAAGACAACAGTAGTAATAAACGTCCAAAATATGGTTCCGCCTGAGCGATTCGCCAGAAGCAACACAATCAAAAAGCCGATAATAGAATTTATGGAACACAGCCTTGAGCATTACTTGCAGTCGAGATTTAGCATCTTCAAGAGAGTCTCTCATCTCCATAGAAAGAATCTCTTCCAAAACAAAGAGTGGGATCTGGTTCTCTACTTTAATCAAATCCTTCATGATTTGCGACCTTACAACAGGGTTGAATTTTGATCCAAATTTGGGAAAACACTTTTCCAGATTCTCATGATCACCCGCAGATTCAGTAAACAAACTTCTGAGGAACTCAAGTATGAAACAAGCATCATGAACCATCAACTCACCCAGGTACTTGCTTTTGTAATATGTTGCTTTATAGTAGCACTGTCTTATATCGTCTGCTCTCTGTGTAAATTTTCTCACCATTTGTTTCAACAAGTTTTCCATCTCTTCCTTGAAGCGTTTTTCCTCCTCTTCGTTGAAGCTGGACCTAGGGTAACTACCTTTGCTCATAAGAATTCTTACAGCCACTCTACTTACCGCTTCTTCTTTGATATCCATTTCCCACATGCCCTCCACCTCCAGGTCATCTTCATCGGGTTCCTCTTCTCTGTCATGATAAGGACCGATGGAAACAATTTGAGGCACGTAAGCATCTTCACAGTCCTTCAACAAGGACGTCTCGATTTCTGATATCCTGAAAATGCAAGTCAACGTCTCATTCCTCTCAATATGACTCTCGTCAAGTGTGACATGACTCTGGACACGGTTACACCACTCGCACAAATCGGACTCAGACCTTTCAAGATCACTCTCGTCTCCGGAAGAAATACCCTCCGACAAATCAGACTCCGACATATTTCACGAGTTAAGCACCCTATTGAAGGCGTCTGTGGGAGAAATGCCCTCAAAATATTAGTTTAAAATGGTAGTAACGCGATTGTTGTTATTTATAAATCATATGCTTTTTACCCTTTTTAAAAACTATGCAATTTTATTATAATCAGATAACAATGTAATACCCACTACATTTAACTGCAAACTTGCCTGACCAAAACACTTCACAAATAATTGTTTTCGATTCTAAACAAACCGGTGCGTTCTTAAAATCTTATCCTTCACGGAACATAAAAAATCTAAAGTTCCTTTATTCTGAATACCGCTTTTCCTAAATGCCCCAGTATCTTAACCTAGAAGCTAACAATCCTTTACGACTCTGAATGCCACATTTTCTTAAAAGAATTGCACTTGTACTGTCTGCTGTATTCAAGTAGAGTTGCGGCAGATTTCCAAACGTGAAAGGAACAGATTCAATCCACAGAGCTTGGAGTTCGTTTACACCGAGCACTACAATATTTTTCACAGGAAATTTAGGCAATTTTATGTTTTATATGACATACACCTGGGATAAATAATTGAGAAATTAATCTCTATTTTTTAAATATTTGTAATCCCATCTGCTACTTTCCAATAAAGATTGGCATCGCATTAAAGCAGGGACAAAATTTGACTTACGGCAATATGTAGATTTTTTCCACATATTTTGCAACAAATCGAAACCATTCATTCACCGTTTTCTTTATCAGCTCTGGATAATTCGTTTATAAAGTACGCCTTTCAGTAGCGACCGTAATTTCAGTATTCGTGATCTGGATTCGTACATTCTTTTCTTTTTCCTTTTTATTTTATTCTTTCTTTTTCTTTCACTTTCGGGGACAGATTCTTACTTTCTATTAAGAAAAGTTATATTAGAATATAATCTAAAACTTAGGCACGAAGTCTAGAGGATTATGTAAACACACGTTCCACATGAGTAAAGTTTTCCGATAATTTCTTCTTTTAACTTTAAATATATAATTTTGTATGAGATTATTTGTGAATGTAGGTAACTGACAAAAAAGATGATTCATTAACAATATGTGGACGTCTTGAAAATTTCAGAAGAAGCAAATGCGAACGATGATGACCCTGACCTGGATGGTGGACGTCTTCGGCCGCTGCTTTCTTGGGCTGTGTTTCTGGAGGGGTTGGTTCTAGCGTCTACGCGGGTGGAAGACAGAAGGTTGGTTCCTGTGGGTGGGGCTGTTGGTGCTGAAGGTGAGGGGAACTTTGTCTATGCTTGGTCTCTTGTTTGGGTCGGCTATGGAGACAACTCTTCATTGCCTACGGTCGCTGGAGTTAGTTCTTTAGCTTTTGCACTTTTGGATGCTTTCTCTGTGTCTCCCCTGTTGGTGCTCTTCTGTGGTGCTACAGGTGGAGACTTTGTTGATGCTTTGGGTTGGGGTTTTGTTGCTATTGGTGCTGCTATGGCTTTTGATGGTTGTTGGAAGGAAAGTTTGTTGCCCTTTGGGTGTTTTGGTGCTGGGTGGTTGCCCCTTCTGCTTTGTTGTTCCTTGCAGGGTATGTGGGGTTGCTTGGGCTTCCTTGAAGTTTTTGGGTTGAAGAAGGGGCTTATTTCTGGTTTTGCTCGGTGTAGGAGGATGGCTTGGGGGTGTTATTTGTTCGCCATTTCTTCTTCTCACTTCTTCTAGGGTGTTCGTTGCTTCTGTGCATTCACTGTTTGGTGTCTTGTCGGCATGGTTGTGACTTCCTTTTGACTGAGAGTGTGGGTTTTCTTGGTCTTCCTTGGAGTTTCCGGGTTGAAGAAGGGGCTTATTTCTAGTTCTGCTCGGTGTAGTAGGATGGTTTGGGGGCTTTATTCGTTGGCCCTTTCTTCTCATTTTTTTCTGGGGTGTTCTTAGCTTCTGCACTTTCTCTGATTGGTGGCTCCCCTTTGGGGGTTATGCCAACACGGTTGTGGTTTCCAAATGGCAGGTGGATTTCATTGCCTATTTTCCTGGTTTGGAGACTTTTTTGGGATGTTGGCCCATTTGGTGGAGTCGTTATGCCGCTCAAATTTGGATGTTTTCTTCCCTGTGCTTTGTTGGGTTTTGTGTGGACCTGCACTAGTGTTACTAGTAGTTTTTTTATGATGAGAGCAGGTGTCTTTCTTAAACCCTTGTTCATAATTTTCCCCCCATGTGCCTTGTTGTTCTTTGGTGGTGTTTGGGGGTTGATGCTTTGGATGGACCATTTTGTGGGTATGGAGTTGGTGCTGGATCAACTCTATTCTATGCTGAAGGTTTTGAGGGTTGGGTTGTTTTTAGAGATAGTTTTGAAGACCCAACTGTTATTGATGTTGTTGCTTGCTTTAGTTCTCCTTCTCACTGCAGTCCCTTCCTTCTCTCTAAATACTAGGTCTTTTTTTGAGGTGAAGACCTCTCCTTTGGAGGTGGAGTCCTCTTCCTCTTGGGTTGAGGTGTGTTCTGTGGTTGAAGGTCTTTTCCTGCTTTTCCCATTGAGGGCGTTCCCATTTCTATTGAGGTGGAATGGTGGTTTGCAAGAGTGTTGTGACTGTGGTGGGTTGGTTGAGTTGGGTTTTGTCTCCTATAGAGGTGGAGAGAGAAATTGGATTTATGGAAAACAATTGGAACCACGTGTTCTTGTGATGACCTCTCCTATAGAGGGGGAGAGGGTTTGTTGCTGGGCAAGGTTTTGTTTACTTTTGGGGCTCTGCTTCTACAAACCTATGAATTAGTTGTTTCTTCCAGTAGTATGGTGAGACCAATCTACTTGGGTGGTTGGCTTGTTATGGTCTGGTTGTTGCAAGCGTCTCTCTTGGGTTTAAGGTCCCTATCAAAACCTGGTTATAGGTTGTTGGTCCTGTCAAAACCAATAAAGTCAAGATTCATGTAGAATCTTGGTTCTTTTCTGGGCAGCCTACAAGCTTTTGGTTGGTTGCTAGCTTGTTGGGTCCCTATTTCATTACTGGATGTTTTTGATTCTTTCTTTTGGGCAACTTGTTCTTCTTGGTGTGGGTTTCAGGTCCCCTTAAAATCTGATGGTTTCGGGTCCATTCAAAACTTGTTGTAAATGGTTTTGGGTCCATTCAAAACCTATTTACCCTCTTATAAAAAAACAATATGTGGAGGTATAAATTTCCTTCATTAATTTTGGCTCTCAAATTTCATGGTTGGGAAGTGTAGGAATGTAATGGTAGGAGAAAACATAAAAACTTACCCAAAAATGAAAACCATGATATTTTAAATTGATTCAATCAAAACAGTTTTACATAACAACTACCATTGCATTCTCCAGACATATTGAGCTTGAGCTCTCATTTAGACATAAAACATTACAATCTCTTGACATTGATAGTTAAAGGGACTTACTGAGCTTCTTCTCATAAAAACATACTTCATTGCATTCACAAAGTGCTATAGCTACAACTTCTCATAACTTTTGTCAAACATAACACCACTGCTAATTTATAGCTCTTGAGAGATGGACTCTTGAGAGTACTTAGCAAATACAAGTCTCAGATATTATGTAGAATGCTAATTGTAACGTTGGAGAGAGATTAGAATAAAATATTATGTGCTAGAAGCTTCTTGATATGACTTTGATGGTGGACAAGTTGGAGAAAATGAAAATCCATTCGAATCATCTTCTTCAATCTTTGTCTTTAATGTCTACAGATATGATGGAAGATACAAAAGATATGGAATTGACTGAACTAAGTTGTAGTTGGGATTACAATCTCCAACACTCCCCCTTAATCCCAACTACATATCTCAATATTTTTCTTGACTTCTTTGACTAATACTCCAACATCTAATATCTTCAAATTCTAGAGATCAAACCTATGAAAATCCCATACTATTGTTGGTATGCTCTACCCATGAGCTTTGTCCCTCTTGGTTACCAGTCCATCATAGGTTCAAGTGTGATTCACTTGTTCTATCAACACCTCCCATAGAGTCACATTGGAGGTGCTCAGGGATCTCAATTTCAGTAGGCTCTGCTAGCCTCAACCATTCTTACATAGAAATAGAGTGTTGTTGCATTCAACCATATAACTTCTTGATCAATTAACAAGTTCACACTTCTTTAGACACTTGATATCCTCCTTTGATCTTGATCTATAACTACTTTCTTCCACACAATTTTGATTCTCTAGATCAACCTAATTAATGACACACACAACCTCCTCTATAGAACCAACTACAAAGTAGACAAAAATAGCAACACAAAATATACTATTTCACCCTCCTCGTAGGGTCTTTTGCAATTATGGCCTTCTTTCACCAAAATAGACATCATACTCAAACAACAAAAAAACTTTTCTTCTCTTCAACATTCCAGAGACATAGGCAACAAACCTTTCCTTCAACAGCTACGTTCGTAAATTTTTTTGACTTTCATGTGCTCTTCTCTTTTCTTCAACATTCTTCTCCACATTTGTTGGTGGCATCAAATCTTACACTTCCAAGCTGCCAGCGTCTTCTCTTTTTGGAAGTCTTTTTTAATTGCTATGGCCACTTTTAATCTGCAATGTTGATGTCTCTAATTTCTCTAGCATAGCTTCTTTTTCTTCAACAACTTCAACACTCCAATGATTAACCTCCCCTGGCATATCTCTTTCTATGACTGCTAGCAGCCTTCTCTTTCTGTAATTGAAGGCTTTGTCTTTAGACCAACACACTCTCATATTCATCCACCTCTCTATGTTCCTCAAGATCATGTACCATCGGCTTTGATACTGTTTGTAGGAATGTAATGGTAGGAGAAAACATAAAAACTTACCCAAAAATGAAAACCATGATATTTTAAATTGATTCAATCAAAACAATTTTACATAACAACTACCATTGCATTCTCTATACATATTGAGCTTGAGTTGTCATATAGACATACACCATTACAATTTCTTGACATTGATAGTTAAAGGGACTTACTAAGCTTCTTCTCATAAAAACATACTTCATTACATTCACAAAGTGTTGTTGCTACAACTTCTCATAACTTCTATCAAAAATAACACCACTGCTAATTTATAGCTCTTAAGAGTTGGACTCTTGAGAGTACTTAGCAAATACAAGTCTCAGATATTATATAGAATGATAACTGTAACGTTGGAGAGAGATTAGAATAAAATACTATGTGCTAGAAGCTTCTTGATATAAATCTGATGGTGGACAATTTGGAGAAGTAAATGCAAATCCATTTGAATCATCTTCTTCAATATTTTTCTTTAATATCTACAGATATGATGGAAGATACAAAAGACATGGAGTTGATTGAATTGAGTGGTAGTTGGGATTACAATCTCCAACAGGAAGTTTGGTGCTCTAGTGAAAAATGGTTGTGTCCAAACCCTAACCCACCCACAGATCCACAAGATACCTTGGAATATCCTTCAAAAAAATGGTTGTCTTAACCTAGAAGCTAACAATCCTTTACAACTCTAAATTCCATATTTTCTTAAAATATTGGCACCTATATAGTATGTTGTATTTCACTAGAACTGCACAAATTTCCAAATGTGAAAGAAACCAATTCAATCCACATAATTTGGAATACATGTGTAACATCCAATACAATATTTCTCACAAGAAATTAAGGAAATTTTATGTTTTATATGACATACCCCTAGACTAAACAACTAAAATTTGAAGTCTACATTTTTAATGTTTGTACCCATCTTCTACCTTCGAATAAAAAACTAACACCACATTAAATCAAGGACAAAATTTGAGTTATGAAAATATGTAGATTTAGGTACTTCACATATTTTGCAACAAATAGAAATCATTCATTTACTGCTTTAAAATTTGTTTATAATGTATGGCTTTCCATAGTGACCGCAATTTTATTATTGATGGATTTGGATTTTTAGCAAAAAAAAAATGATTATTTCTTTTACTTTTACTTTTAGGGATTGAGATTCTTAATTTCTCATTATTTTCTTTTTTAGTTTAATAAAAGTTAGATTATAATATAAGAAAACTTAGGCATGCCATCTACATGATTGTGTAAACACAATTCCACATTAGAATATTTTTCCTGATAAATGCATCTTTTAACTTTAAATTTATAATTTTATATGAGATTTCCAAGTAAATGATAAGAATATGATTGATCAAAAATATTTGATAGGAGATATAAATTTTCATTTGCTAATGACATAGGTCCTCAACTCTCATAGTTAGGTGGATTTTTGGACTATCACACCATCATACAAATCTTATTGTACCTTTGAAATTAGTAAAATGATGTTTTAATTCACTTAATATGAAGTAAAAATACAATTAGGGGAGCGGGGCCATTAGTCATGGCTAATTTGTGAGCATATAGCACTTACATGGAGTTTTGTAGTATCTTTGTTTTTAAGAAATGTGAAATGACCTCTTATAAATGTAGAAATAAGTTTTGGAGGTGTGACCCATCACACAACTTGTCACATTAGCATGTCTAGTGAGAAGTGTCCTAAAGTTCATTTTTTAAATATTCAATAAAAACTTAAACATAAAATCCCTAATAGTTGAACAAAAAATTATGATTTGTTGTTAAAACAATAAAATATTGTTATTTAAATAGGAATTAAATGCAGTTCTTAAATGAACTTAATTATTTTGGTAATCTAAAATCTTGTTATCTCTAACCTTAATATTTAACACAAATTACCTAATAGTTGAACACAAAAAGGTTTGGAAGAGGAATTGGAAATAAACCCTAGTGGCAAGAAGTTGTAGAAAAGAGTGGTGAAAAGTTTCAGAAAAACATGAAACAAAACCTTAGTAGAGAAGAAACTGCATTTTCTCCTGTGCACGATTCTAGGAAATTTGTAGATGTTGAATCATTAGTATAATGGCCTAAAGTGAAGTATTTAAAAACAATGCTCTAACACTATAGTGATTGACTCAGATTGAGAAAACAATCATATTCAGAAGCTTAATAAATCTTCTCTAAAAAAGAGCAAACAACAGTGTTGGAAGAAATTTAAAAGCTTTATATATTCAACTATTCATTATGAAAGAAGAAAGCTACTTCTGAAATGGAGAGGAGTGTGGGAGAGCGTGTGCATGGAGGGAGTTCAAAATCAAATGTGGGAGAGGAAGACTCAGAGGAGGGCGATGGAGATCTGAGAGGAGGCATTGGTGGTTGTGCTCTACTCAAGGCTGGTTTGGAGCTGCCGACTGTGGTAGTGCTCATGGGAGAGGGAGAGTATGACGGTGAAGGGGACAGTGAAGCTGCGAAGACTACATGATTTAGCGCGTGGTTTGATGAGTGCAACCTCTGCTATTTCCTTCTGTCATGGGGGGAGCTCCTTTGGGAGGACTGTTGGTTGGGGTGTGTTATGGGAATGGGGTCTATGTGTGCTAGACCCTTTTTTGTGGGGGCTTCTTTCACCATTTATATTGGTGTTGGCAACCATGGCCTTTTTTCTAGGTTGTTTCTATTTTGGAGGGGGGATCTTTTATTGTGGGTTTTACCCTATTTGAGGATATACTAATATTATGGTTTGGCCCTTGTCTAAGGATGCATGCTGGAGTGTTTGTGGTGGTTGCTGCTACAAACATTTTTTCTAGGGGTAGGGTTCTGTCTTGAATGTGGTGAGGATTCTGAAGTTGGTTGGAGAGCCTTGGTGCAGTCTTGAATCAAATCTTGCGATCGTAGCCGCTAGGATGGCTTTCTCTAATGCTTGTTTCCTTTCATTTCCCATGGTGGTGCTTCTTTCCCTTGGTTATGTTTTCTTGCTGCAGTTAGAAAGTTGTTATGCTCAGAGAGGCTCCAGTTTTAGTTATTGGTTGGAGGTTTCTCTCCAATTTTTTTTGTGTAGGGGTTTGAATGTTTATTGGTGGTTCTTTCTTAGCCCCTGCTACTTTAGGTCATGGACCTCCCTTGTTTTGTTGGAAGAGATATGGTTATGGGAGAATATTTTTAAGATCCTTGTGTGTTTCAAAGATTTTATGCTAATCAGGGGTCTTTTAGTCCGTTCTTTACTTTTTGGCCTAAAGTCTTCTATAGAGGTGAGGATTTTGACTGGAAGTAAAGATCTTTGTTGTCAGCTTTTCATTTTCTCTCTTGTTAATCCTATGGAGGTGGATGCTTCTATAGAGGTGAAGAAGGTGTGCAGGGGGTGGTATTATTTCTATCTTCATTCGTTTTCTTCTATAGCTCATTCTATTGAGGTGAAGAGGGGTGGCTTGGGAGAAGTGATGTGTTGGTGTAAGAATGCTTCTCTTACGGAGATGGTGAAGGGATGCTAGGAAGTTGTAGATTGTAGTTTTTGGGGGCTATTTGAGGCTCTGAGTTGTTCAACTCATGGCTTCCTTATGGTGGAAACCTTCATTCTTGGTTATGGGATCCATGTAAAACCCATGTTTGAGGCTCTGAGTTGTTCAACTCATGGCTTCCTTATGGTGGAAACCTTCATTCTTGGTTATGGGAGCCTTGTGCATTATGGTGACCTTTCCTATAGAGGTGGAAAGGGTGTTTTACTAGGCTCAGAAACTTCTGTTGGTGGTGCTTTGATCCTAATCTATGCTTTGCTTGTTATTTTCTTGGGTTCAAGGTCCCTGTCAAAATCTGAATGTACAGGGTTGTGGATCCCTTCAAAATCCATAGATTTGGGTTTAAGGTCCCAATCAAAACTTTGTTTCAGTGGGTTGGTGGTCCCATCAAAACCAATGGGTTGTAATGGGTTGTTGGTCCTGTCAAAACCAACGAGTTCAAAATTCATGTAAATCTCGGTTCTTTTTTGGGTAGCCCATTGGTTTTTGGGTTGTTGTGGGCTTGTTGCTTTCCTGTTGCTGTTGGTTTACTTTGAATCTATCTTTAGAGTAGCCTGTTCATCTTGTTGTGGGTTTAGGGTCCCCTCAATACCTGATGGTTTCGGTTCCATTCAAAACCTATTGTAAATGGTTTCGGGTCCATTCAAAACCTATTTCTCCACTAATAAAAAAGTATTCATTATGAAAATAGGGTACATATATAGAATTAAATCAAGAGGAAAACAAAGATACAAAGACCATGTGGTGGACATGCAATGATCATGCTAAATCAAGAAAAAAGCTAACTAACTATGCTATAGTTTATTAGGAAGTGCATGGAGCTGCAAACTTCATAAATAAAATAAAATATATCCTAAACTAAAAAAGTTGTTTGGTGGTGGAACTAGAGATGACTACAAATTTGATCATGCATCCTTCAATCTCCCCTTGCATGAGTAGTGGGGATGAGTCTCAAATAATTCCTTAAAGCAACAAAACCGGCTGTAGGTGGAGATTTGGTAAAAATATTAGCAACTTGCTTAGATGTAAGGAAAAATTGTGATTCCACTATATCATCTTGAACTAAATCTCAGATGACATGATTTATAATCTCAATGTGCATCGATATAGCATGAAATACATGTTTTTTAGTCATTCCAATAGTACTACTATTGTCACAATAAATAGTGGTTGGATGTTCCTGAACCAATTGCAAATATTCCAAAATTCGTTGAATCCATATGGCTTGACAGCTAGTTGTTGCTGCTACAATATACTCTACTTCTACGGAAGAGAGAGCCATGGTCGTCTTCTTTTTACTACTCCATGAGACAACTCCATAAACAAGTGAGAAAATATAACTAGATGTTGATTTTCTATCGTCTACTAAACAACTAGCTCAAACTTATGTGTGGGAGAATAACAAATGGCAAAATTGTGTGTACCACTCACATACCTTAAAATTCTTTTTGTGGAATGCCAATGAGACTCATGTGGGTCCTGCATCAACTGAGAGATGAGGTTCACAACATACATAATATCATGTCATGTTGTAGTGAGGTATATGAGGCTTCCAACAAAATTTTTGTATAAAGTAGCATCCACTTTGGAACTTGCATCTTCCTTGGTTTATTTTTCACCAAGGGCTATAGGAGTTGCAACTGTAGTGCATGAAATCATTCTAAATTACTTCAATATATCAACCACATACTTGGTTTGAGAAATGGATATACCTTCAGATTATTGTTGCACCTCCACTCCATGAAAATAATGCATGAGTCCTAGATCTAACATCTCAAATTCTTATTTCATTTATGCTTGAAATTTCTCCATGAGAGATGAGCTATTACCTGTATAAATGAGATCATCAACATAAAGGTGGATAATGAGAATATCATTTCTAATATGTTGGATATATATGGTTGGCTCATAGGGACCTTGAATGAATCCCTTCTTCAAGAAATAACTATCAATCCTTGCATACTAGGCACGAGGAGCTTGCTTCAACCCATAGAGATATTTTTTTAACTTGTAAACAAAATGTTGTTTTCTTTGAATTTCATAACCCATAGGTTGTTCCACATAGAATTCCTCATAAATATAACAATTTAGGAAGGTTGATTTTACATCCAATTGATAGAATATCCACTTGTGGTGTACAGTAGTAGCCAATATAATCCTTATTGTATCAAATATTGCAACTAGAACGAAAGTCTTTGAATAATCTACTCTAGGAATTTGTGCAAATCCCTTGGAAACTAATCTTTCCTTATATCTATTCATGGAACCATGAGCATAACATTTCACCTTATAAATCCATTTGACACCAATCATCTATTTATCTTTAGGAAGTTGCACTAATTCCCATGTATTGTTTTTATCAATTGCTTGCATCTCTTCATTCATAGCATCAATCCATAATTGTTCTTTCATGACTTCTTCATAAGTAAGTTTTGAATTGAATGGTACTAAACAAAAGAAAATTGGCAACTGGATTCACATTAGAACTCCTTTGATAGATTTCATTTAAGATTCGTACCTTTCGGGAAGAGCTTGGACTTGATTGTGGACTAGAACTATCACCTAAAGAGGAACTTGGTGAACTTGGTGAATTTGGTGGACTTGAGCTTGAACTTCCACCTGAGCTTGTGGGGAGAGGAGGAACTTGATCATCTTCAATACCCATGATTAGTGGTGTAGTTTTTTGAACTCCTTTTTGTAATTTCCATACTCCCACTTCATCAAAAACCACATCTTGACTAACAATCCATTGCTTTGTGTCAGGGTTCTAAAATATATATCCTTTAGTTGCATCTGAGTATCCCATGAAGATACAAAGTTGTGATTCTTCATCTAACTTATTTCACTTCTACACTAGAATATGAACATATGAAAGACAACCAAATACTTGAAGATGAGCCACTAAAGGCTTATGACCACTCCAGGCTTCCTTCAGAGTGATGTTTTAACTACTTTTGTGGGAATTCAATTCAAGATATATATACTATTGTTTCAATTACTTCCCCCTAATAATAATTTAGAATATTTTTAGACTATAATATACTCTGTTCCATTCACATAATGGTACAGTTATTCCTATCTACAATATCATTTTTCTGGGGGGTATAAGCTGCAGTAAGTTGTCTCTTGATGCCATGAGTGTTACAAAAATCAGCAAACTCGTTAGAAGTGAATTATCCCCCTCTATCTATTATAAGTATATTAAGAGAATACTTGCTTTATTTTGTTGGCATAGCCTTAAAGTTCTTGAAGCATTCAAATGTCTCAAATTTCTGCTTGAGATAATAAACCCATGTGTGGTGAGAGAAATCATCAATAAATGTCAAAAAATATTCTTACCTAAAGATTCCTCTTACATGCCACCACAAATGTCACTATGTACAAGCTCTAGAGGAGATTTTTCCCTCCATGATTTGTTCACTGGAAAGCTATCTCGATGATTCTTTCCAAGTGAACACCATGAAAAAAACTACTTCTTTTGCCTAAATTGCAACAAATCCTCTCACCATGCCTTTCTTATGAAGAAAACTTAATCCTTGAAAATTCAAATGACCATACCATTTGCGCCATAACCACAAATCATATGTGGTTTCCTTGAGGGAATGCTTCTTAGCGGATGCCAATGTGAAAGGAAATAGTTTATTCTCTTTCATACAAACCTTTGCTACAAGATGATGGTTAGTTAATTTATCAAATATTTTGTAGTAGTTATCTTCAAACACAACCTTGCAAATTTTTGCTACAAGCTGCCCAATATTTAAAGGATTATTGTAAAATCTTTTACTCGTTTGCACAATATTTCTTGTTTTTTTTCATTTTGGTAGATGTCCCAATTTGTCAAACTTGTTTCATTCCATTGAATGTATTCAAAACAATGTTTAAAGGAATTGCATAAACAAGTTCAATATCCACATAACACAGTTTCATTCCATTTTACTTGACTATCATACAATGAAATATAAGAAGTGTGGACACGAAAAAAGTATCCCTTTCTACTTGCTTGATTTGAGAATAATTGAAGATAAAATGGAATTAATGAGGCCTTGATTTGGTGTTGTGAGGTGCTTTTCACACCCACTAGGTCTTGGACCCTTGAAAACTAAATAAAATGCATTTAAAGATGTCTTGTGAAGGTGTTGTAAAGTGTTGTAAAATACTTTCACCCCTCTCTAGACTTAATGGACCCATATTCCCCTAATACAACATTGTAAAATATATTTAATTGCATTCTCACATTAATCTAGAAGGCTTGTAAATTGAACTTGACTTTAATCTAGCATTGTAATGTGTATTACACATTCACACTGGATGTTGTGCCTTTCTAGGCTAAGTGGACCTCATTTTAATGATGTAAAGTATATTTAGGGTATGTGCAGGATCATGATAGGCCAAAAAGTGGCAATATGATGCGTATGTGTAGGGTATGCGTGACGACTTTTTTTTTACCCAAAATTGATGAAATGAAAAAGGTTTTTAAAGAGATTCTCAACTTTCCACCAATATAAATTATGTTTTACTTTGAATTTAATAAATTATTATTATTCATTTTCTATTTGAATTACGACTAAAGTCCTGATTGATAGGCTAATTGAAAAACATCTATACCTTTCAAAGGTATCACATTTTTTGATTCTAAAACATGTGTCACATTCTATGCTTCACATGCTATGGGATTAAAACAAAAAAAATGAATTTCATGAAATTTTGACCAAGTTAAGGTGGTTAGACATACAAATTTTTTATATTTTTTAAAAGTTGTAATAAAAATTCATAATTAATTATTTACTTAGAAATTTTTTAAAAATATGCATCACATCGAGACATGAGTCCTCTACTTATATCTAAAATCTTATAAAAAAATATTATCATTTTATTGTGGTTAGGGTGGTGGACATACACACTTCTTATTTTTTCCCGAAATTTAAGTACTATTGCATTAAAATTTCAAATTTTCACCAAATAGATTTAAAAAAAAAACCTAGTAGTTTAGAAACTACATTCAATTTTCTATAGATTCTATTCTTACATATTTTTGAAATAATATATATAACTTATTCAAATTTTTACGTCAAGTTTCCTCACTCTGATTTTTCTGAATTTTTTGCCACTTAAGGCTTATTTTTTCCATGATGATCCTACACATACCCTTTAATCACACTTTCACATTGAATTTTTTGTCCTAAGCCCTAATTGACCTTTACATCATGATTAATAGGCCTCCTATGACCCTATATTGTGCATCCCAAGGCATAATTTGATCAAATACCTGATGAAATCAACATAAGAACTGAAATTCCTCATTCCCCAACATTCTAGTTGTTAAAAGGGCCCCTTTGGGACTAATTCACCCATCTGGGAAAATGAGTCCCTGTTAAGTGGGACTAAATCATCCAACATGGTGACTTAGTCCAATTTGGCCTATTTTCAAGGTTTGAGCAGAAAATTTTGGAGTTTAAGTTTATTTTTCTTTCATGCCGGCCTTAGGGATCCAATTGATGGATAAATAAGGTGAATTTCCTCCAAGTCTCTAAACCCTAATTCAGATGAATAAGGATCCTAACTCATCATGATTCATTCATCGTGTATCTTCTCTCTCAAGCCAAGCAAGCTAGGGTTTTTTACATTCTAAGTCATCAAGGTAGCATTTTTTAGAAATTCAAGGGAAAATTATTTATCTTTTGTTGTAGAAATTCAAGATCAATCATCATGGAAAGATATTAAATCCATTTTTTCATGCTTCATTATATCATTTCTCCATTTTCGTTTAATTACCTATAAAGGGGTTTGACCAAGGCAAACCCCCATGCTTTAACAATGAATATTTTCTCCTTCTCTCTTTGTGTGTTTGCAGATTTAGGAACTTTGAGGGTTTTAAAGATCATTGAAGATTATGTTGAAGAATTTTTGGAGACCTATCCTTGCTTTCAAATCCAAAATATCCACTAAAAGTCACTTTTAGGCCTGAAAATAGAGTTTTAGAAGCGGACACATGTCAAGAACTGAAGTGCAAACCGAGGGCTTTTGTTTCCCCTTTCAAATTTTTAGATTCAAACACTAGGTCACCACTAATGGTGAATTAGTCCCACTATACATGCATTCTAGTGATTTTTGCAGACTCAGACACCCTTTTGGCTGAAACGAGCTCCAGAGCAATTTTTCCAGATCTACGAATAAGTTGCCCAGATTGGCACAAGTGTCCTAGTCGGCTTCTACAACAATTTTATCAAGATTCCAGAACTTCATTCCATCCTTTTTCAGCCTCCAGGTGCAAACTTTTATATTCATTAGTTTCTGGTACAAGTTATCTTCATTTCTAGGTGATTTCACATATCACAATGTGTTTTCTAGCACTGTGCATTTCTTAGGTTTTACATTAATGATCATCTTTATTTTTTAGTTTATTACATTAGGACATTGTATTTAGGCATATTGCATCCCTCTTTACATTAATCTTGAATGAGGAAATTTCCCATTTTGGCCCATCTCTCTCCTTTTAGGTGAAAAACCTTAGAAGTGTTAGAGAGCATTAGGGTGCCAAAATATTTGTGCACAAGAATATATGGAGCATATAGTCCGTTGCAATTCAAATTGAATAATAATAAGAGGCAGCTATACACAAACTTGACATTAGATTGCTACAAAAATATGTATTTATAATTTATTACAATCTAAAACTTCTTCTCTATGTTTTGTAAGCAACTAGATAGCAAGGTAATAATGAATAGTCATGCAACAGTATACTATTCGGCATACAATGAAGAACCTCTTACAATAATTCTTGGGTGTCAAGATACACCAATATATAGTGTTGGAAATATGGAGCCTTGCAACATGAGCATGAAGTGTATATGGATTGTGTGGTTGTTCCTATGTTGTCATTGATGTCAACATGGTGACAACTATATTGAAAGCTTACTTAGTTTACTGAAAGTTGTCCTCTACTAGAAGTGTTCTTTTCTAATAAACCACTACATTGGTTTTTGAGTCCAGAATTCACCACAAGAAAATAAATGACTCTTATCTCTTAACTGTGTTATTATGACTCATTTAGACAACTATTTTCTAGATCTTGAGAAGTTTTGTGTTGTGAGAAGAAAGTTATCATTGATAGAGTTTAGCTATGTATTCCACTATTGTTTCTCTACTCAGCATATTAGTGTGGGAGACTCCGCATTTTCCTAAGGAGAACATTCTAATGCTACAGTTCTAATGGTAGTCTCTATGATGGTTGTACAATGAGAAATTGATGTAATATCAAATCTGGAAGGTGTTTTGCTTTGAGGATTGTATGTTGGTTTGGAGTTTCAGTGGTTATGTCCTAGTCTTGGCCAACCTAACATATGACATTCATTATGAAGACTAGAGATAGTTTGTGGATGTTTTCTGACTTTCTATGATGCACTACTTGGATAAAAAATTCCTAAATCTTATTTGGTGTTGACAAGAGTGTTTTTTATTGTTTTTTTTTCATCTAATTATGCTCACCTAATTGATGAATGAGATATATACTTGCATATATATATAAGATTATTTGAAGAGGAGATGTATGGGATGTGTGGTGAGTGAAGGTGTAAATATGGAAGGAGAAGAGAGAGAGAGATGTGGACAAGTTTGAAAAGGATCAAGGGAAGTGTGAAGATGCAAGCCTAAATGCTTTATTAGTTGAGGATTAGGGCATAATTGTTGAGCGACTATTATGTGAAGTAGTACTTCTTATTCAAATCTTCATTGGAACTAAACCTTGCACACAAAAGGTGTATTCTATTAGTTCATACTTTTGGGAGCGAGCCAATAACCTTGTATCTTTGTGGATAGTCATCTTTTGTATTCAAGCTATGAGCCTTTCAAGGATAGTGAGTCCTGGCAGTTAGCGTTGTAATATCTTGTATCTAGATATAATATATTGTGAGTTAATCCTCATTGTGGTTTTTCCCATTTTTGGGTTTCCATGTAAAAATATTGGTTTTCATGTGTGTTGATGCATTGATTTGTTTTCATGTTCTCTCTTGTTGATTCAGTCAAAATTGTGATAATGTTTAGATGGATTTTATTAGAATGGTTATATGGAATACTAATTCACTAGAGCTTGGTTCCTCTGAAGGAGCCTATTAGCTTGAGGAAGGTCCTAAAATTTTAATATATATCCTTTTCCTCCGGAAGTGATATCTTCTAGATACTCAAAAGAAATTGAAGATCGAAAGAATAAGTTGAAGGAAGAAAATGATTGTACTGATCAAGGATCTAAGGATAAGATATGATGATTCCTATGATCAATTGAGAAGAGAACACGATGAGATCACTGGATTGCTACAACAATTGGAAGAAGCAAAAAAAATTGAAGTCCCTTAGCAAGTTGAAATTTAAGAGAAAATGGATGAGTGTGTCAAGCTTGAGCAAGAAACAAAAATCTTGAGATCATATCTAGAAAAGGAAAAAATATTTGATGATAAATTTAAGGTAAGCTCTGCAATGCTTGATGATTTAATTATTTCTTAGAGACCAGCAATGGATAAAAGTGGTTTAGGGTTTGAAGAAGGTTAGAGTTCAAAAGTGAAGCAATCTCCTAACAAGAAGACTCAGTGCAAAGATGGACAAATCAAGAACTTAAGAATCAATTTAAGAAGGACTCCCATCAAACAACCTAATGTTCAAAGATACTTTTATTTCAATGGTGTCTATCATTCCTAAAATAAATTTGGTCATAAGGAAAAGGACTAAAAAAGTAGAATGAATGACACGGTGTCATTCTTTAGCCAATATTTTAAGTGCAAGAAGTTTGGACGCAAGGCTAATCAGTTCAGATTGAATAAAAGAAATTATGGAAGGAAGAATGCTAGTTGTTGTGATTATAGCAATTCAAAACATCTTGCTAATAACTGTAGAAGGAGAAAAGATAACCATCCAGTGAAAAAGCATGAATTAATCATTGATTTGGAAGAAGTAAGAAAAGAGATGAAAAGAATTTGGAGAAAGGAAGGGGAATTCAAGCAAGTTGAATTAGAATCATCAGTCTCATCTATTTTTACTTCTACTGCAGATATTCCCATCAAATTTTGAGTCTAGAAATGACTAAGGGGGAGCAATCATCAAAAAATTTATAAACCCCCTCATCGATACTTATGTCACATCATGATAGAAGTATATTTAATGTGGTAATGAATTCAAGGAATTTTTCAATTGCATGTGTGAAGAATAAAGTTTGTATAATTTGAAAGGATGGAAGTGTACATGAATTTTGAAATGATCTACCTAAAATTTGTAGCATTTGTTACATTCAGAATGAAAGAAATAAATTTAGATGTATCAAGGAAATCATATTCAAAAGGAATATGCATTTTTGGAGAAGCATGCAAAGGAAGTTTGGAGAAACCAAAGCAATTTAGAGTTTTAGGGTTGGAAGGGAAAGAGATCAAAGTGGATTCAAAGAAAGCTCTGGAAGCTGGATATCTATCATATTCTTCATTTGCAATTACAAAGGTATTTCTGCTTGCACAATCTTTCACTTTTTTTGCTATGGATAATTTGAAGGTTGTAAATATTTTAGATAGATTGCAATTCAATCCAAGGAAACATTTGAAAAATCTATCGGAAGAATCAGTTTGTGCATTCTCTTGCATTCCTCCTAGAGTGTTGTCCACTAAAGATATATCTATGAATTTGTCTATAGTAAGATAGAGGAAATTTCACCACTTCAGTTAAGTATCCTATGGAAGAATGAATTGGAAGGAAATCATGATGCTTAAAAAATATTAGTTGAATTTTTTTTGGATGTATGGTGGAAAGCCCCTTTGTTTGAATTTAATAAAAAGTATATTCAAATAGTCTTGAGCAAGATTCATGGTGAATCTTTATAGATTGATGAAGCATATTTGATTACTAGAGAACCAATCAGAGATGTAATTGATTTTTGTTCCTCCGAACTAGTTCCCAAATGAAAGGTTGTGAATGAACAAGAGATAATTGAGGTGACTTGTGCCACCCTTGAAGGAAAAGAACTTGTTTTGAGAACAATTGAAGATATATTCATTAGGTATGTTGTGATAGTTATTGGTCACAATTTTTTCCTACCTAGCAATGACCTCATAAATTTTCTACTTCTATTGTTCACATTGCTATTGATATGTTTAGAAGAGGTATGGATTATGACCTATGTGAACTACTTCAAATACATCTTTTGAAGAACTTGAAGGAAATCAAGAAGAGAAAGAAGAATAAATTTTGATATGGAAATTTGATTGTTTGCTTACTCTTTTACTTCTTGAAAGAGTTACCGGTAATATAAAGGATAAAATGGACAAATACATAACCTATTGCCCATCAGATCAGGAATTTCATGATAAATCTTGGTGGTTTGGATACTCAAGAGACTGCTCTTACTACATTCTTTGGAACATTTCAAATGAGGATGAACAAAAGATCAAGGATTCTAGAATGTATACCTGAAAGGTATTCCAAAAGTACTAAATTCCTAGTTTCTACAAATTTCTATCATATGGTAGAAATTAAATCCAGATTGGTGTGGATATCTAAGTTAGATTATGAAGTGTCTAAGGTTGAGATCAATCATTATGAAAGAATTCTTTTGGAGATCCCTAAGAATCCTAATGTAGAAGAATCCTCCAGTAGTGTTGTAAGGAAAGTAGAGGTGCGGAAACAACTTTCCTAACATCAAAACCACAAGGGAGTAAGCAGAGAGTACTTTTAATTTTTCAAATTACAATCTAATTAAGACACACATGAAAGATATACAGAAATAGAGAAAATACACAAAGACAAATCAAACAATAGATTTTACGTGGGAAACCCTTTCAGGAAAAAACCCACTACACCAAGCTGAATCTCTTTGTATTATAGTAATCAATAATTACATACAATCAGGAAATTCAACTCTCTATTGTTTTTTAGTAGCTACCACATTCACTGTTAAAAAAAAAACTCTTATAAGAAAATTTCTCCTCCAATTCGATAAACTCATCACATTGTTCATAACAGAATCGATCTGCTTTAAACAATCTCATTCTGATTTTCCAGCTGTGCATTCTTATTCGCCATTGCCAACCAAAGACAGTTTCCATTCGAGTCCTGATTTTTCCCTGCATACAGTTTTTCTAGCGATGCAACTGATGCATAAAATCTACTGTCGTCATGTTTTAAAACTGCTTCCTGTGATTGGCCCATGATGCTCCACGTAGGATGGTCAGACTGGTCAAGAGCATTCAACTTTGTTGGCATATGAGTGAGACACTCACAATATCTCCCCGATGCCACAAAGTTTCTTTATCAGCATTGCTACAGCTTCCACGAGTCGGCAAGATGCTATATATATTGTAACAGGTTATACCAAAACCAACGATGACCAAAATGATTCTATCGGCAAGGATTTCCCTTATCGGCGAGACACATAGCGAATTCACCAGTCTCAGCGAGCAAACAGTCTATCGGCAAGACATTACATGTTCGCCAAGACCTTCTGTCAAGTTCCTTGGGCTACACTGAAACCTTTGATGATTCGGCGAGACTTATCATCTTCGCTAGGACTTCATACTGAAGCCCTCTGTCACATCGATGACTACCATTCGGTAAGACCTATACCGAAAGCATCTCATCGTTGGCAAGACATACTAATGTCACCAAGACGTTTCTCCGAGCGCCCAGAGATAACCCGAAGACACCTGTCAGCAAGACAAGAGACATTCACCATGACGTTTCATCGAGCTCCCAAAGATAACCCGAAGACTTCTATCGGCATGATTTATCATTTTTTCCAAGAGGTTACTTCGAGTGCCCTAAGTCTTACTGAAGATACTATCGGCAAGACTCAAGTCTTTCGCCAAGACCTCTCAGCGAAGTCTTATGTCACAGCAAAGATCTCCGAGAAACCTCTTGTTGGCGAGACATTCTGGTTTCATTGAGACATCTCCCCGCGACCTTTAGGTTACCCCGACGTCAGCAAGACAAACATTCGGTCGCCAAGACTTCATGCTGAAGTCTTTAAGTCACCGCGAGTGAACCAAGAGAAAGCCCTCGTCGGCGAGACTTACCTTCTTGCTGAGAGATCTCCCCGAGATCCTAGTGTTAGCCCGATAGCAGTATGCTGTCACGCAGAGTTCTTCCGATCGCCAAAAGGTCATGTCGAACTTCAGAGAGTCACAGCGATAGACTTCATTTGGCAAGACATCAACTCTATCACAGTGATAGGATCATTTCAAGAGCTTTAGAATTGTTAGTTGCCCAGACATGAACACTGTCACAGTGACTTTTCCCTTCAGGAGTTCCATGTCAGTAAGGATTGAGGCACATATTCCAACAAGTGCAACCAGAACATGGAAGAAGAGGAAAAGTGTTGTCAAAGTAGAAGTTGTAGAAGTGTATTAGAGAGAGCTCAACATGAGCATGAAAGCATAAATATTCAAGGAGCTTTAAAAGAATTGTAGAAGGTAATTCCTAGTGCTAACTTTGATTCATCTTTATTAGTTGTGGAAAATCTCATAAACATGATTAATTCTTTGAAATTCTATATCTTCGGACTAGAAGTGCATGATGGAATTAAGCCTACAGAAGAAAATTTAGAAGATATCAAGAATAAATGTGCAAATGAACATCACATAATGGTGAAGGAATTGGAGAGTGTACAGGTTTGTGAGAAAGAAGCTTAGGAACTGCTTTCTTTCTGCCTGAATTAGTCTGGTAGTAAATTGAATGTAAGAGATGAGATAAGGAAGAGTGAAACTTGGATGAGTACTCAAGCAAATATGTACAAATTGGAAAAATATAGAGATAATGAAAGATGTTCCTGCATTTTGCAATGTCAGGACATATTATTTTCCCTACAATATCAAAGAACAAAGATGATTAGGAAGTTTGTGGTACTTAGAGATATGGTAAAACTCAGGCACATTCCTGTATCTAGAACTCTTGATAGTATTGGTAATCTATCAAAGATTAATCTTAGTCCAAATACTTTAGCAAATGGTATAGAGTCCTTGACTAAGCTAGAACTATTACACAAGACTATTATATGTGCGAAAGGTGCATAGGAAGAAGGAAAAGCTTCATGGAAGGATATCCTAAAGAATCTCAAAGGTTCCTCATCTTTAGGTTGATTCAACTCTTTGTTTTCATATCTTTTTTGTTAATTATTGATGTATACACTTATATACCAGATCCCCATCCTTTGTCATTGATGTCAAAGGAGGAGAGATAGAGATAGACAGAGGAAAAATATTTTTGTAGAGAATAGTTTTTGAAAGAGGGAGTATTTAGTTTCCTTATATCGGAAATATATTTTTTGACATGCATGTTGCCATCAATGCCAAAGGGGGATATTGTTGGAAATATGGATCCTTGCAACATGAGCATGAAATGTATATGCATTATGTGGCTATTCTTATGATTTCATTAATGTCAACATGGTGACAACTGTATGGGAAGCTTACTTAGTTTACTAGAAGTTGTCCTCTACTAGAAGTGTTCTTTTCTGATGAACCAATGCATTGGTTTTTGAGTCCAAAATTCACCACAAGAAAATATATGACTTTGATCTCTTATCCATGTTATTATGACTCATTCAGATAGTTATTTCCTAGATCTTTAGAAGTTTTGTGTTGTGGGAAGAAATTTATCATTGACATACTTTAGCTCTATATTCCACTATTGTTTCTATGCTCAGCGTATCAGTGTGGGAAACTCTGCATTTTTCTAAGGAGAACATTCTAGTGTTGAAATTATAATAGTAGTCTCTATGATGGTCATGTGATGAGAAATTAATGTAATATCATCTCTGGAAGGTGTTTTTCTTTGAGTATTGTATGTTGGTTTGGATTTTTTGTGGTTATGTCCTAGTCTTGGCTGAGCTAATGTATGACATTCATTATAAAGACTAGAGATACTTTGTGGATGTTCACCAACTTGATATGATGCACTACATGGATAAAAATGTCCTAAATCTTATTTGGTTCCAACAAGAGTGTTTTTGATTTTTTTTTTTTCATCTAATTAGGCTAACCTAATTGATGAATGAGATATACTTGCATATATATATATATATATATATAAGATACTTTGAAGAGGAGATGTATGGTATGTGTGGTGAGTGTGTAAGGAAAGGAAAGCTGTAGAATCACTTTCCTAATGACAATTCTAAGAAGAGAATGCAAATTTAAGGTTCAAAATTCAATTACACTTCATTTAAAATTTGTGCATTATCAGGAAACATATGAGAATAAATTTCACATAACATAGAATATACACCATATTTAACATGGGAAAACCCTTTCAGGAGGAAAAAGCACCACACCAAGCTAAAGTTACTTTGTATTACAATAAACAATGTTTACATACAGAGTTACAGACTCGTGCTTTCAGAGATGTCAAATCACAATATCAACAATGGCAACATTACAATTTTTTGATCATTCACGTTCTCTCTCTCTCACACAACTCAACTCTTAAACACTATTTCAATGTATTACATATAAAATTTTCCTTCTGAGAGAATACAAGGGTATGTGCAGGATCATGATGGGCCAAAAAATGGCAATATGATGGGTATGTAGCTGACGACTTTTTCTTTACCCAAAATTGATGAAACGAAAAGGGTTTTTAAAGGAGATTCTCAACTTTCCACCAATATAAATTATGCTTTACTTTGAATTTAATTAGTAATTATTATTCATTTTCTATTAAAATTATGACTAAAGTCCTGATTGATAGGCTGATTGAAAAACATCTATAGTTTTCAAACGATATCACATTTTTTGAATCCAAAACATGTGTCACATTCTATGTTTCACATACTATAGGATTAAAAAAAGAAAAATTGAATTTTATTAAGTTTTGACCAAGTTAAGGTGGTCAGACATACGAGTTTTTTATATTTTTTAAAAGTTGTAATAAAAAATTCATAACTAATTATTTACTTGGAAAAAAATTACAAAAAAAATACACCACATCGGGACATGAGTCCTCTACTTATGTCTAAAATATTATAAAAAAATATTATCATTTTATTGTGGTTAGGGTGGTCAGATAGACACCTACTTCTTATTTTTTCCCTGAAATTTAAGTACTACTGCATTCAAATTTCAAATTTTCACCAAATAGATTTTGGTTTTTTTAAAGAAACCTAGTATTTTAGAAAGTACATTCAATTTTCTACAGATTCTATTGTTACATATTTTAGAAATAATATAGATAATTTGTTCAAATTTTTATGTGAAGTTGCCTAACTCTGATTTTTCTAATTTTTTTGCCACTTAAGGGCCTGTTTTTTCCATGATTATCCTGCACATACCCACAACAACTGATCTGCATCACCAAACCAATACTTGAAAACATACCAATTCGGTTTCCATTCACAACAACAGACAAACTGTCGATCAACAGTTACCATATCGAGCCAACAGTTGCCAAGTCATCTAGGCAACATCCTTCGTCTAGCCAAACACATCCAAACATCCATCGCAACACTATCAGGATATCTAAAAGAATTTCCACAAAGTCTCAACGAGCTCACCATGTCTCATCGACATCGTTCCAACAACCTTCTACTAGCATGCCAAAGATACATGACTCAATGTCCTAGCAACACCACCTAGGTCTCTCTGACACAGTCATAGTACAAAGGTATGTCTATTGCATAACTATCATGCTCAACCAAGTGTCACTGTGGGGTGGTGGTATACATCGCACTACCGCTAGATAGCTAGAACGTTCCCGTGGGATGGTGGTATACACCACACTACCGCTAGACAACTAGAAGGCTCCCGCGAGATGGCGATATAAATCGCACTACCGCTAGACAACTAGAAAGCTCCCACAAGATGGCGGTATACACTACAAGCCCACAACTCTCTCACAATCACTTAGCGGTATAGTGGTACAAGCATGAAAGTAGAACTTATGCAATTTTGAGCTGATTTGTGGCAGAACCAAGGTTATACAAGTGAGTTTGAGACACATTTTCTCAACAATCTCCTACTTGGCGAAGAACTCATTGAACCCTTTTCAATACATGAAGTCATTGAATATTCTGGACCCCAAGGCCCATCAAATTTGCACACCATCTGAACTTATTCGTGCTTAATAGCTTTTTCAATGCATAAAAAACATTCTTTAGAGTATCAACCTTTTCCAAATAGACCTTTCCATCCTCCACCATTGGTACTGCACATCAATATGTTTTTTCCTAGCATGGAAAGTTGGGTTTTTGCTAGACAAATGACACTTTGACTATCACAGCAAATAATAATTTTCCCTACATCAAAACCAATATCAGAACACAATCTCCTAAGATAAATGGCTTCCTTACAGGAATGAGTTGCTACCATGTACTCATCCTCTAAAGTGGATAAATCAAATACACCTTGTCGCTTGCTCATCCAACTAACTGCACTGCCATTCATCATGAAAATATATCCACTGGTGGACTTTCTTCTGTCAATGTGCCCTGCCCAATCAAAATCCACATATCCACAAATGCTTACTGAATTATGAGATATAGAAGAGTGACCTTGATAACATAAGGCATACTCTGACATACCCTTCAAGTATCTTAATACTCTTTTTATAGCATCACAATGTGACCTTCCTAGATTTTCCATAAACTGGTTAAGAACTCCCATTGCTTGGGAAATGTTTGGCCTAGTATAGACTATTGCATACATTAAATTGCCAACTGCCCTTGCATAAGGCACTCTGGTCATGTCCTCCATATCAGTAGGAGATTTTGGACAATCTTCAACAAAGAGCTTCATTCCTTGCAAAACTGGAACAACTAGCTACTTGCAATCAGTCATACTAAATCTCTCCAGAACAATGTTAATATACTTACTCTAGCTAAGCCAAAGCTTTTTGCTCTTTCTGTCCCTAGTTATTTCCATTCCCAGAATATTCCTTGTTGCACCAAGATCCTTCATTTCAAACTTTGCAGACAACTGATATTTTAGATCAGAAATCATAGACCTTTTTTTTTTAAGTAAAAGTGGTAAGCCACTATAATTATATTAACATTAAATATTAGTTTTACAAAACCCTGGTTCAAGCGAGCATACTGATGGGAAAGAACTAGGAAGAAAACCCTTAGTTATAGCTCGAGTAAGAGACTAAATCTTTACAAGATTGACCAGAATACATAGACCTCCCAATTTCTTTTACATCATACAAGATTTTTTCAAACAACGCCCATTACATTGTAGACCCATTACATTGTAGCCCAATTACAAATAGAAATCCACATTACATAAGAAAAGCCACTATTACTAACCCAATTTCATTAAGAAACCCAAAACCCATTACAAATTAGACAAAATTGACCTTTTTTCCAAAGATTAACAATTTTGGTAACCAACCAATCAAAATGAAGAAGACCTGTTTCTTGCCCTTGGTGGACCATTTACCAAGCTTTATTCTTTCATTAGTTGCTTTTTTTTGGAGACAAAATCATAGGATGGCACTAATTTTTTTATGTCTGGAACATAAAGGTAACAAAACTTTCCCTTTTCAGCATGAGGAACATTGGAAAATTGTAAATCATGAACACATGAATGATTTCTCAAGAAAGAAATTGCATGGTACTTTCTCTTAAACTCATCTATTTCCTCCATGGAAAATGAAGATATGTATTTTTTGAGGGCTTGATATAAATGAGTAGAGGTATCCTGCATTGTTGATAACATCATACCTTGAAACACTTCTGCATATCTCTTTTTGTAAAAGATGAAATGCCTTGGGAATAAACCTCCCACTAGACCATCACCCTGGGGGAAATCATATTGTTGAACACTACAATGTAAAGGATAATTTTCCAAATAGGAGCTAATAACGAACTTATTAGCTATGCACTTCAGAACATTATGATTTTGAACCAAATCCAAAATGTTTGATAAGAAAATAGACAAAAGATTAGCTAGAAAAATGATCCTCTATAAATCTGTATGTAATACTTCATCACCTATGATGAATTTTATGCAATTCAACACAAATTTTCATTTAAATAAACACACTTTGCAGTTCTTCTTTCTCAATGAAGGCTGAGAAAGGTTCTTCCCATGACTTGATTAAAACTGGCACTCTGAAGTTTTGTACTCGAAACTCTTTAAACTCCATTAATTCAGGCTTATCCAAAACCAAACTGAAAGTTGCAAGCACACTAAAACATTGAATAAAGAAAACAAAGCAATTTGACAGACTTGCAAACTCACCAAACCAAAGAACAGTGAGAACAACACAAGTTGATAAGCTTTTAAAGCAAAATTTAACTTTCTTCTTACAACCTTGTTTGATAAAATAGTCTTGCAAGGATAAAATGCGTGGATATACTTGGGGTTTAAAATGGTTGCCAAAATTCTTGAGATCATATTTATATAATGTTAGCTTTGTACCAGTTGCACTATCCGCACAAGTTAAATCTTGTTATATAAAAATTAGATAGCAGCCCGAAAAAACTTATCTGACAATCTAAGATAGCAAGGTACTTACCATTCACATTTAGAGATTATACCCAAGCATGTTATCCTTACAAGATCTACAAATTATTTCTTAATAGATGTGCTTTGTGTAGATTTCCCAATTCAAATGTGTGAAAGAAGTACTTAAGTGCCACAATATCCCATTTAACACATGTGTTTACTGTTGTCCAGTTTTTTGCACACACGCCCCGCTGAAAGCAGAGACCCTCTTTTGCTTTGATTTTTGGTGTCTTCGCCCTTTGATTTTGAGGTTTACCATGCCTTGGCATGAGCTTAAATGTTTATCTTTCTTACCTAAGTGATTTCCCCTAAGTTACACATTGAAAACCTTAAGTTCTGGGCAAAGTTCAGGTTTTTACCCCAGTTCAGGATTTTCCACTCCGTGCGGATTTTCCTGGATCCTACTTAAACTCTAGTGAAACACTATGGTTTGAGAATTTTAGGTCCTCATGGAATTTTTCTTGGACTAGATTTTTTTGAATTCCGTCCTGCCATCGAGTTTCCGGATTTCTCCAACTTGTCTTGTCGGCGACATTAATGCTCATTCGTACTAGTTGTGAGGATGTATTTAATTGATCTTTGGGGATTTTTCTTGCCATTATGCTTTATTGTCTATGTTAAATTGAGCTAAGGAGTTTATTCTTTGAGTGTTGGACTTGATTTGGGGCACTTGATTTGCGAATTATTCGATTTGGTGGAGATTTCCTTGGCATTTTTGTTGTTGTTCTTTTCTGAGCGCTGATAAATTGATATTTGTTGCCACAATCGATTTCTACTTCGTGAAATGGTATGTATATGTTGCCTTGCTTTCGATTGATGGATGTAAGTAGTGTTTTGATGTTATGGATTTTCTTGGAGTTTGAATTCCTGTATGTTTGTGCGCCTGCTGCTAGGGTTGTTTGATATTGCTTTACTTATGGTATCCCAAGTAATTTTTGAGCTTGTTTGTTTATTTGTATCATGATGTATCTTGCTTGTGAGCCATGAATACCCCCTAGTGAGGACCTAACATTTGAAATAATTTAATCCTGAGCTTGCTCTGTGTGTTAATGGCGAGTCTCTAGGGTTTTATGCCTAGGGCATCACCATTTCACCTTAGTTTGCTTTCGAGTGGGCCTAGAATTAAAGGAAAATTTGTAGAAGGTCCAAATCAAACTTGCCGCTCAGCCTAGATTCCTAAAATTTATGATCGATCCATCAATTTGAGTGAAATAATGTGATAAGGCTGATATTCAGGTTTTTCGTCCATCTTAGGATTTTCCTACGCTGGCGGATTTCCTGGGTTTTCCCAGTCCTCTTTGTTTTTCCTAAAATTCACAATTTTTCTAGAGATTCACCTTCACCACTGATTTCTGTCTCACCCAGATTTTCCTGAAAATCCTTTGTTCCTTTGTTTTTCCAAAATTTGCAGATTATCTCTCCCTTCGCAGAAATCCGTCCCGTGCATATTTCTCTGAGATTTGGTAGATAGTGAAGGAATATTAAATAGCATGACTTGTTAATGGATGATTATACATTTTATGATTGATTTGAGCTATTTTGAGATCTCATATGTTGTTTCTTGATTGATAATGATTGGATTAAGTTACTAATAGGTTTTTTCATGTTTATTCCGCTGGAATCCGTCTGGCTCAGAATTCTCTAAAATTCCTCTCTGGCTTGGATTTTGCTGATGGACCTGAAACCCAAATTTTAATATGATCATTTTACATGAGATTCAATGACACCTTGCTTATCTTGGGACTCATTTTAAGGATGAATATGTTTGTGTGAATCTTTACTATGGTTTCCTTTGTTGAGTGCAAGCTAATCTAGCAAGGAAGTAGCTGGAAGAGCTAAGGGTGATATGGAGGGATCTTTGGTATCTGAAGCAGAAAGAATCAAGATGGATATCAAGAGAAAAATCCTAGAGAGCAAGATTACCTCTATCTAGTCAGAAGTAACAGACACAAATGTTGGACTATGGGATTATGAATAATTTAAGGTTAGAATGGCAGCATAGGACCTTCCTTTGGTGGCCAAAAGAATGTTGGAGTTAGGATTGGCACATGTAGCTGGATTCCCTTCTACGGTGCAGTGTTGAGTTAGTCCTTGAGTGTGCCAGGCATTATGACAGGGAGAAGGAAGATTGCACCTAAGAATTTGAGCTTAGAGAAATTGAGAAAATGGTGGTAAGATGTTTATGCTCTAGCTAGTGATGATCCTATTACTGAACACCAATTGGATGATGCAGCCACCTATATTGTTGTTATTGATAAATATCAAACATATAAGGTTGAGTGGGATAAATCGGTGGAACGGTCTAGGGAAAATATTACATCAATTGAAAGCTGACTTAAGGTTTTTCCTTTGCCACCCACAGTCGACCTTGACAAAGTACTTTTGAAGGTGCATGAAATGGTTGATCCAAATAAGGAAAAAGGGGAAGGTAGTTAATGTTGGGCTACATCGAGATTTGTGCTTCCCTATTATTTTGCATGCATTGGTTCGAGCTGCATTGGAAATCCTAGGTCGACCTGGATTAAGTTCATGCATTTAATGCATATTTTAATTCATTTTTAATTTCTCTTGGCTGACTTGTTTTGTGGCCAATTATTGTTGTAAACCCTTGCTAGGCCGACATGTTTTGGGGGTTTCTATTAATATGGCATTTTGCCTCATTTGTAAGGGCTAGACATAGACAAATAGAGAGATAGCTAGTATTGAAGTGAATTAAGTAGAGAAAGAATTAGCAAGTAGTTGTTCTCAAGCAAGTATTGTAATAGAAAACTGGAATTGTTGCTTCAGTGGATAATTTGATGCAAGTAATGACATTGTGATTTGGTGCCATACTTGTGTTATTCTTATCTTTCATGGTTCTTGTTATTCTATCTTTAAAATTGCTTTGAGGAGAATTGATATTTTGATATTTAGAATTAGAAGTGATTTAATGATGTTTATGGTTTGATGCTTGGAGTGTTGCAACGATCCTTAGTCCATACTTTTTGCAGCTAGCTGACTATTAGTTGCTTTGCAAAGTTAGCCTGGACCATATATTTATTGTGCTTAGTTCAATTGTGAAGGTTTATTCATTTCAATTTCCTTAGGGTTGTTTTGGATGAATTTTCATGATTTGAAAATCTTTATTACCTTAGAAGATTGCACTGTTCTTGTGGAATTGCAAATTCATCTGGGTTAAGCAAGAATTGGTTTGTGAGGGATTGGTCCATCTCAAGTATTTCATCATTTGCATTGTTAATCTTAGGAGTAGTGTTATTCTTATTAATCTCTTTAAAACCCCAATCTTTTGCTATTTCTTTATCATTTCGGTTAGATTTAGGATTGAAGTATCATCATATTGTTAGATCTGATAAATTAAAGATTCAGTCTTTGGTTGTAGTAAGGTCCCATTGTGATTACCAACATTTTCACATTTATCACTGAGTTGTTTATGCATTGTCAAGACCTGACATTAGAGACCTTGGGGTTATCTCTTGAGGCTTGCTGATAGAGATTTACCTTTCAAGAGAGATAGGATATTATATTTTGTCTTAGTTGTTACTGTGCAAAAAACATCATCAACATTTACCTTAGCCAATAAGAATCAACTTCTGCAAAAAAATTCATAACATATATGCTCTGTACATAATTTCCAATTCATATGTGCGGGTAATGTACTTGGATGCCACAATTCCCTGTATCCTATAGACTTCATAATAAATAAATAGAAGCACATGATGAAATAAAATCATGATGGTATAATATGACGTTACCATATGACGATGAAACCATACATCAACAAATGTAGGAATAAAGAATCTTTGAGATTTTTTCCACATGGTCTTTGCAACCATGTGTTAGCAAATGGAGGAATAAAGAAGCTTTGATATTTTTCCTACATGGCCTTCACATCTTGCTCAATTAACTCTACCAGTGGAGGAAATGAATTTAAAACATTTAAGTCATGAATTTCCCTTAACTCTATTTATCACTTCCTAGCCCAGCTAAGAAATCTGCTACCTTATTCCCTTTTTTGTAAGTATGCGATATAATTGAAGACTCAAGCTTATCTAGAAGTGACCAAAATTTTTTTAGCACATAATTCAAATTCCAATTTTGAACTTCCCATGCCCTAATTGCATTAATAATTATTAATGAATCCCCCTCTATATGAAGCTTTGAGAAACCCATCTGAATTGCCAAGTCCAAACCTAATAAAAGATCTTGTGCCTCTGCATAATTATTTGTGCAAAAATGCAAATGAGAAGAAGAAAATACCAATACTACCCTTGATGCATTTCTAATACAAACTCCTACCCTAGATAAACCCGGATTACCTTTAGATGCCCAGTTGAAATTTAGTTTAACAAAGTCCTTTTGAGGAGGAGACCATTTGAATATTGTTTTATCAATCTTATTGTTGACATTTTTAAGAAGACTTCCATCAAATATAATCTAATATGATCCCATTCTTTCATAATAGAACTATCCCAACTTGTAAAGGATGAATTAATAAGTTTCTCTCTTTGATCACATGATTTGACCCCCTCTAATATTTCCTTTTCAATTTTCAAGAGAACTAGATCCATTGAGGATTTAGTTTTCCTAAAAATTATCATGTTTCATTCCCACCAAATATTCCAAATTACTAGAGCCAGAATGATGAACCAAATGCATGCAAAAAATGAGGACTGATATAAAATAGGCTAGGCTTGGAAAAGATCCCAGATGGAGTTTGGTATGGGATGGAAAGGTGAAGTTTTCTTTTAATAAAGTCCCAACATTGATTGGCTATAATGCATTGCATAAATAGATGATCCACTATTTCAAATTCCACTTCACATAATGGGCACTTGAAATGATCAACAATCTTCAATTTAACTACATGATCATTAGTTAGTATTCTTTTCTATAGGGCAAGCCATGCAAAAGTTCTCTCTTTTGGAAGAACTTTATTGTTCCAAGAAAAGGAAAATGCATGTTGAGGTTCAGAAGAATATTTAGATTGTGCTAATACTGCATATCCTTCATTTACTGAGTATGAGCCTATTTTTGAAGCTGACCATATTATTCTATCTGACTTTGATGACAAGTAAACTATTCTTTCAATCAAAAATTTGTTAAAAAGATCAGATCACTAGTTATTCAACAAGGTAGATGGGGGTGATTTCCAAGTTACTTTGCCTGATAATGTATTTGAAGAGTGAACATAATCTAAAAAGAATCCACCCCAAGCTTGACATAAAATTGTTCTTACCTCTTGAAGCTCCTGATTAGCTACTAAAGGAGGCTTCCCAATCCATGAATCTACCCAAAATTTGACACTTATGCCATCATTTATTTCCCAAGAGGAATATTTGGTAATGAAACTTCTACTATTTATGATGAAGTTCTAGATTGCAGACCCCTTTGGGGGATCTGCAACTATAAATATTTTGGTTGGATTTGCATTATCTAGGTATTTGGATTGCAATAATTTTTCCCATTTGGCATCTAGATTAGTATACATTTTACATGCAAGTTTGGCTCTGAATGCTTTGTTTGTCCATGTGATATTTTGAACATCTTCCCCACCTTGTTTTTTCCCTTTTTCCAACCCTTCTAAGGAAATTAGAGGAAACTTTTTTTTCTCATCAATGTTTCCTTTCCATAGGAATGATCTTATTATCTTTTCAATTTCAAGAATAATAGAGACAGGTGCTTTTAGAACTACTAAAAAATAATTGGGAATTGATGATAAGACTAATTTTATTAGAATAATTCTACTTACTAGTGACAACCACGTAGCTTTCCAAGTGAGAATTATTGATTTTAATCTATCAATGACCTTATCCCAATAGAAATATTTATTTCAACCTTTAAAAAAGGGTATACCCAAATATGAACAGGGCAGTTCTGCCTCTTGAAAACCTAATGTCTTAACAATTGTCTTCCTCAAATCTTCAGAAGTGTTTAAAACATAAACTTTTGACTTATCATCATTTATTTTCTAGCAAGAAGTTGATGAATATTTATCCAAGAATTATTTTACTTGCTTAGCTTCCGATACTGATGATTTATTAAATAATAAGGTATCATCTGCAAAAATATTGTGTGTTACTGAGATTGACGTATTTGGAATTTGTACACCTTGCCAAAGATTCTGATTATGTCTCAAAAGAATGTATCTTCTTAAGGTTTCAGCCATAATTATAAAAAGGAAAGGAGAAAGAGGATCCCCTTGCCTTATGCCTTGGGTGGAGCTGAAAAAACCCATTGGATTCCAATTTATTATTACTAAAAATTTAGCCCTGGAAAGACATGAAATTATCCATCTTCGCCATTGAGAAGAAAAACAAAATTTTGATAAGACCTTATTGAGGAACTCCCAATTTACCTTATCATAAGCCTTAATCATATCTAATTTGACAATAAAAGATGGAAATTTTGATGTGGTTATTGAGTGCAAAACTTCATGTGCTACAATTGCTCCTTCATGAGTTTCCCTTCTAGGTACAAAACCTCCTTGTTTGAGGGAAATGATTTTTGGAATAAGAGATTGTAATCTCAAATAAATTTACTTTGTAAATTTTTTATAAACTGTATTGCACAATGAGATAGGCCTAAATTCTGCAAAATTCTTAGGCTCTTTGACTTTGGGAAGAATGGCTATATTGGTGACATTAAATTTCTTGAACATATATCCCACTCTCCTAGACTCTTCAAGTGCCCATAAGATATCAAAACATATGAAGTCCCAACAGTTTTGAAAGAATAAAGTTGTATAACCATCTGGTCCAGGAGCTTTTTCTAGTGGAAGTGAGAAGACTACATATCTCAATTCCTCTAAGGTAAACGGTCTCATCAATTGGTTATTATCTTCATTATTTATTAAACAAGGTATTGTGGCTAGGAAATAATTTTCATTATTGGCCATATTAACATCAGTTGTTTGTGGAGCATAAAGAAGTTCTGAAAAGAATTTAATGCCCTCATTATTGATATCTTCTTCCTTTGTTAACCAGTTTCTTGAAGCCAATTCCTGAATTGAATGAATTGATTTTGCTGCCTTTTTAATCTATGCAGAAGCATGGAAATTTTTTGTGTTACGATCCCCCTCTTTTAACCATAGCTCTCGAGACTTTTGTCTCCAATATGTTTCTTCCCTTGCACATAATTCTTCCCATTCTGCCTATAATGCCTTTTGTTTTTCATATAAATCTGCATCTAGACCTTTTTGAATTATGCATTCATGCAGAGCTATAAGTTCTTTAAATACTGAATCCTTCTGATCAAAAATATTTTTGAAAACTTGCTTGTTCCAAGTCTTTATTTCATGTTTAACATGAATCAATTTCTTATAAAATTGGAACATTTTAGTCCCCTCCTCATATGGAGCATTCTCCCACCATTGTTTTAGCAGATCTAAAAATTGAGGGTGCTTAAACCACATACTCTCAAACTTAAAATAATATTTTACCCTTGGAATAGTTATGTCTGAGATGTCTAAACAAATTGCATAATGATCAGATTTTGGATAAGGAAAAATATCAAAGTTTAGCTTATGTGGAGAAGTGAACCAGTTGGGAGACACCAACAATCTATCTAGCCTCTCTACTATTTGTAAGAAACCCTTTCTTTTGTTAGTCCAAGTGGATTTTCCAAATTTTGGTTGAATGTCTCTCAAAGCATTTGAAAGGATGAAATGACTAAAATCAGCCATAACCCTAGATGGAGGAATAATGCCATCACTTTTTTCTTCTAATGAAGTTATTGCATTGAAATCTCCTGCAATGATAAACTTATCATTATGAATTACATCAATTTTCCTAGAAATTTCATCCTACAAAATTTGTTTTCTAGTGTGGAAGTAGGCCCATAAACATTTATTAACCAAAAATGGAGATGGAATTTTGTTACTTCTACTAGTTGCCATAAGTGCTAGTTTTTATGAGATTTAACTTGCACTGATTTTGGGTTCCACAATACTAATAGCCCTCTTGAAGCCCCTTGAGCTTGAGAAGGGGTATATTCCCATATGTTCCATTTCATTATTGAAGATTCAAACATTTCTTTTGAGCTTTTTGGTTTCTTGAAGAAGAAAAATATCTGCTCCACAAGCATCTATCAATTGCTTGATGCAAGCAGACTTGTTAGGGGCATTGATGCCCTTGAAATTCCATGAAGAGATCCTCATTCGACCCCAGGAGAGCAACAAGCTCTCCTTGGTCGCTTGTTTGATAGAGATTCAAAAATTGTCTTTTGTACTCCTGACTCAATCTGTTCTTGCATTTTAGTGAAGTTTGATCTTCTTCCTCTCTTCCCAGGAGATTTCTTTACTAGAGCCTGTAATGGAGATTGAGACAACATTGATTCTTTAGATTCATGTCCATTTTTCTACTTTGATACCAGTGCTTGTGAACTATCTTGAGGAGACTGATGTTCTAAAATTTTCAAAGGTTGGTCTCCCATAACTTTTTTTATAGCCTTCTGATCATTAGGGGCCATTTCATAGACCTTAGATATCTTTCTTGAGGAATATACCATTGGCATATCTCAATCCCATAAACCCTCTTCCACTACAATTTCATCATAGAGGTCAGAGCCTACTGAGAACAATAGCTTTTTAGCTAAAAGTTGAAGCTCAACCTCTGATAACTGAGTGGAACTAGCTAACTAAAGACATTTATCTTCATGCACAAAACTAATACTTTCCTTATTGATCATATCTTTATAGGACCATGAGGAAAATTAATCTTTTGTCCCTTGAAACATTAGCTTCTTGGCTATCTCAAATACCTGATATTCTAAAAATAACTTTTCCATAGGAGAATATAAATGTAGAGAGAGGGTAGTAAAGATTTGCATTAAGTTACATATGCCCTTTGATACAGTTACATTTAATGCAACCTTTTTGTGAGCTTGAGGATTTACAAAGGCCCTCAATTCATGAAAATCCTTTGCTCATTTTCTCTTGTGAAGGTTATGTTCACATTGAGAAAATTCAAAAGGATTACTATTAGGAGAAGAGAAACCAGAAATAGTTTGCTCTTTGCTATTTGTGTAATCATCCCTTCTTTTTGCATTAGACAAATGAACATTTTGTGAGGGAATATTTATAGAAGGGCATTGGGAATGTGAATGACCCACACTATGAAAATTCAAACAAACTAATTCTATTGATTCAAACACAATTTGTTGATCTACCATTTTCCAAATATTGAAGTGAGCAGGATTTGTTCTGGAAATTTTATGTCTGCATCCATTAGTACATAGGTTCTAATAGGTTTTTAGGGATCTTTAAAGAAATATTTATCATGCATAAGGAAGATTCCTATTTGATTTTTTATTGATTCAATGATCCTTAATTCCCTGTATTCTAATGGAAGAGCAGGCATTAAAACTAGAATGGGACATCAAAAATCATATAAAAAATTAATTGGTAAAGATAAAGAAATCATAGACTTATATCAAAACTCAAATGTGTCAAGCCTCCTCCTTTCTATGTGACATTGATTGTAGGAGACAAACTAGTTCATAATTGTATGGTTGACAGTGGCTCTAGTAGTTCAGTCATGCCAAAAAATATTGTAGACCAAATAAATGTAAGAACGCGTCTTGCAATTAATGTAAGAACTCGTCTTACCCTAATGACAATTAAATGTTCTTACTTTTTACCAATCTTTATTCCTGAATGTTTGTCTTTTAAGCATGCAAGGCAAATGCAGTCTTTAGTTATACAAATGACCTTCTTTCATAGGTAAAATGAAAACAACATGTGTACCAGTGACTTGAAAAACAAGCATTAGAGGCATCTCAAATTATAAGAGTGGTTACAGTGCTGTTACATCTTAGCTTTTCAATTATAGGTAAAAGGGCTAGAAAATGCATTTTTTTATAGTGTTTCATGGGTTTTGGTTCTCCTCATGGTACCTACTTGTACAAGTTGTGTGTACAAATTAGAGTATGAAATAAAGCATAACAACATGAAAGGCTCTACTGACTGTATCATTGATTTCTAGTTTAGAAGGGTTAAATGATACAATGTTATAGACTCTAACAGGCAGTACTAAACAATACAAAAGTGTTTATAATGAAAAGTTAATAAAAGGGAGGTATAGGGAAGGCTACATGAATAACTAGAGGTTCAAAGATTGTATTTAAGGACAGAGTCAAAGAGAAAGTACTTGTAGTCAATATTGGAGAAATCTTGTATAGTTTTTTGGTTTTTTAGTTTGCACTTGGAAACCCATAGTGGGTATTGTATGAGAAAAACTATAGAGTGAAAGTGCCACAAAATCAAAGTGCACAATTATAATGAAGCCACGACATGGGTAATGCACCAAGAGTAAATTAAATGCGTCATTATGAGTTTTTAGAGCTTGAATGGAGCCTTTTATCTCCAAAACATCTACAGGAGAAGCACCAAAGGAAAATACAACAACCCATTTTGGAGTTCTACTAAATTTCAAGCTCAGAATATATAAGTGCAGAGCAATTGAAATAAATAAAAAATCTACTAAGAGCAATGGATTCAAAGTAACACAAGTGGGGTTTTCATTTTCTGCCTGAGAATTTGAGAAATACTAAAAATTATAGGGGTGGGGCCGAGCGAAAGATCACCTGGGAGAAGAAAGTTACCTTATGGGTTTTTGTATGATAAAGAAAAGCCCTCATATGTATCATGGAGGAATGTTAGAATATAGTAGAAGCAAAACCCTCTAGCTTGCAACCTTTCGGTTCCTTTTTCATGAAATAACAACAAGACACTATGATATGTAGAGATAGCTTATAGGATGAAGACACTATGATATGATCTTCAGATTATGAAATAAAGAGAGGCCACAGTCTGCTATAGGATGGAAAGAAGCCACAAAAAGAAAAAAAACAAGTTTTTCTTTCATTTCTGCATTATGAAGTTTTAAAAAAGAAGCATTTTGTTCACATAAACTCGATCTCTTAAAGAAGCAGATGCAGAGAGTAAAGGAAATACATAGAAAAATAAACATTTATATCATTCTTTTGTTTAGAAAAACTCAAGACAACATTTTTTTTCATGAATATTGCAAACAAAGCATTTACCTTAGCTCGATAGTGTTTTTCTAATTGAAAATGCAGGAATCCTCCATGAATTCTCTAGTCAAATCCTCAGCGTCAACTTAGCTTCTTCATGAAGCTTCAAAGAAGAATGAAAAAAATATTCTTCTTTTCCTTGCTTTGATTTTAGTTTTTTTACCCTAAAAATTCCAATAGGAGTGAAATGGCATTTTATGCCATTATTTTATGAATAAAACAATCCAAAAAATGTATGACCCCATTTCCAAGGGAGTATGTTTTGCGCCTTAGGAAATCTTTGTGCCTTATGATGTTTTTTGCAACCTCACGGAGATGCCAACATGGAATGACACTTTTTTTCCAAGTAAGAACTCGTCTTTCCCTAATGAAAATTAATGTAATAACTTAAATGTTTAAAAAATAAGGCTTATATTATTTATCTTTTATCTTAATGGGACATCGGAAATCATAGACTTACTATTCCCTATGAACAACATATCATCAACATAGAGTGCAATAATAAGAACCCAATCATTTTCAGTTTTGAAGTACACACAATGATCAGATTTCAATCTTACAAAACCCAATGACAAAAAACATGTGTCAAATTTTTGGTACCACATTCTAGGCCATTGTTTCAAACCATATAGAGATTTCTTTAACTTACAAACTAGATTTTATTTACCTTTTTCCACAAAGTGCTCAGGCTAGGACATATAAATTTCTTCTTCAAGATCACCATGAAGAAATGTTGTCTTCACATCCATATGCTCAATCTCCAAGTCATATGCTACTACAAGTGATAAAAGAAATCTGATAGATGTCAGCTTGGCTATAGGAGAAAAAAATTCTCCATAATCAATTCCCTCTACCTAGGAATAACCCTTCGCAAACAACCTCACTTTGTACTTTTCAACATTGCCATCCAGATCAATTTTCCTTTTAAATACCCATTTACAACCAACAAATTTCCTGCCTTCAGGCAAGGGCGTCAAACTCCAAGTTGCATTCTTCTTTAATGATGCAATTTCTTCATCCATGGCTTTCAACCAAGAGTTTGAATTAGGCATTCCAAATGCCTCTTTAACAGTCCTAGGCTCATTAGTGCTAGTGATTAAAGCATAGGAACAAGTAGAATCTAACCTAGAGAACTCATACCTATCAGGTTACTTCTTCTCACGTGTAGACCTCCTCACAAGCTGAGGCTAAGGTTGTGGTTCTTCTTCAGAAATCCCAGAGCTGCTCAAACTCTCCTTAGTTTTAGGTACACTATCAATGTGTTGTTCCTCTTTTTCTGGAGTTAGAGGTATTTCAACATCATTTTCTTCTTTATTTTCTTTCATCCTTAACTGCAGATCCATTGAAGAAGGTTTGAGCTCCTGAAACATTACAGTTATGCTATATACAACCTTTTCAATCACAAGATTCCAAAGCTTGTATCCTTTCACACCAATGTCGTATCCAATGAAGATATATTTAACAGATTTGTTCTCCAATTTAGATCTCTTCTCATCTGGCACATAAACATATGCTTCACAGCCAAAGACACGAATATGTCTCAGAGAGGGCTTCTTACTAGACCAAGCTTCCATAGGTGTTTTGTCAACAAGTGTTGACGAAGGAGATCTATTCAACAAGTAACGTGTTGTATCCACAACCTCAGCCCAGAACTTCTGCTCCAGACTAGCATCGCTTAACATACTTCTTGCCTTCTCCATCAACATCCTGCTCAACCTTTCAGTAACTCCATTTTGTTGTAGAGTGTAAGGTGTTGTTTTATGCCTCTTAATTCCATGGTCTTTGCAATACCTTTCAAAATCTCTAGAATATAATTGACCACCATAATTTGTCCTTAAGCATTTAATCTTTCTTACTAACTTATTATTTTCTACCAAGTTCTTAAACTCTTTAAATTGTCTGAACACTTTTGATTAATTTTTCAAAAAATATAAAAATGCCCTCCTCGAATAATCATTAATAAAAGATACATAATATTTTGAATTTGACAATGAAGGAACATTTACTGGACCAAAAATATCAAAGTGTATATAATCTAGAACACCATAAGATTTGTGAGGATTAGAGTGAAAAGAAACACAATGATGTTTACCATATATACAATGTTCACATAATTCAAATTCTAGATTACAATCATCAAGACCTTCAACCAGGTTTTTTATTTTTTAAGGATTCTAAACCTTTTTCACCAATGTGACTGAGCCTTTGATGCCAGAGCATAGTCTTCTCTACTGTAAGTTTAACTTCCAAATAATTTTCCCCTATAGGGACTTCAGTCTCCTTCTCTACATGAACAACTATATATTTTGCAGAGACACTATTACATTGAACAACAAGTGCATCCAACTTGTACAAAGTACCAATTTGAGTACCCCTAGCCAACACTATTGAGCCTCTAGTAATTTTACAACCATTGCTTGAGAATGAAACTTGTACTCCAACATCATTTAGCTTACTTACAAAAAGTAAATTCTGAGCCAGACCTAGTATATGCATTATGCCATCAATTCCCTTAATTCTTCCATTGGGAAACTGAATTCTAACTCTTCCATGACCAACAATTTCCAGAGATGAATCACTTGCTAAATAAACCTTTCCACCACCACATTTTTCATGCTTTGTGAACTAGTCTCTATGAGATTTCATGTGGGAAGATGCTCCAGAATCAATCAGCCAGACATCATCTGATGCCTGAGTTGCCAAGGCTACAATGAAGGCATCTGCTTCACTCTAAGAAGAATCATTATCAGAAGAGTTCTTCTTCTTCTTCTTCTTCTTCTTCCTTTTCTCCTCTTTTCAATCCTTTCGGACATGACCAGGTTGCCCACAGTTCCAACATTTCACCTTGGAATTTTTTCCAGGAATCTTTGATCTCCCTTCTAATTTTGATTTGAACTTTTTATCCTTTTTCTTTCCTTTTTCTTTCGATCTTCCATGAACAACAAGAGCCTCCTTTTCCATCTCAAAATATTTCCTTCTCATTTCTTCTGACAGAAAAGAAGTAACCACATCTTCCATCTTGAAAGTGGTTGTCATGCTCCCAATTTCCATCACTAAATGATCCCAAGAATCGAGAAAAGAACACAACAAAAGCATACAATGATCTTGATCATCAATTTTCACACTCACGGATGTTAACTGAGCAATTAACATGTTAAACATATTCAAATGATCAGCCACATATTCCCCTTCCTCCATCTTCAAAGAGTATAACTTCTTCATTAAGAATAGCTTATTCACCAATGACTTGCCCTGATAAATGTCTCCAAGATTCTTCCACAAAGAAGATGTGGATTTCTCTTCATGAATGTTCATGAGAACAGAGTCTACCAAACAAAGTCTTATCAACCCTTTTTCTTTTCTATCTGCGAGGTCCCAATCTTCTTGCTTCATGCCAAAAGGTTTCATTCTAGACCCTACAAGCCAAAGATCATGATTCACCAACAGGTCTTCCATTTTGAGTTTCCACAATTCAAAATTACTACCATTGAATTTCTCAATTTCAATCTTTCCTGATGTGCTTGCCATCTTAATCTACAATTGAGATTACCAAGTTTCTATAAAACTCCCACTTCAGAATTGACACAAAAAACCAACCCTACCCACAAGGATATCACAATTGGCTAGGCTTTGATACCACTTGTAATGAAAGAAAAGGTACAAAATCACTTTCCTAATGACAATTCTAAGAACAGAATGCATATTTAAGGTTCAAAATTCAATTACAGATGATTTAAAAATGCACACTACCAGGAAACAGATGAGAACAAATTTCACATAACACAGAATAGACACCAGATTAACATGGGAAAACCATTTTGGGAGAAACACCCACCACACCAAGCTAAAGTCTCAATTGTATTATAGTAAACAATGTTTACATACAAAGTTACAGACTCATGCTTTCAAAGATGTCAAATCATAATCTCAACAATGGTAGCATTACATTTTTCTTATCAATCACATTCTCTCTCTCACACATAACTCAACTCTTAAACACTATTTCAATGTATTATACATTATAACATTTTCCTTCTGAGAGAATACAACAACTAATCTACATTACCAGTCACATACTAAAAAACATACCAATTTGGTTTCCATTTGCAACAACAGACAAACCATCAATCAATAGTTATAAGGTCAACATCCCTCATCTAGCAAAAGACATCCAAACATCCATCATAGCACTATCGAGATGTCTAAGAGACTTTCCACAAAGTCTCAGTGAGCTCACCATGTCTCATGAACATCGTTCCACCAACCTTCTACTGGAATGTTGAAGAGACATGACTCAATGTCCTAGTGACACCACCTAGGTCTCTTCGACATAGTCACGGTAAAGCGGTATGTCTACCACACAACTATCATGCTCAACCAAGTGTCACCACAAGGTGGCGGTATACACCGTACTACCATTAGACAGCTAGGAGGCTTCCACGAGGTGGGGATATACACCACACTACCACTAGATAGCAATCTTTTGTCTTCAGGCTATGGGACTTTCAAGGATAGTGAGTCCTGGTAGTGATCCCTATAATATCTTGTATCTGGATATAATATATTGTGAGTTAATCCTCACCATGGTGTTTCCCATTTTTGGTTTTCCATGTAAAAATCTTGGTGTTCATGTGTGTTGTTGTATTTATTTGTTTTCATCTTCTCTCTTGTTGATTTAGTCAGAATTGTGATACTATTTAGATGAATTTTATTAGAATGGTTCTATGGAATACTAATTCACCCCCCTCTCAATATTTCAGATATTCAACATATAGTTTAGAAATACACTCAAAAACAATATGAAATACTTGTTAATTGCTCCAAGTATAGTGTTCATCCTGGAAAAGATGGAACAACTTCAACAAATTTCCCATAATACTCGACCAACAACTGAAATGTCTCCTTGGAAGTTGAATCTCTTAAATGATGGTGTACCCCACCTTATAAATTCGAAACACCCTTCCCAAAAGCCTTCAACATTAACCACAACCTCGTTGTATGAGAAGAGAATCATTTCTTTCCCTTGCAAATACGTTTTTACTCTTAGCTCGCCCAGATACTTAAAAAGGCGACTCAAACAGTGTTCTCATATGGGATTTAATAGCTCCTAGGGTTTACATATACTACCATGCCCTCAAAGAGTGATTAATGATCTCCAAATGTGTTCCCGAGAAGAAGTAATGTTCAATGGGAAACAACCATGAAAATTTAAAACAAAGCTTTTCTATCCATTTCCAGTCTTTCTCTAAACTTGACCTTGTAATGAAAATATTTTCTCAAATTTGATAACCATTAAATATTCAATATAACACTAGTAGGAAATTTTTCTTGAATCCCTCAATGATTTCTAGCTAGGGTTGATGGTCTCACAGCCAAAAATAAAATAGTAGGGATTCCAAACCTCAGTACAAAAACCTCTAAAAGGCTCTCCAAGTTGGTATGAGAAAATAAAAATCCAGAATGTGAGAAATGAACCTTTTTCTACCTTTTATATTTTCCCACTTAATGTCCCACTCACAAATATAAAGTGAGTTTATAAATTTCATTTAAAATATTTCACTTAAGTCACTTTTAAAGCATTACTTTATTAATTATTTAATATCAACTTATAATATTAATTTGGCGCAAGGAATTATTAAATAATTAAGTAAAGGATTCCTTGAAATCACCATTAACCTTCGAGAATTAAAAAGGCTAATCGATCACCCTAAGTGGCTACTAAGAAGGGAACATTACAATCCTCCCTTCCTGAGATTGCTTTCCTTCAAGCAATCACAAATTGGGGTGTTGAAGAATTTGTTCCCCTTCCCATGTTGCATCCTTTGTTGGAAAGTCTCCGCATCTTACCAAAAACTCCTTAACCACTCTATTTCTCAATCTCTTCTCCCGAGTATCAACTATCTCCTCGGGAAGTAGCACCAAATGTCCCTCTTCATCTAATGGGGGTAACTCATAAGATGAAGTAACCTACTACCCAAGTGCTTTCTTCAAGCATGGAACATGAAACATATTGTGAATCTTAATATTCTCTGGTAGCTCCAACTTGTATGGTACCTCTTCGACACACCTGATGATCCTGTAAGGCCCATAAACTTGAGGCTTGAGATTTTTTTCCCCACTCTTCTTCAATTAATTCTTTCTATATGGTTACAACCAAAGGTATACCATATCCCCAACCTCAAAACTATGCTTAACCTGATGCCTATCTGAATATGTTTCTATTGATTCTGAGCCAACTACATCTCATCCTTGAGATCTCCCAAAATTTCCTCTCCTAAATCCAATCCTTAGCTTTGGGAGCTCTACTCTTTCTAAAAGCTAAGTCCATGAAGGATGGCACATACTAATACAGAGCTTGGAAAGGTGACATTCCAATCTACATGTGGTAAGTGGTATTATAACAGTATTCACCCAAGTGCAACCACTTGACTGACACTCTTTGTTGTCCTAAAATGTTGTTGTGAAAGTACCCCTCAATCCCTTTGTTCACTATCTCAGTCTATTCATCTTTCCAAGGGTGATAACTCATGCTCAAAGCTAAATCTATACCTGCCAACCTGAATAACTCCTATCAGAAAGGACTCAGGAACCTGTTGTCTCTTTCACTCACTATATATCTCGGTAGATCATGCAACCTAAAAATCTCCTTGAAGAATAAGTCAGCTACCTGGGGTGCCTTATACTTCAATGATGATATGGTGAATAAATGAGCATATTTCATCAAATGGTCCACAACCACATATATGCAGTCCCTACCATGAACCTTGGGTAGACCGGTGATAAAATCCATGGAAATGCGCTTCCACATCTACTCAGGGATGGGAAGAGGCTGTAATAAACCCACTAGGTGTGAGTTCTCTAACTTGTTCTACTGACAAGACATACACTCCCTGACGTACCTTAATACATTCTCCTTGAGGCCCTTCCAAGAGAACCTCTCAATCATGTTATTATGTTTTAAAGTAACCCCGATGACCTGGTAGAGGAGTATCATATGAAGCTCTCAAAATATTTTGTTTGAGTTTGGATTTTGGCACAAGGTAGATTATGTTCTTATAGAAAATAATATCATCCATGACACTATATCAGTCATCTTGTACCTATCAATCCATCACCTCACATGCAAATTTTTTTTTGGAATACTCTTCCAGAAGATGCGATTTCCAATCTGCTAAAATCTCTACAAGTGAGCAAGCTAATGGTTTCATGGAGAGAGCATTTGTGATAACATTATTCTTCCCTTTCACATACTCAATGTCAAAATCATAGGCTTGTATCTTATTGACCCACTTTTGCTTCTTCTCATTCAAGTCCTTATGCTTCGAGAAATACCCAAGACTGTTGTGATCTATCCTTACCACAAAGTATCTTAGGTCCCCTCAATTTTCAGCTCTCAAAAGAAATAGGATGTTTTTTATGAATCAATATTGCACCTATACCCTCACTAGATGCATCACATTCTAGGAAAAATAGTTGTGTGAAATCAAGAAGTACCAACACTAGGAAAGTGCTCATCACCTCCTTGAGCTTATCAAAATCTCATTGTTCCTCCTCAGACCAACTAAATGCTCCTTTTTTGTAAGTTCTTTCAATGGTGCCCCCAACTAAGAAAATCCTCTAAAAATATTCGTGTAGTAGCTACATAATCCAAAGAACCCTAATAGCTCTAAAATGTCCTAGGTGGTGGCTAGAAAAGAATTGTCTGGATCTTCTCCTAATGCACTTGAAAACCCTGTGCACTGATAACATGTCCCAAATACGGTATCACATTAAGGAAAAACTACCATTTTGAGGCCTTAGCATACAAAGATTGCTCCTCCATAATACTTAACACGTCATCTGGCTACTTAAGGTGATCATCCCACATTTTGTTGTATATGAGCAAGTCATCGAAGAATACAAGGAGATAATTGTGCAACTGCTTGTTAAAAATTTGATTCATGCAAGACTGAAACATTGCAGGTGTGTTAGTCAAACCAAAGGGAATAAATAAGAATTCATAATGGTTGTAATGACACCAAAAGGCTATCTTATGAACATCTTTCTCTCTGAATTTAATTTGGTGGTACCTCGAGCAGAGATCTATCTTAGAGGAGTATTTTTCCCCATGAAGCTCATCTAGCAACTCATCGATCCTAGGTATCGGGTACCTATTTTGATGCTCTTCTTGTTGAGATCCTTGTATTCTATGCACATACTCATTGTCCCATCCCTCATCTTAACCAAAACCATGGAAGAAGCAAAAGGATTGGAACTTGGTTGTATGTGTCCCATATAAAGCAATTCCTTGATTGCTTTTTCTATCTCATCCTTAAAAAATTTAGGATGAATGTAGGGGGTGGTAATGATAGGCTTGGCCCCCTCCTCCAACTCAATAGTGTGCTCAAACCCTCCATTTGGTTGCCTCATTGGGGAATCTCTCCAAATACTTTTCCATGCTTGCCCAAGAGTATTTGTATGTCAATATCATATGGTTGATCTCTTTCAAGTGTATCTTTAGTTGTGAGAAGGCATTCAACTTCCCATGCTACATCCCTGTGCCTAAAGATACTCTCCATCCTATTTGTTTATACAATATTTAGAGCCCCATTCACAATGCACCTAAGCACAACCTTCTTGTCATCCACTTCTGTAAACTTCAATTCTAAAGTCTTGAAGTTCTGTGAATATTTTCCCAGCAAATGCAACCACTATATACGAAGTATAACATTCGCATCACCTAAGTCAACTAGATAAAAAAACTTTTGTGATAGTATAGTTTCCCAAGACGACACTCAACTGGGGAATTCTCTGTGTGCATAATATATTGAACCCATCTACAACCATAAAATTAAATCCCTCACAATCCTATGTCAGTATACCCTACTTAGCCACTAAGGTTGAGTCAATTAAGTTTTGGGTTGCCCCACTATCAATCAATGTTGTAACATGTTGACCTTGCATGACCCCTCTAACTATGAATGAATTGAATCTAGGGGGGTGGTCCCACAAAGTTGGTTTACAATTTCTAGAAGATTTTGATTTTTGTTGAAATCACATAATTTTAGAAAATATAATGATTTAAGGGTAAAAGCAAGAAGTTGGGTACACAAAGAGGGGAAGTTTCGGCCAAAAAAAAATTCTTGCAAAAAACACGTATGCGTTAAGCTTCGGGTACCCAAGCCTAAAAAATGAGTATGCACTAAAAAATGCGTATGCGTTATAATGCATACGTGTTATATAACGCATACACATTTTATAACATGTAAAAATTGATTATTTAAAAAAATAAATACTTTTTAGAAACGGGTACCCGTTTCTAAAAAGTATTTATTTTTTTAAATAATCAAGAAAATAAAGAACGGATATGCGTTTTGTAACACGTACGCATTTTTAAAAAACGTGTATGCGTTTTTAAAATTCAAAATTTCCAACCCACATGCTGCCTCAGTTTTAGGCTCGGGAAAGGCTTGGCAATCTGAGCCTTAGCCTTTGACCTACAATTAAAAAACTAAGGTAGATTGAAAAAGAATGTCCAACTTTGGCAATATAGCTGATGGACTTACTTTTTGAATCAATGTATAAAATTAAAACCCATTAGATAACACAATGTCTAATTTCCAAATATTTAATTTTTATTAATATTGGATTATGTTTACTATTTTTTAATGAATTTCTAAGCAAACTAGTCCTTAAACTTGAAATATCAAGCTTTTTTTTGTTTTTTAATAACTTTTTTTTGGTTAAGTTTCTTGTAAAAAAATTAAATGGCATCAAACTTCAGAAAATTCTCTACACAATGAAAAAAAAGATTCAAAAAATGTTTAGTTTAGGTCCAATTATGTTGTTCGTACACGTTGATTTTTAAAAACAACAATTAAGGCCAATAAACATTTAATAAAAAAAAAATATTCAACCAAAAATTACAAAAAAAATTCCAGACCAAACTTCATATTGTTAGCTATCTTTCCCCAAAAGGAATTAGCAAAATAATTTTATTTGGGTCAAAAAGTGTTGTCCGTACACGTGGTTGGTATGGTAAAAAAAAGGGACTTTTAAAAAGTGGTTTTTATAGATCCCTATCAAAATTTAATTTCTATAATCTGGGTATATGAATAATTTACATATTTGGAAACTATATTAAAAATGATAACTTTCATATTATTGACTTTTTTTAAGATTCATTGTGTAAGTGCCTCAAATTTTCAGTCCAAGTGTGACAAATTCTGAAAAAACAGCAAAGACACTTCCACTTTTTGAGCTTTTTGTGTACCCAACTTCTTGCATCAATCCTTAAGCCTTAAAAATTTCCATTTATTTAGCATTCTAATTGAAGAGGGTTTGATCAAACTACCTTATATCAAACCCCCTTGGATATAACCCTGCTAGTTTTAAACCATACCTATAATAGAGTCTCCTTTACACCTATTAGAATGTTGATTAAAAACCACTTTTGATTTACCTTTTGGGGGATCAAATGAATTCATTTAAAATTTATTTTATGTAAGTATGTATTCCTTATTATGAGCTTCCCAAAAAGAATAATTTTAAATAAATTTAATTTTATTATTATATTTATATTTATATTTTTTGTTAACATGTAGGTTTTTCACTGAAAATCAAGCTCTTTATTCTGCACATGTGGAAAAATAGAAGATTATGATTTTTTTTTTGAAAAATATGAGTGCACTAGATATTGAAGTCCTTGATCCAACAAAAAAATATTGAATTTTGATACATACAAAAAAAATTGTGTTATACAGTCTTCCTATGTCTGAATTGTAATTGGTTTGACTTCAAAACTTGGCTAAGGAAACAATATTCAATAAAACACTATGAAACCAATTGGAAGCACTGGATGCCATAGTTACAAATATAAATTTGAAAAAAATAGAATTTTATCCTTCATGGAAAAAAAATTGTCATATGGTGAGCGTCAATCCTTAAAATTGGTGTTTACTGAAAAAACCAGTTTTCAAAGGAGATGAAAAAAAAGTGCAATCTAATTCCAACAATTTTGAAAAAAATATATTTAGAATCTACAGACAAAATGTCACAAATCACTAGTTTGCATGATCTTCAAATTCCTCACGGTTTAACTGCTATAGGTGCTTGAAAGTGAAGATTTAGTTAGAAAAAATAAGTTCAGTGTCCAATTTGGCCAAAAATTGTAAACTAGTATTGTTGGATCACCTAGGGTACCTAAAATAGTAGTAATAGTTTCAATCTTAGTTTCCACTTTTGGTTGCTCATCATCAAAACTACAATCCTCATTTCCCTGTGCCTATCCAGTCTCACCCTCGTCCTCATCATTTGATACAACCTCAATAAAGTGGACCTTGCACTTACCCAAACAATGGTGACCTATTTTCTAGTGCTCCTTGTAATGATAGTAAATTTATTTTTTCTTGCATTCCCTACGTTCTTCCTCCTCCGTTTTACTCCTTTTAGGTCACTCTTTCTTAAAGGGTTTCTTGTCCTTGTTCTTTCAAGTTGAATTAATGGTTTGGACGAAAAAAAAATTTTAGGTGCTAAATGCTCCATGTCCCAAGCTCAAATAATGGCATCTTGTAGTGACTCAGATTTGAAATCCTTTATCCAACCATAGTGGCTCTAAAAGACCCTCAATGAACAACATGACCAACCTCTGCTCTGAAATATCTATGACCATAACTGCCAACCTCTGGAACTCAACAACGTATTCGTCCTCTGTGCCACTCTGTCTAAGATGAGCTAACTCCTTGAAATGTAACTTTGGATTCTTTTGATCAAATATGTCCATCAATCTATTTGTTTAATCTAGATAAGAGGTGATTCTAGCATGACCCATGGTGACACGTTTATGGTACCACCACTCATGTGCCTCACCCTCCAAGTGCAGCATAGCATATTTCATCACTTCTATCTCCATCATGGTATTAAGCTGGAACTAGGTGTCCAGTTTCTACACCCAAGCTCTAGTTGTACACTTTTTGGCATTGTCAAAGGAGGCAATAGAAAGTTTTCCAACCTTTCATTTCAGATCATGATTCTAGGGTCCCCTATTGTTATCTTTGGGTCTATTTCTATACTTAATAGCACAAAAATTCTACAAGGTCCTAGCAGCATGGAACTCATCCTCCAAAGACCTATACTCTCTCAAGTAGTTTGAAAACCCCTATCCTTGTGCTTGTTGCCCCTAATTATCAGCTTGTTGACCTCCTAGAATTTGAGGCATAAGGGGCCTAGGTGCTACCCTGCTAGCTGACCTGGCACAACTGTTTGTCAGAATATGAATATTACTCTCCTCAACATTATTTCCATCATTTCCATTACCTCCATTGTTCCCATTAGTACCATTATTTCCATTGTTTCCATTTTTGACCTCATTGTTTCTACCATTCACAAGTTGATTTAATAGTTGAACCACCTATTGTTGGGTTCTAGCTAGGTCATTAAGAATATGATAAGTGCTACCCTCTAGTATGTCATGCCTATTAGGAATCTAAATTGCAACATGTACTCTCACCATGTATTTCTTATGAAGAAAGATTAATCCTTGAAAATTCAAATGACCATTACCATTGGTGCCATAACCGCAAATCATTTTTGGTTGCCTTGAGGGCATGCATCTTAGTGAATGCCAATATGAGAGGAAATAGTTGGGTGGGTACAAAAAGATGGGGGGGAAAATTGTGGCAAAACTTTTAAAAATATTTGATAGGCCATAATGTGAGCGCATTATAATATGAGCACATTACAATTTTCTTGCATTATGGCTTGGTGTGACTGAGCCTAAGGCTTGGCCACATCGAGCCTATAGTGTGATCGTAGTATACCACAAGTGTGTTATAACGTTCTCACAGTATTTAACGTGAGTGCGTTACTTGTTATTAAAACAAAAAAATTCAAAATCAAAATCATTTTATGTGATTGTGTTTTTTGTTGTTCGTGGACAAAAACCCTGCATTAATGCACTTGTGTTCTAGAAGGATTGTTTGCATTTTTGCATTGATTTGTTACAATTTTGTCACCAGGATGTTGACATGTCAATGGGGAAGTCGAATAAGTAAGGATTGTTTGTTTATGTTGTGAATTTGTTGTGAATTTTTTAGTTTTAGGTTGTTTTTGATATTCATTTGTTTAATTTGTAGGAAATGATAATGATCCTAGAAACCCTCTTCAAAACCGTCCTGGAAATCCTCAACAACTAGAGCAACAAGAACATGAAAAAAATCCTCAACCACAACAACAATCTCCTCCATCAATCCCTCAATATCCTCTTGGCACTCAACAAAATTTAATGGGGGTAATTGAAAATAATAAAAAAAAATTGAGTTAATCACGAGGTTAAACGATCCAGTAGGTTCAACCATGGAAACAAGAACACTTGCAAATTCACTTAGAGAAATTTTCAAACATGTAGATGCAACCAACAAAAAATTAAGTGGTTGGAAAGATATGAGGTAGATGACTAGGTATTTTTACAGAGATAAGTTATCATATAAATATGGAAAAGATGACAAAATTATAAAATTACATTTGTGCTCATTATTCTCCGATCCACACACAAATCAAAATCTTGAACTCAATGCGAATAGGTTTTATATTTATTGGTTCCACCACCAAGGGATTAGGAACTTTTTTGGGATAGGTGGTACATGGTTATTGATTACCCACCATGCAACAATTGTGAAGTCCCACAATATTTCCTAAGGAAACTATATTGTGAGTTCATCTTGAACAAAATTCCAATTTATTTTGATATGAGGGACTATAAGGGGAAGGGTAGGGGGTGAGCTCAAGAAATACCTAGTGCATGACAAGATCCTAGGAGGCAAGCAAAATGAACTCTTACTAGGTCGGATCATAAGCACATCGTTATCCCTTCCATCGCAAAGGAGAGTACCGAGGTAGATGCTTTGTAGGCTATCACCTCTTTGACCCATAGTTTCATCCAGCATGCTAGTCCTATACTACAGTTTCATCCTTGAGGGAGTCTTCAAGTGGTAGGCTTCCATCCCATTTGTGTTAGGCTTGTAGGGCAACTTTTTCATATGACCCCACCGACACTCAGGAGGCTGCTACACAGGATACATCTACAGCTATGGAGATGGCAAAGGAATTCAACATTTTGAATGAGGCTTATGACATCAATACTCAAATAAATCTTAGCATGTTCATTGAATTGAATTTATTAAATTTCAATTTTGAAATGCAAGATTAACTAATTTAGTTTTATGATTTTAATAAAATTTTAGGGTCATAATGTTGATACTGGATACACTGGCCCTACACCTACTTATTACTCCACAACATCTACCATTGAGGTATGTAATTAGTAAACAATTATAAATTTATTACATGTTAATAGCATTGTTATATGAATGGTATTCTAATATTTGGTTTTGGATGTTGAATGGGCTAATATTGGAGGTTTCATGGGAACACCTCATAGTGCCAGTGGAGTTAGAAAAATGTACACATAGGTAATATAATAAAGAGTTTAAGTAATGAATTGTACTTAATAGATTTGTGTAGTTTATATTCATATCGTTGATTACATTGCATTGCACATCTTTCAAAATCAAAGCACTCCTTCACATTCCATAACTAATAACTAGATGTTGATAGATGTAAAAATTTCAACTACAATATAGTTGTTTAGAAAGTCAACATAAACAGTGATGCAATTACTTCACATAGCATAAGTAATAACTAGGAGTAGCTGCCAATTACATTTTCTTATCGTGGCATTACATGAGACCACTTTTAACTAATGCATCTTTTCGAACAGTTCATTTCCTTTTCTATGCTATGGATGTTTGGAAGAAATATATGAAAAAATAATAGTAAGCAATAGCATAGACAAGGAAATGAGTTGTTTGAAAAATTCCTCAAAGAAATGTGGTCTCATGGTGATTTCCATCACAATGAGACCCAATTTCTTTGAGGCATTTTTTCAAAAATCTCACCACCTTTTCTATGCTGCCACATTTTGCATACATGTCTGCTAAAGTGTTTTATCAAACAATTCAATCCCTTGATGCTATAGATAAAAGCCTTAAAAAATATGCTTTGCAACAAACTATGGATTCTTGGAAGAAAATCTATCAAAGAATAATAGTAAGCATAGACAAGGCAATGAGTAGTTTCAAAAAATTCCTTGAAGAAATGTGGTCTCATAGTGATGGAATGTCATTCCATCAGCATGAGACCACATTTCTTAGAGGATTTTTTTCAAACAGCTCACCACCTTTTCTATGGTACCACATTTTGCATAAATGTCTACCAAAGCATTTTATCAAATAGTTCATTTCCTTGCTGCTATAGCTAAAAGCCTAAAAAAGGTGCTTTCCAACAAACTATGGAAGCTTGAAAAAATCTATCAAAGCATAATAGTAAGCAATAGCGTAGAGAAGGTAGTGAGTATTTTGAAAAAAATTCCTCAAAGAAATGTGGTCTCATGGTGATGGAATGCCATTCCATCACCATGAGACCACATTTCCTTGAGGCATTTTTTCAAATAGCTCACCACCTTTTCTATGCTACCACATTTTCCATACATGTCTACTAAAGCATTTAATAAATCTACTCACTTCCTTTCTACTAAGGATACAACCCTAAATTAGGTGCTTTCCAACAAACTATGGATGCTTGGAAAAAATATATCAAAGCATAATAGTATGCAATAACATAGACAAGGCAGTGAATAGTTTGAAAATTTTCCTCAAAGAAATGTGGTCTCACAGTGATGGAATGGCATTCCATCACCATGAGACAACATTTCTTTGAGGTATTTTTTCAAAAGCTCACCACATTTTCTATGCTACTAGATTTTCCATACATGTCTACCAAATCATTTTATCAAATAGTTCATTTCCTTGCTTGTATGGCTAAAATCCTAAAAAAGGTGCTTTCCAAAAAACTATGGATGCTTGGAAAAAATATATCAAAGCATAATTGTATGCAATAGCATAGAAAAGGTAGTGAGTATTTTGAAAAAATGCTTTGAAGAAATGTTGTCTCATAGTGATGGGATGCCATTCCATCACCATGAGACCACATTTCTTTGAGTAATTTTTTAAAACATCTCACCACCTTTTCTATTCTACCACATTTTGCATAAATTCCTACCAAAACATTTTATCAAACTACTCACTTCCTTGTTGTTATTGCTAAAAGCCAAAAATAGGTGCTTTCTAACAAACCATGTAAGCAATATCACAGTCAAGGCAGTGAGTAGTTTGAAAAAATTCCTTGAATAAATGTGGTCTCATCGTGATGGAATGACATTCCATCACATTCCATCACTATGAGACCACATTTATTTGAGGCATTTTTTCAAATAGCTCATTGTCTGAATAATAGAAACCAACCCTTTAGCAAAAATTCCCTTCCAAATTATTTTCAAGGTCCTCATCCTCATCCTCACTTTACCAATCCATGGAAAATTCCACCTTTAATTCCAAATTTTCATGTCCCCACCCCTCCATCTTAATCTCATGATCGCCCTCCATCTCATAACCAAGATCAAACTATACCATCCACCCCATCCCAACATAATACCATAGAGAAGGTGCAATGAACTATTTGAAAAAATTCCTCAAAGAAATGTGGTCTCATGGTGATGGAATTCCATGAACCATTTGTTTGTAATGGAATTCCATCACAATGAGACCCCATTTCTTTGAGGCATTTTTTCAAACAATTGACTTCCTTCTCTATGCTTCCACCGTTATCATACATGTCTACTAAAACATTTTATCAAATGGTTCATTGCCTTGGTACTATTGGTACAACCGTAAAAATAGGTGCTTTCGAACAAGCTATGGATAGGGAAAATAGTAAGCATGATAGTAAAAAATATATAGTTTAATAAGCACTCAAAATTTTGTTCATTATCTCATACATTATAAGTCATGATGTGCATTGCTATTGTAGTTTTCATGACTGAATAATTTTTTGATTTATTTTCAGATGTTGGAAGCGAATACACCTCCAAATTTTCATAGGGAAATGGGGCTTGGTGTTTCATCTGCTATAGACTTCTTCACATGTCTCTCATGGAGGTATGAGGAAGATTACTAAATTTCAATTTACATTCATTGGTATAGATATTAGTTAGTGAATAATCAAATCATTATTGATTCGTAGTTTAATTTCTCATTAGACAGTTTCTATATAGCTTTAGCACACCACAACATGGGCATGAAAATATTTCCCTCGAGGAGAGTGGTCATCTAGAGGTGGTAAGTGATTATTTTGTTCAATATATCATTTTTTATACTATAACTTTTATATATTAACGTATTTACTTGTTATTGTAATAGATAAGGCTTGATCAAGAACTAAACCTTAGGAGGAGTAGTAGAATTACTCCTTGACCTCAGAGTAAATGAGTGACATACTTATTGACATCTGGCCAACTAACAAAGGGAAAGAATTTATTTGGAGAGCACATAGAGCAATGAGTTTTGATTCCAAACCCCTTTGTTGTATGCCTATATGGCATTTTTTTACATATTTTGTATTGGATATATTGACATTGTATGCCTATATGGCATTCTCATAAGCCTATATGGCTATTTTGTATATATTTTATACTTATATTGACATATATTTATGTATGCCTACATGGCTATTTGGTTTATACAAATCTTTTTTATTGATGATGTCCATATTTGCATTATAAATCAACAGTTCAATAGATATGAGTTATGTGTATTCAAGTGTATATTTTACAAATTGCATGTATACTTTGTGACTTAGTATTCCAATGTGTACTTTGTGACTTGAATGTTTTCATGTGTATACCTTGTATTCATGCATATACTTTGTATTAATTTGTGTATACTATGTATTTGTGTGTATACTTCAAGGCTTACATATATTTGAGTACTTGTGTTTCCCTTATTCACATGTATGATTGACTTATTCACATTTATACTTATTAATTGGTTAGCCCTAACTTTGATCATTGTTGTCCTTCATGGTTTGTCTTGAATATTTATTGATTGATACTAAAGAACTTTATTAGTTGATGCTAAACAACTTCACTATTTCTAGGAATAATAGTAGAGTTACAAATTACAAAATTATACAAATTGAAAATAAAAAATTAACTATAAATAAACGCATTGATTATTAACTTGATAATTGATTAAGAATGAGTAAAATATATATATCAAGAGGTGAGCCTTCTAGAATGGCTACTTCCAACTAGAAAATAGGAAAAACATTCCCAATACTTTGAAAGCAATAATCCACCCAAAATTGCAACGTGAGATAAGGAAAATAAACCCACATAGGCATAACTTAATAAAGAATAGTTCACCTTTCATAGCTTAGTGAAACCATTTCCAAACTTAGAAGATCTTAAAGATAAAGAAGAATTATGATCTATATAATATAGAATTAGTACCCACTTTGATGACTACAAAATTTTCAACCATGGGCTTATCATGCTTTTTCAAATTTGGTAAGAAGGATTATTTAAGATCCTTGAGCAATGCATTTCCTAATCCTCTCTTATTCTTACATATGTCAATTCGATTTAATTCGAAGAGTTTCATCAAATGATTTAACTAAAAGAAAAAAACACATTTTCAATTGGTATTCCATGAGATGTTTCATAAAAAGATTCTAGTATATTTAATATTTTGATTGGATCAACTCAATTAAGCAAAGGATACATAATCTTCACAACACTTGCAAGACATAATATTCATAGTAGATGATGAGTAGTTAACTTCTTGATACATTATCATACAAGAAATTATCTTGAATAGTCTTTAAACATTTTCATAGCATAATCCTCATAGTACAAAATGAATTGTTATGTTCTTGATCCATCACCATATAAACACATCGAAAGATGTATATGTCAACTTTTTATAATATTATTTCCTGTATAAGAAATGGACTTGGGAGAAAGCTATATAATTTATAATACAAATAAGAAATGGAGTTGGGTGAAAACTTTATTTATCACACCAAATAATAAATGTACATGAGATCATCACTTGTTTGTCTTAGAATCCAATTTTCAAGCATAGAAAATCATTTCAAATGAAAATGACAAACTGCTTCACAACCAAAGTTGTTAGTTGAGGAAAAATAAAATGTTTCCAAGCTCCACCATTGTACACATTTACAATTGGTTGTATATTGTTGTAAGGGAGAGGAGGATAATTAAAAAATTTCTTGCACTCGTTAGACTTGAGGATGATCATATGCTTTTGGTATGGAAAACTTAGAATTCTCAACTTTCGTGTGAATTTTTCTCTTTTCAATTGTTTTGCATGCCATCATAAGGGATCAAGTTGGTTGAACGTAGCTCAAAGTGATTTGGCATGTTTGGATGTGAAAGAGGACCATGCCTAGCATAAATGTACCTATTGAGATGTGTTGGAATAGTTTGTTTGGTCACACATTGCAAAATGAAAGTTGTGCCACTTTGCAACTTTACACTACTTGCATTTGACACTTTTTCCATCAAGTGAAAATTGGAAACCATGGGAAAACAACTCTGAGATAACAAAAATCGAGAGATTTTATAGTAGAGGTGCTTAACATGATCCTATAGGTTCAGACAGAGAGTTCTTAATCATCATGGTTTCTGAGTAAAGTCTGTCAAAGATTGTAGTCATTTTGCACTTTAGACCCTTAAAGGATCTGGCCAATTGAAGGTAGTTCAGTGCAATTCAGTGTGTTTGGGTGTGAAAGAGGACCATGCCTACCATAAACATACCCATCTTAATGTGTTGGAAAAAATTGTTTGGTTACACAAGTTGCAGAATGAAAGTTGCACCACTTTGCAACTTTACACTACTTGCATTTGACACTTTTTGCATCAAGTAAAAATTGGACACCATAGGAAAATGAATTAGAGATAACAAAAATCAAGAGAGGTTATTTTAGAGGGGTCAAACACGTTCCTATAGGCTCAAATGAAGAGTTTGTAAGTGTCAATTTTTCTAAGTAATAGCCCGTCAAATATTCAAGCCATTTTGCACTTCAGACTCTTAAGGGATCGAGTCAGTTGAATGTAGCTCAGGGTGATTCAATATGTTTGGGTTCAAAAGAGGACCATTCATAGTGTAAATGTACCCATTGAGATGTGTTGGAACAATTCATTTGGTCACATGAGTTGTAAAACGAAAGTTGCACCACTTTGCAACTTTACACTACTTGCATTTGACACCTTTTCCTTCAAGTGAAAACTAGACACCATAGGAAAACAAATCCGAGATTAAAAAAAACTGAGATAGGTTATAGTAGAGGGGATCAATATTATCCCATAGGATTAGATGGAGAGTTCGTGTGTATCATGATTTTCGAGTAGTATCTCGTCAAAGATTGCTACCCTTTTGCACTTTGGACCCTTAAGGGATCGAGCTGATTGAATGTAGCTCATAGTGATTCGGCATGTTTGGGTGTGAAAGAGGACCATTCCTAGCATAAATGTACCCATCCAAATGTTTTGAAACAATCCATTTGGTAACACGAGTTGTAGAATGAAATTCGCACCACTTTGCAACTTTACACTGCTTGCATTTTATCACTTTTTCCATCAAGTGAAAATTGGACTCCACGGGAAACTTGAATTCAAGATAACAAAAAAAAAAAGAGGTTATTGTAGAGGAGCCCAACATTATCCCATAGGATTAGATGAAGAGTTTCTAACCATCATGGTTTCTGAGTAATAGCCCATCAAATATTGCTACCCTTTTGTAATTTGGACTCTTAAGGGATCGAGTGAGTTGAACATAGCTCGAAGTGATTCGACATGTTTGGGTGTGAAAGAGAACCATAATTGTCATAAATGTACCCATACAGATGTTTTGGAATAGTCCATTTGGTCAAATGAGTTGCAGAACAATAGTTGCACCACTCTGCAACTTTACATTGCTTGCATTTGACACTTTTTCCTTCAATTGAAAATTGGACACCACAGGAAATTGACTCTGTGATAAAAATAAAATAAAAGAGGTTATTATAGAGGGTCCCAACATAATCCCATAGAATCAGATAGATAGTTCAGAATCATCACATTTTTTGAGTAATATCTCATCAAAGATTGCAACGATTTTGCACTTTGGACCCTTAAGGGATCGAGCCGGTTGAACGTAGCTCAAAGTGATTTGACATGTTTGGGTACAAAAGAGGACCATGCCTAGCATAAAATTACCCATATAGATGCATTGGAATAGTCCATTTTGTCACACGAGTTGTAGAACAAAAGTTGCACCACTTTGCAACTTTACACTACTTGTAATTGACACTTTTTCCATCAAGTGAAAATTGGACACCACGGAAAAATGACTTTGAGATAACAAAAATTGAGAGAGGTTATTTTAGAGGTTCCCTATGTGATCCTAATTCCTTAGATAGAACACCCATAATTGACATGGTCTCCAAGTAATAGGTCATCAAAGATTGCCACCCTTTTGCAATTTGGACTGTTAAGGAATTACACTACATGAATTACAAATGTTTGAGGGTAGCAATAAATTTCAAAATTTGAGTAAATATCATTAAAAATGTTTATGTGAATGGATGGTATGCTATATTGATATTGATATATAATCATTAGGTTGATTTGTTTTAATAAATAATTTTTTTATAATAAGTTAGTCAATTGGTGCTAGTTACAATAGGGAGAGAATAAAAGAAGAAAAAGAATGATTGGTAACCATCAATGGTTATTACACTCCCTATATTAATAATATTATGTTTACAATAAAATGAGATTTATTTGGCAGTCCTAATTCTTGTGTTTGTGCTACAATTGTCTAAAATGCTTCATACACAATTTTGAAACCCAAGTTCTTTTACTTGTAGGTACAATGCTTTCTCAAAACTATCAAGTGGTAATACAAAATAATGAGAAAAAATAAAACTATATGAATTCCAACACCACACTTAAATCAAATATTGAATCAATGTGCCCCATTTTCATGCACACAAACTCAGCTTATAAGATTCTCTTATAATAAATAAAAATACGATTCAAGGATGCCTTAGGTACTTTGTTCTAATAGATTTTTTACAATGTCACTCATACATTCAAGATTCTCTTATAAGGTCTACATCATAGGTGCTCATGATGAGGTTCACTTCAAAGGAATAACTTGAAATCCCTTGCTAAGCTTCACACACTCTTTTATAATGGCTTAAAATTAGAATTGAGATTTGTCAAGATCATCAAAATAAGGGTGTTGCATTGATTTTTTGGTTGAGATTCTCTTGGATGGCTCATAAATCAGAATTTTATGCAAGGAGACACCAATCAATTTTTAGTAGTTTACTTACAAATAGGAAAAGTAAAAGAAGAAAAAGAAGGAGAATCCAAAATGGAAATGAAATGAAAATATATGGAAGGAACTTACAAACAAAAAATCCCCACCATTTGGTTCCAAGTTAGGAACAACAAGGCTTAAATCTTGATGCTTACATTGAGGATAGGCATGCCTGTCTCTCAACTTAGTCACTCCTAGCCATAAATCTTCATTCAGAGTTCCTAGATACCTATTGCACACAACAACCTCTCATGAATAGAACATAGCCAAACTATTACTTTCCAACATTTTGGAAACTTGTAACTTATTATAAAAACAATTTTGGTCGTTAAGTTATCTTATCCCACTTCACACATATCTTATCCCAGGCTTGCATTGTACGTGAAGAACAAAAGCATGCCATCTTTCATGTATGGATACACCATGAACCTGCATTTGAGATAAGGAAAGAGTGTAGCTCAGTTGATCCTATCAGTGCATAACAATCCTCATACATTGCAATTTTAGCATCATCCATCGACCAAAAAAATATATGAATTAAAGATGTACCTTCATTACTTGGACCCATTGAAGCATTACACCACTCGATGATTGATTTTGCATCTTCCAAATTTGCATTGTCTTTAAACTGCAGCTCTTCTCATGCTAATGCAATTTTGACACATGCTCCTACACCATCATGCTTCCCCTTTCTATGCTCGACCTCACAAAAGTTCTATATATACTAAACACCTATAATGACATGCATCCCACTCAACTAGTAGAACATGCATGAGTTCTTGAACTATGTTGCACAGTTATCCGACCATATTATATTCCAACTATATGTTATGCCCCTCTAATCCAAATCAATGTGGAACAACTGGAAGCAATCTTGAATGAACTCTGGAGAATGTGTGCGATCATAAATAATATAAAATTGATACTCCCTCAATACCTTCCTTTATTCCTCTGTACTATCAGCTGCATGAATGAATGTTATGTGCATAAATATCAAAACCTGTGTGGAGTTGTAATATTGTGACTACACCTCAGGCTGTGGCTGTAGAGTGTAGTTCTCTGCAAATTTGACCATTGAAAAATATGTTGCCAACTGGAAAGGTGTCCTTGCATAACTTGAATTGTGTGTCCAACCATCGAGCTCTATGGGTATGTCTTGCATACTCATACACTATATTTTCTTGAAACATAGACATAAACTGATACACTGGAATCTTCTAAATATCCAAATAACACCTTTTTGCTTGATTGCCATCTTTTTTAATGTATGCCACTATCTTATACTTCCTAAACTCTACTAGGTGTTTTCCCAGCTCATGTGTGCTTTCAATATGTTGATGTACTGGCATACATTGCAAGCCACCACAATGCTGACATGAACCATCCAAGCATCCTTTCCTATAGAATATTTGATCATCCTCTATTTCACATAAAATTTTGATAAGAACTCTCTTGAAGATGTTGGTGGGGCTTGTATGCCACAATCCTACAAAACATTGAATCAATATGCAAACCTAAACATATAAAACGATAAACATCATAATGGTTAGAGAATTCAATATGTAGTCTACAACAATAAGTAGTGCATGTTTGATTTATCTTGACATAAAAGGTTTAATCATTTTAGAATATCTTTGACAAATTTGAATTTGAGGACAATGCTTTGGATGTGGCTCACAGTTTTGACTGTCGATTCTCCTTCTTACCACATCCCTTTGATTTAGAGACGGCCTTGTGTTATTTTTCCAACAGTCTTCAATTAGTATTTTCAATGCTTCAACAACTAGTTTATCTTTTCATGGGAATCTCCCCGAGAATGCCCATAATTCATTGAATTGGTGCCGTCAATTCTTTGCTACCTTTGAATGACTCTTGATAAAAAAATTCTATTAATTTTCAATTGTTCACTCATATTTCTTTTGAAACGAGATCTCCTTGTTTGACTACTTAGCAAAGTTGATGTAATGACACGTTGGGTGAAATTACTATCCTTTGAGTATGAGGTCTTACCCAGACTCTCATAAGCATCCATTAGATTCTTCACAATAGTGTTTTCACTTGAAGCATTCGATGTTCTCAACCTAAGAATCTTCATGATGTTTCTATACTTTATACCACACATCATTCCAACAAATAGTTGACATCATGCAGTCTCATTTAGCCTTTCAAAGAACAATTTCCAAATCTTATCAACATATCTTCTACAAGTGCATCTTGGAACCTTACCTTCCATGTGCTGGAAAATATCCTCATCAATATTAATCAAATACTTTGACTTTCTATGCATAATTTTAGGTGGTGTTCTCTTAGGTACATACATCTCAACATTAGGAATTTCATAAATATTTAAGTGAGGTGGGCTAGATTGTGTACCTTCGATCAAGGGTGAAATAGATGACATACCTTGAGGTTCACATGGGGATGATGGCATACCTTCTTCTTCAAATCCAAGTGATGATGTACTCTCAACTTGAGATGTAGTGGATGGTTTCCCTTCATATTCACTTGCGGTATATGGTGTCCAACCATATTCACTTGTGGTAGATGGTGTCCAACCATATTCAATTTTGGTAGATGGTGTCCAACCATATTCACTTGTGGTAGATGGTGTCCCTTAATATTCACTTGAGGTAGATGGTGTCCCTCCATATTCACTTGTGGTTAATGGTGTCCCTTCATATTCACTTATAGTAGAGGGTGTGTCTATAACTATGGTATTCAAATTTATCTTACCACGATGCTTTCCCATTCATGCCCTTTGTGCTGCAAATTCCTTTTCTCTTTTTGATGGTTGAGGTTCCTCTTCAATTGGATTGTTTTCGTCAATCATATCCAATTTCTTATTTTGATGATAATCCCTTATCCATTCTCTATTTTTTTCTTTATTAGTTTCATAATCTTCATCTATTGGTTTATTCCTTCTTTGTTTACTCAACATGGCAGATAATTTTACCTGTAGCATGGTAATGAGACAAATATTATTTCCTAAAAAATGAATCCATACAAATAAATGAAATATATATGTCATTCAAGGCTTCATACAAAATACTTAAAATCATCCTATAGAAGAGTATTTCTAGCATAGAAAAAGGTCACAATAATTATTTGGATGGAATGCCTTAAAGAAATGTGGTAATGTGGCATTCCATGATTGCAAGATAGGCTCAAAATAAAAGCATGGAAAAGGAATGTGAATTGTTTGAAAATAATTTTTTCATATCTACATGTATGCATACATCACCGTGAGACCCCATTTCTATGAGGCATTTTTTCACGCTGCCCCTACCTTGTCAACCCTACTGCATTGGCAAGCTAGTAAGCTCTAGCTTGCCAATGTTGTAGGGTTGATAAGGTAGTGACAATGTGAAAAAATTCCTCATAGAAATGGGGTGTCACTATGATGTACATAGGGTTGACAAGCTAGGGGTAGCGTGAAAAAATGTCTCATAGAAATGGTGTGTCACATCGATATACATCATTGTGACACCCCATTTCTATGAGGCATTTTTTTACACTTTCCCTACCTTTTCAAACCTACAACATTGAAAAGCTAGCACCATGAGACGCCATTTCTATTAGGTATTTTTTCATGCTTCCCCTACCTTGTCAACCCTATGGTATCTGCAAGCTAGTGAGCTCACTAGCTTGCCAATACTCCCAATTTTCCATACATCTCTAAAAAAAACTTTTTGTCAAACAATTCATATGCCTTGTCCATGCTTCCATTTTGAGCCTATCTTTCAATCAAGGCATGCCACATGACCACATTTATTTAAGGCATTCCATCCAAAATATCATGTGAGCATTGAAAAACTAGTGAGTTCACTAGCTTGCCAATGCTACTACATTTTGCATACATGTATAAGAAAATATTATTGTCAAACAATTCACATGCCTTGTCCATGCTTCCATTTTGTTCCTATCTTGCAATAAATACATGCCACATGACAACATTTTGTTAGTACATTCCATCCAAAAAATTATGTGAGCATTGGCAAGCTAGTGAGCTCACTAGATTGCCAATGCGGTAGGGTTGACAAGGTAGGGGTAGTGTGAGAAAATGCCTCATAGAAATGGGGTCTCACAGTGATGTGCACTAGTTTTTCAATGTGTTAGGGTTGATAAGGTAGGGGTGACATTCTCATGCTACCCCTACCTTGTCAACCCTACCACATTCACAAGCTAGTGTTTGAAAAGCTCACTAGCTTGCCAATGTGGTAGGCTTGACAAGGTAGGGGCAACATGAGAAAATGGCTCATAGAAATGGATTCTCATGGTGATATACCTTGTCAACCCTACCACATTAGCAAGCTAATTTTTGTACATAACCATGAGAACCCATTTATATGAGGCATTTTCTCATGCTGCCCCTACCTTGTCAACCCTACCGCATTGGCAAGCTAGTGAGCTTGTCAAATACTAGCTTGCCAATACAGTAGGGTTGACAAGGTAGGGGAAATGTGAGAAAATTCCTCATAGATATGGGGTCTCACGATGTTTTTACATCATCATGATACCCCATTTCTATGAGGATTTTTCTCACACTACCCCTACCTTGTCAACCCTACCGCATTGGCAAGCTAGTGAGCTTGTCAAACACTAGCTTGCCAATGCAGTAGGGTTGACAAGGTAGGGGAAATGTGAAAAAAATCCTCATAGAAATGGGGTCTCACATTGATGTAAATCATTGTGAGACCCCATTTCTATGAGGAATTTTCTCATGTTTCCCCTACCTTGTCAACCTTATCAAATTGGCAAGCTAGTGAGCTCACTAGCTTACCAATTCTACCACATTTTTCATTCATGTCTATGAAAACATTATTTTCAAAAAATTCACATGCCTTGTCCATGCTTCCATTTTTAGCCTATCTTGCAATCAAGGCATGCCACATAACCATATTTTTTTAGGGCATTCCATCCAAAAAATCATGTGACCATTGGCAAGCTAGTGAGCTCACTAGCTTTCCAATTTGGTAGGATTGAAAAGGTAGGGGGAACATGAGAAAATTCCTCATAGAAATGGGGTCTCATAGTGATGTACCATCACCGTGAGATCCCATTTCTATGAGTAATTTTCTCACACTTCCCCTACCTTGTCAACCCTACTACATTGACAAGCTAGTGTTGATGTACATCACCATGAGACCCCGTTTCTATGAGGCACTTTTTCATGCTTCCCCTACCTTGTCAACCTTACCGCATTGGAAATCTAGTGTTTGAAAAGCTCACTAGCTTTTCAATGTGGTAGGTTTGACAACGTAGGGGCAGCATGAGAAAATTGTTCATAGAAATGGGGTCTCACGATGATTGTCAAGCACTAGCTTGCCAATATAGTAGGGTTGACAAGGTAGGGGAAGCATGATAAAATACCTCATAGGAATGGGATCTCAAGACAATTTACAATCACCATGAGACCCCATTTCTATGAGGTATTTTCTCATGATGCCCCTACCTTGTCAACCCTACTACATTAGCAAGCTAGTGAGCTCACTAGCTTTCCAATGCTACCACATTTAGCATACATGTCTATGAAAACATTATTGTCAAATAATTGACAGGCCTTTTCCATGCTTTCATTTTGAGTCTATCTTGTAATCAACGCATGCCACATGACCACATTTCTTTAAGGCATTCCATCCAGAAAATCATGTGACCATTTGCAAGCTAGTGAGCTCACTATGTTACCAATTCAATAGGGTTGAAAAGGTAGGGGTAGCATGAAAAAATTCCTTATAGAAATGGGGTCTCCATTTCTATGTGGCATTTTATCACACTTCCCCTACCTTGTTAACCCTACTACATTGGAAAGCTAGTGAGTTTTCAATAGAGATGAAAACCAAAATAGTTTAAAAGATCTATCAATGTGGGAGGAGTATATTCCAATTTTGTAGAGACATGTATGGAAAATTTTGTAGCGTAGACAATCCAATCAACTATTGACAAGGTAGGGTCAGCATGAGAAAATCTGTCATAGAAATGGGGTCTCACAGTGCTCTACATCACCTTGAGTCCCCATTTGTGTGAGGCATTTTTTCATGCTGCCACTACCTTGTCAACCCTACCACATTGACAAGCTAGTGGTTTTTCAATAGAGATGAAAACCAAAATAGTTTCAAATATCTATCAATGTGGGAGGAGTATATTCTAATTTTGTAGAGACATGTATGGAAAATTTGGTAGCATAGGCAATGCAATCAGTTGTTTGGTAAAATGCACATCACCATGAGACCCCATTTCTTTGAGGAATTTCTTCAAACGACTAATTTCCTTGTCTATGTTGTTTGATAAAATGATTTGGTAGACATGTATAGTAAATTCGGTGGCATAGACAAGGAAATATGTTGTTTGGTATATCTATTTGACAAAATACCTCAATGAGATATGTCCTCATGGACTAGAATGATTGCAAGATATGCAAAAATTGTATTTTTAAGCATATGCAATTTGTAGGTGTAAAACCAAATTCAACTACATTTTCCAACATCCCCCATGCCTATACCAAAATAAAAGCTTTGGAGAGTGGTATGCACATCCATAGTAAAGTTTTGAGAAATGATGTATTATTTTACTTATAACTTGTGTCATATATATGTGTATACAAAATGTGGAAGCATACACAAGGTAAGTCAATTGTTTAACAAAACGCCTCAAAGATATGTTTAAAAATGTAATTAGCAAGTGTAAAGAATTGTGTGATTTAAAATGTGCATTGACAAGCTATGGTTATAATGACAAAAAAAACAATGATCAACATGGAATATGAAAAATAAAAAAATCAAAGAAAACCAAAATATAATGAAATAAAATGTGTAAAGACTTCACATACCTAAAAAGCTATAGTTTCGAATGGAGGAGTTATACCCAATTATGTAGTCTTTGCTTCTTCTTTCTTCAAACTCCTCAACAATTTGACTTTTTCAAAAGCTTGTTCCCCTCAAAACTTCAATTGTATATCACTCTTCAATAGAATTCATACTTGAATTGATATTATATGACTTTCAACATGAAAACTCTATAATTTCATGCAAACTTGGTGGAAAGTAAAAAATCTACATGCACACTTCACAAAATCATCAAAAAGATTTTTTTGTCAGAACACGAAAATAACCAAGAGAATATGTAGAATGTGGGCCTTGAGATCATAGGTATATTGAGTTTTTAACCATTTTTAGAGAAAGAAAAAATGCACTCACATTATAATGTACTCGTGTTATGTCTTGCTAAAATAATGGCCATATCTCTACTACTTCAAAATGTGCTTGCGTTATGAGAAAGTTGATTTTTTATGTTTCTTTTCTCTCTTTCTCTCTATCCCCTACTCTACCCTTAAACCCTTAAACCCTCTACCCTCTACCCTCTATCTCCCTCCCTCTCTCTCTCTCTCTCAAGTCTCTCTCTCTCACTCAATCCTTCTATCTATATCTAATCTACCCTCTACTCTTAACCATTAACCCTTTACCCTCTCTCTCTCTCTCTCACTTCAAGTATCTCTCTCCTATCCCCTCCCCCTCTCTCAATTCTCTCTCTCACACTCACTCCTAACTCTCTCCCCTTTACCCTTAATCCTCTACCCTCTATCTCTCTCCCATTCCCCCCACTCTCTCTCAAGTCTCTCCCTCCTACCCTCTCTCCTTCTCTCAATTCTCACTCACTCACTCATTCCTTCTACCTCTCTCCCCTCTACCCTTAACCCTTAAAACCTCTACCCCCTACCCTCTATCTCTCTCACTCACTCCCTTTATCTCTCTCTCTCAATTCTCTCCCTCCCACCCCCTCTTCCTCTCTTAGGTCTCTCTCTCTTTCACTCACTCCCTCTATCTCTCTCCCCTCTACCCTAAACCCTTAAGCCCTCTACCATATACTCTTAACCTTGTACTCTCTCTCTCTCTCTCCCCCTCTCTCCTCTACCTTTAACCCTTCAAACCTCTACCCTAAACCCTCTACCCTTAACCCTCTACCCTTAAACCATCTCCCCTCTACCCTTAACCCTCTACCCTCTACCATTAACCATTAAACTCTTAAACCATCTACCCTATACCCTCTATCTCTCTCCCACTCTCTCCCTCTCTCTCAAATCTCTCCCTCCTATCCCCTCTCCCTCTCTCAAGTTTCTCTCTCTCACTCACTAACTCCATCTATCTCTCTTCCCTCTACAATTAACCCTCTACCCTCTATCTCTCTCCCAATCCTCTACCATCTATCTCTCTCCCTCTACCTCTCTCTCTTACTCTATTTATCTCCCCTCTACCATTAACCCTATATAATAAACACTTAACCTGTAAACTGAAAAACCCTTAAACCCTCTACCCTAGCTTTCAAATTCAATGAAATTGGTGATGTAGTGGACTATTTGAAAAAATAACTCCAACATCACCAAGAGAGCCCATTTCTTGGACCCATTTTTTCAAACAGGCCACTACATTAACAATTTCACCAAATTGGCAAGCTAGTGGGGTCTCTCTCTCTCACCTCTACCCTTAACCCTTAAACCTTCTACCCTCTACCCTCAACCCATTACCCTCTACCCTCAACCCAATACCCTCTAACTTCGATCCTAATCCCTCAACCCTTAAACCTAAGTAAAATCTCTACCCTAATCCCTCAACCCTGAACCCTTAATCCCTCAACCCTTAAACCCTCAACCCTCTACCTTCTACCCTCAACCCTAAAAACATAAACCCTAATCCCTCAACCCCTATACCCTCAATCCACTACCATGAACCTTAAACCCTCAACCATTAAACCCTAAACCCTTAAACCCTCTACATTCTACCCTCTACCCTATAGATTAAACCCTCAACCCTCAATTCTAACCACTCAACCCTTAAACCGTAAACCCTCAACCCACATACCCTCTACCCTACACATTGGACCCTCAACCCTAATCTTTAAACCCTCTACCCTCTACCCTCTACCCCCAACCCAATACCCTCTACCCTCGACCCTAATCCCTCAACCCTCAACCCTCAACCCTTAAACCCTTAAACCCAAATAAACTTTCTACCCTAATCCCTCAACTCTGAACCCTTATTCCCTCAAACCTTAAAAGCCTCAACCCTCAACCCTCTACCCTCTACTCTCAACCCTCAACTCTAATCCCTCAACCCTATACCCTTAATCCTCTACCCTCAACCTTAAACCCTCAACCCTTAAACCCTAAACCCTTGAACCCTCTACCCTCTACCATCTACCCTCTGCCATCTACCCTATACATTAAATGTTAAACCCCCAATTCTACACCCTTAACCCTTAATCCCTTAACCATCAACCCTTAAACCATAAACCCTCAAACCCGATACCCTCTACCCTATACATTGGACCCTCAACCTAATCCTTCAACCATATACCCTCAAACCTATACCCTAAACTCTTTTCCCTCAACCCTAAACCCTTAAACCTTCTACCCTCTACACTCAATCAAATACCCTCTACCCTCAACCCAATATTCTCTACCCTTGACCCTAATCCCTCAAACCTTAAACCCTTCAACCCAAGTAAACTCTCTAGCATAATCCCTCAACCCTCAACCCTTAATCCCTCAACCCTTAAACCCTCAACCCTCAACCCTCTCCCCTTAACCCTCAACCCTTAAACCCTAATCCCTCAACCCCTATACCCTCTACCCTATACATTCAACCTTCAACCCTCTACCCTCAACCTTAAACCCTCAACCCTTCAACTCTCAACCCTTAAACCCTAAATCCTTAAACCCTCTACCATATACATTAAACTCTCAACCCTCAATTTTCAACCCTCAACCCCTAATCCATCAACCCTCAACCCTTAAACCCTAAACCCCCAACTCCTATACCCCCTACCCTATTCATTGGACCCTCAACCCTAATCCTTCAACCATATACCCTCAAGCCTATACCCTAAACCCTCTACCCTCAACCCTTAAACCTTCTACCCTCTACCCTCATCCCTAATCCCTCAACTGTATACCCACAACCCAATACCCTAAACCTTAAACCCTATAGGTCCTCAACCCTCTACGCTATACATTGGATCCTCAACCCTCATATATCTTTGTCCCTCCCTCCACTTCTCTCCTTCTCTCTATCTCACTTCACCCTCCATCTCTCCATCCATCCATCCATCCCTCTCTACCCTCATCTCTCAACCGTATGCCCTCAACCCTTAAACCCTTAAACACTCAACCCTAAACCTTCAACCCTCAACCCTCAACCATTAAACCCTCTACCATCAATGCTATTCCCTCAAACCTTAAGCCATTAAACCCAAGTAAACTCTCTACCCTAATCCATCAACCCTCAACCCTTAATCCCTCAAAGCTTAAAACCTCAACCCCTTACCCTCTACCCACAACCCTCAACCCTTAAACCATAATCCATCAACCCCTATACCCTCTAGTGTATAAATTGGACCCTCAACCCTAAACCCTATACCCTATACATTAAACCCTCAACCCTCAATTCTCAAATATCAACCCTTAATCCCTCAACCCTCAACCCTTAAACCGTAAACCCTCAAGCCCTATACCCTCTACACTATACATTGGACCTTTCACATGAATCCTTCAACCATATACCCTCAAATCTATACCCTAAACCTTCTACCCTCTACCCTTACCCCTCAACCCTCAACCCTTAAACCTAAAAAGCCTTAAACCTTTCTGTACCTCTATCCTCAACCCTAATCCCTCAATCCTTCTATACCTCAACCTAATACTCCTAAATCATAACCCTATAGGTCTCAACTTATACTCCTCAATTTCAACTTCACATTGATCCTTTAATCCCTTGTACCTCTTCTATATCACTTCTCCCTCCATCTCTCCCTCCATTCATCCCTCCATCTCTTCCCTAATCCCTTAACCCTATACCCTCAACCCTTAAACCATTAAACACTCAACCCTAAACCCTCAAACCTCGACCCTTAAACCCTCTACCCTCAACCCAATACCCTCTATCCTTGACCCTAATCCCTCAACTGTTAAACCTGTAAACCCAAGTAAACTTTACGATAATCCCTCATCCATCAAACCTTAATCCCTCAAACCTTAAACCCTCAACCGTCTACCCTCTAACCTCAACCCTCAACCCATAAACCCTAATCCCTCAACCCCTATACCCTCTACCCTATACATTGGACCATCAACCCTAATCCCTCAACTGTATACACTCAACCCTCTACCCTCAACCTTAAACCCTCTACCCTATACATTAAACCATCAACCCTCAATTCTCAACCCTCAACCCTCAACCCTTAATCCCTCAACCCTCAACCCTTAGAATCTAAACCCTCAACCCCTATACCCTCTACCCTATAAATTGGACCCTCAACCCAAATCCTTCAAACATATACCCTCAAACCTATACCGTAAATCCTCTACCATCAACCCTTAACCCTCAACCCTAAACCTTTAAACCCTAAACCATTGAACCTTCTACCCTCTATCCTCATACATAGTCCCTCAACCCTATACCCTCAACCCAATACCCTAAACCATCAATCTTATAGGTCCTCAACCCTATACCCTAAATTATCAACTCTCCACCCTATACATTGGATCCTCAACCCT
>VDFB02000015.1:461448533-461473577 GCA_007258455.2 Sequoia sempervirens | reverse complement strand
GCTTGGCCGCCAAGGCAGTGACAACCAGAGCCATAGACCTAAGACCAAGGCCCCCAGCCTGCTTTGGCCTGCAAACAGACTCCCACTTGACCAAGCTCCACTTTGAGGAGAGAAGGTTGCCAGACCATAGAAATTGTCGAGACAAAGCATCAAATTCCCGCACAAAAGTGGACGGGGGAACCTGCACACAACACCTATAAATGGGGAGAGACTGCACCACAGTCTTAAGAAGAATCACTCTCCCAGCAGAAGAGAGCCATCTGTGAGTCCAATGGCTAACTCTACTTCGAAATTTATCCAAAATACCCTGCCAATAATCTCTCCGCTGTCCTCCCAAAGCCAAAGGGATCCCAAGGTACATCAGGGGAAGAGAACCGATCTGAAATCTAAGGATCCTAGCAATCCTGTTCTGAATAAGCTGAGGAGTATTAAAGAAGTAAATGGAAGATTTATCATCATTAATATGCTGACCAGAAGCCTTCAGATAGATGTCTAGATGTCTAAGGCTCTCCTGAAGTTCACCGCCTCACTAATTCTAGCCAATCCCATTAGCCCAGTATCATCCACAAACTGAAGATGAGAGAAGGAAGGGAGAAGGTTGTCCCAGCGCCAACCATGGATAAGACCCTGTCTCACCTGAGATTTAATAAATCTACCAAGACCCTCAGCCATGATAATGAATAAGTAAGGGGATAAAGGATCCCCTTGCCGGAGACCCCGAGAAGCACTAAACAAATCTGAAGGTTCCCCATTAATGAGAACAGAGAAAGAGGTAGAGGTCACACAACTAAGAACCCAGTTCACCCATTCCTCAGCAAAGCCAAAAGCCAAGAGAGTTTTCTGTAAGAATTCCCAGCTCACCCGATCATAAGCTTTAGACATGTCAAGTTTAATAAACATAGCCTTCTCCTTAGAGTTAGCCATAGAATGAACAGCTTCCATGGCTATAACAACCCCATCCAAAATTTGTCTCCCTTCAACAAAACCACCCTGCTCAGCCGAGATCAAAGAACCAAGGAGTGGTTTGAGTCTCTCCGCAATCAATTTGGTGATGATCTTGTAAACAACGTTGCATAACGCAATAGGCCTGAATTGAGCTAACTGGTTAGCTCCTTCCAACTTAGGTATGAGGGCCAAGAAGGTAGAATTCATAGACTTGAGCATCTGTTTGTTCCTAAGAGATTCCTGAACCACCTCAAGGAGATCAAACTTTATAATTTCCCAGAATTCTTGAAAAAACTCAATTGGAAACCCATCTGGACCAGGCGCCTTACCTTTTTTCATATTAAAAACCACTTTCTCCAACTCAGGTAACAAGATAGGACATAAGAGAGTCCCATTCATCTCAGAAGAGACCAGGCGGGGAATACAATCCATGATGGCCTGCTCCTTAGCCCGGGCAGCAAGATTCTCCCTAGAAAAGAGGTTTGAAAAATAATTGACTGCCTCCCTGGAAATATCAGCATAGGACGAGAGTTGAGCCCCATCCTGCGAAACAAGAGAGGAGATAGAATTTCCTTGTCTTCGAGCCTTCACAGAATTATGAAAGAAAGCAGTGTTCCTGTCCCCCTCCTGGAGCCAATCAATACGAGATTTTTGCTTCCAGAAGATCTCTTCCCGAAGTTCCCACTCTTCTAAACCCTTCAGAGCCAAGGACTCAGCCATACTAAGGGCAGAGGTCAACCCCTGGTCCCGAATCTGACGAGTGATAGTATCCAACTTGGACTGGGCAGCCATCTTCTGAGCTTGAAGGTTCCCAAAACATTGTTTATTCCATCTCTTAAGTCTGAACTTCACATGCTGAAGCCGCTTGCTAAAAGTGAACATGGCTATCCCATGAGCAGGCATCCCCTCATGCCACCAATCCATCATAAGCTCCTGGAGAGAAGGATCTCTTAACCACATCAATTGGAATTTGAAGGAGGGATTTTTGGTGACACCATAAGTAGTGACATAAAGCTTTATGGGCCAATGATCAGAGCCCCTCCAATCAAGAATTTCAGAACTGGTCATCAACCTACTATTCAACCAATAACAGGAAACAAGAAATCTATCAAGCCTTTCAGAGATAGCCTCCACACCACATCTCCTATTATTCCAGGTAAAGACACCATTGGAAGGCTTCACATCAATGAGATTCAAGAAACCAATCATATCCCTGAGAAGATTAGCAGAGGGGTCTAACCTGGCTAACCCACCACGTTTTTCATCTAAGCAAGTAACAGCATTAAAATCACCAGCCATAATCCATGGGAGAAATGGGTCCAAGGCTCGGATGAAACGAATGTGAGCCCAAAGATTTAACTTACCTGAAAGATCCGTAGGAGCATAAATATTGGATAAGAGAAACCTTTCTCCAGTGACAAAACTAGAAGCAATCAGAGAGATGGAAGACCGACTAGACATCCAGCATAAGGGGGAAACTTTCCTCGGGTTCCAGAAGCAAGCCACACCCCCTGCACTGTTCAAAGCACCTACCCCCTGCCAATTGCCTTGAGGCCAGATACGCGAAGCACAATTAGCAAGCCCATCAATAGTAAGCTTAGTTTCCTGGATAAAGACAACATCCGGTAACTGAGATTCAATTAATCTGCGAACAGCCTTTTGTCTAGGGATGCTGTTCAACCTCCTTACATTCCAAGATAAAACAATCATTTATGGGGGTGGGAGAAATGGGAATCAATGGGCTTCACAGACCCAGACTCAACCAAAGTATCACCCATAAGCTTAACCTTCTCTTGATCAGTCTTCCTTCCACTCTTTGACGGTTTATCAAGAGGCCCCTTTTTAAAGGATTTCTGATGTAAGCCTAATGTAGGAGGAGCTTTATTACCCCTCACAGGATCTGAAGCCCCCTTAGGAGCAGGGGGATCAGGAACCACCGCAACAGAGTCCTTCGGAGTCTGTGACTCCTGCAGAATCCCGAAATCCTGAGCATGAGCCGAAGAGTCCATAGCCTTCTGATCCTTCTGATGAACCTCTGGAGATAGAATTTGATCCTCTTTCCTTGCATCATCATCCTGAGCATCTTGCAGACCCTTAGCCCCAGAAGAGAGCTCAACTGGAATACCCTCCTCCTGGGTCAAATCATCAAGAACCTCAAACCTGTTAAAGTTGCCTTCATTCTGCCTATCCATCCAAGATCTCTTCCTGCCCTTGCCTTTGTTATGGGACTTAACCGGAATAAAACCCTCATTATCCACAGGTTCATTAGACATTGGAGCCTTTCCCTTGTCCCCCTTGGGAGGCCCAGAAGCAGCTAAGGGGGAGGGTCTAAATCTAGGGCATTTGCGGTGTAAATGTCCATATTCATGGCAAATTCGGCATCTAAAGGGTAGGGTTTCATAATCCAGCTGTTGGATCCAAGAGGAAGATCCCAGATGAATTTCCATAGAGTCTGGTAATGGATTATTTAAATCAACTTCAACACAAATGCGAGCAAAAGAAATTACCTTACGATCTTGAGTTTGGGAAGCCGATCCCACAGGTTTTCCAAGAAGCAACGAGATGGAGTGAAGAATATCCTCCCTCCAGAATTCCAAAGGAAGCCTCGGCAAACGAACCCACACGGGAACCCGCGAAGGGATCTCCTCAGCAGAGTTGAATCCCATGTGCCAAGGTTTGATGAAAAGCCCTACCTGGTTAAAGAAATAAGGGCCTCCTTCGAACGCCCTATTCCTGTCGGACATGCTTGAAAAGACAACCAAAAAATAGTTATTGGCTGCCAGAATAATCTCCATATCGCCTTCAGGGTTCCAAACCCTACGTGCCCAAGAATCCAAAATAGGAAGAGATAAACGAAGGCCCAAAAATTTACAAATAAGAGCATGATTGCCCCAATATTCAACATCCTCTGACACTTGCTCAGGTTGAATAACCAGAACTGGACGATCCTCGGATCTCTCCAAACATCCATTTACTTTTTTTATTCGAAGCATCCCTTTTGAGGAGAAGACCCCATCTCCCGACTGGGGTTTACCCATCAGATCCTTTCCACTTACATGCAATGAAGAAGACGGCTCTGCCATCTCCAAATCCCCAGAGGAATTCTTGGACAAAACATAACCCTGAGTCTCCATGGACCGAATAGCAACACCCCACCAAAAGGAGAGAAACCGAGCACAAGATCCACAATCTCAAAATGCAGAAGACACCCGCCAAGGAGATGCCGAGCGCAGAAAAAAACACAGCAGCAACGTTTGCCCACAAGCAAAAGAACGGTCGAACCCCAGTCCAACCCACGCACCCCTGACCACAAGCACGCACCCCCCTGAGACTGCACCACCACAGACGCCGCTGAGCACAGCCAGAAAGCAGAAAATGAAGAGCTAGGGCACGCGGGCCCTAGCTCTCAACCAGTCGCCGCGCAGAGCCATCCTTCCACAACTAAAGTCCTCAGTTGGAAGCTACGTCGATTTATAATATTATTATAAAAGTATATATTAATTTAGAATATTTTCAAAATAGAATATAATTATTTTTAATTTTTAAAATATATTTAACAAGATTTGTTTTTAATATGAACTTAGAAACTTTTGTTAATTGATAATTATAATAGTAGATTTTTATATTTATTACTAATAATTATCATTGTTTTCTAATTTTTCAAAATATTGCATTTATAAAAGATTTTATATAAAAATTCATAAATTAAATATTTTTTTGATAGGCATTTAAATGACCAAACCTCATAAAATTTTCATATGACAGGTAGAAAGGTAAACATTCAGCTATTCATCAAAAAGTTTAATAGTCTCTAGCAGAGTTTTTTTCAAATCTATTTCTACACACACCCTCCAATGAACTTTTAAATTGGAGAATTTATCTAAAATTTGTTTGTGCTATATGACTTTACTAAGTTGAGCTACAATATATCCTTAGGAATGGTCTAAAGGCTAAATTGGAAAATGGAAATTCCAACCACATGGAATAGTGTGATCTAGAAGGCCTTTCAGGGTAGAAATCTAAAGTCCAAGTTTGCATATAACAATTTTTTTACAAATAACTCATGTGTCATATTGTAAAACTGATTGAACATGTTCAATGGACTTAAACAACCCATTTGTAGAAATATAATTTAATAAAAAATCCTCTTTAAAATTTTTTTAGCAGTTCTTTGATTTTCAACAATCTTTTCAAGGAGCTGAAATTCTAGAGTTTTAATTTGATCTTTTTTTTTTTGCTATTCTCTTATTTTTCTCCATTTTGAAAAGGGGTTTCTTCATTTGTATTTTTTTGGTTATTCAACCCTCCTTCTATGTTAGGGGCATCCTCCATTAACTCCACCTCTCTACTATATTCCAAAGGAAGCACTTTCTTTACTAGTTTGGATTTTGTTTTCGTCTACATTTGTAACCCTTCCTTTTGAGACAACTCACTCTGTGTTCTATAGTTTTGGATACACCCAACCTCCAAATCCCCAACAAAATTAAGAGTTTGATTTGAATACATATGTAGGGTCTTTATGGAGGATGCATGATCAACTCTATAGTCATCTTAAGTTTTTTTGAGTTTTTCTGAAGTTTGCAGCTCCATGTGCTACCTAATAAACTGTAGCAGTTTGTTTTTTTCTTGATTTAGCACAATCATTGCATTTCCACTGTATCATCTTTGTATCTTTGTTTTCCTCTCTGTTCAATTCTATATATGTACCCTATTTTTTCATAATGAATAGTTGAATATATACTTTTTAAATTTCTTCTAGCACTATTGTTCGCTCTCTTTTAGAGTAGATTTATTAAGCTTCTAAATATGATTATTTTTTCAATTTGAGTCCATTAATATAGTGCTAGAGCATTGTGTTTAAATCTTTCAATTGGTATTAAAGCTAGTTGTGGGTTTGTGCAAGATCATGGGGGTCCAAAAAGTGGCGATGTGAAAAAAAGGCATTTTTAACATGCCCAAAACTGTGAAATTCACACCTTTTACTCTTTGGAGGCCCAAGTACAATATTTGTTTTGGTTTGGTATTACCAAACCAAAACGGATATTTGTTAGAAATGGATATATGTTTCTAAACGGATATCCATTTAATTTAAATGAGAGTTTATAAATTCGTTGACCCGATGAATTGTTTAATTTTATATATTATAATATTTATATAATATTATGTTATATTATATAGTAATATAATATAATATTATTATATAATACATGTATTATGATATAATATATATAATATATTATGTATATATATATTATATTATATAATATAATATAATATTATATTATTATAAAATATTATATTATAATATATTATAATATCATACATATATTATATTATATATATTATGTTATATATTTCAAAAAAAACTATTGCTAATTAAATATGGTCTGGCCCCATATTATAAAAAACTTAACAGATATCCATTTTTTGCGTTATAATTTAAAAAAAAAACCTAAGAGCTCATATTATATAATATTAAATTATTTTATAAAAATATAAAATTATATAATAATATAATACTAATATTATGTTATATTATATAGTAATATAATATTATATTATATTATATTATTTATTTTAATATAATATATATAATATATTATATAATACAATCTAATATAATGTTATTATAATATATTATATTAAAATTAACATAATATATATTATATACATAATATAATGTATAAAAAATAATATATTATATTTATATTATATATTTCAAGAAAACCATCCCCAATTAGATATGGTCGGTCCCAGACCTGAACATATTATAAAAATACTATAATTCAGGAAACAGATATTTGTTTCCTATGTTATAAACAAATTAAAAAAAAAGAGAGCTAACTTTATTTGTTTGAGTGTGATTTTTTTAAGCCTACTTGGATATCCATTCGCCATAGGTGAATTTGATCAAAATCTATCAAATTTTTAAGGTATATTTGGATTTTTCTATTTTTATTCAATTTATATTTATTTTGCATTGTTTTTTTAATTTTAGTCAAAAATAGGGTAAATTTGATAGATTTTTTTATTACATTAATTAAAACCATTGTTAATTTTGAATTTTTTTTACCAATTAACAGGTTTAAAATGGAATAATATGAAAATATTAACCCTACAAAAGATAAAAACCCAATCCCTGCACAACATGAGAACTCTGATCCTGCACAAAACCAAAACCCTCCAAATCCTCCTTCACCACAACCATTGTTTCCAAATCAAAATGTGTCAACAATACACAAGTCTATTCATATAAATTTAGATCAATTAAGAAAAGTATGTCGAATCTATGAGACACTCGATGAGCTATTGGGCATGAAAAATAGATTGGAAACAATAATTTCAAATGTTGAAACTTTGGTAACCCAGCATAATAGATTTGCACAATGGCGAGAGGAACAAAGACAATTTTATGCTGATGGGTTATCATATGATGAGGTGAAGACGCTTGATATTGAAAAAACTCAATTAGTCCAGTTCTTCATCCATTAGAGAATAGGATAGCCTGTTAATGTGCGAAAACAAAAATTTTCAATTAAATGGTGCACCCATAGAGGCATATTAGATAATTTTTTGAGAGGTTGGTGGATGGTTTTTGATAAACCACCCAACAACAATCTTGACGTCCCTTAGTATTTTCTCTGAAAATTATATGCTGAGTTTGTGCTAGGGAAACATGTCAATCACTTTGGCATGTGAGACTTCCAAGGTGTTCGTAGAGGGATGCCATAGGATAGACCTAGAGCACACCGAGTCACCCCAGTTCATCCTCCTCCACCTATTTCTATCCCAACTCCACTACCATACCCTGAGATTGTTGCAGATGCAAGAACTCTGAGCATTTGTGTTACATTCATTGAGTGATCATTTGGTCATGTAGATCCATCATGTTGCGCAGCCATTTCACAATGCATCCCAACATGTTGGTGGTGTAGCTACTGCATTAGCTACCACTGGTACATAGTCATCAAATCCCACTGGTACACCATCCTCTTCAGAGCATACTTATGTGTCTCATCGTTGCATGGTGTGCAACAATTTATGTTTGGGACCTCTCTGACGGTCCACTAAAGCCCCCATAGACACATCCGACTATGAGATTCATGATATGTTAGATGTAGGAGTTGATAGAGCACAGAGTGGACCATTTGCAGGAGAGACATTGACTACCAGGGATGATATAGAAGGACCGGTAAGACTTAAATTAATTTCATTGTGTGTTTTATGTAAATTATTTCATATTTTATGAGATCTATATTTGTACCAATATATGTTTATGTGATGTAATTTTTAACAGTTGTTGATAGAGGAGTAGGAGGCTATGCATACTGCCATTTCATTTATGCTAGAGAATTGATATTTTAGATGTTAATTTTTGAAATCTATTGTGTTTAAATACATGTACTACATATATTGATAGTCTAATGTAATATTGTCTTTTTATGCAACAACTTGGTTCTTATACACCCTTGTTGACTAGGTCTGACCCATTGGATGAAGTTGCACAACATGTATATATATTTTTTATTCTCGACATTATAATTATATGTGTATGTGCATTTATATTCTTGTCATTTTTTATATCGGAAACCATCTTAGTTGATTCATCCACTATGAGCCCATCTACTATCATAGCATCACAATAGGTATGTGTTTATTTTATATTGTAGATCATTTACGTTTAGATAGGAGTAGATATTTGATTAGTAGATATGTTTATTTGTCAACAATTATATGTTAATTTGTATCATTTTTATTTTATCTACTATAGTCCTTTGCTCAACTTAGCACTGTGATGAGTGTGAGACCATTACTTTATACGAGGACTCCCAATTTTCGTAAGGGACAATCATATGTAGAACATCTTGCAGAAAAGAGAGAAAGACTTGAGGTAAACAAGAATTACATTATTGATATAATATAGTACATGTATATTGATTTTGATGATAAATTTGTAATTTATAACTGATGGTATATAAGTTTCTATTTACTAGTCTAACTTTTTAACCATTCACATAATTAATCTAATTTGTGGTTTGAAATGTTATTGTGTAGGAAACTTCAAAGCAACTAACTTCTTCGAGGAGGCTTGATTTTGATGGTCTCACAAAAAATTAGTATATGATATAAATTGATATGTACTTAGGGTTTGATAGATTTTGAGATGGCATATTTGCCACATTTTGTAAAACTTGTTGTAAAACTTGTTCTAAGTAGGCATATCCCAAATTTGTATATGTACAAACATAATTATTCTATAGTTTGATATATAAGAATTGATATTCGATCTAATTTGTTCCTCGTGTGCATCTATTTCTACTTTGAGTTTTCAAAATGGAATGTATAATTATCTTAGAATGGTTTAAATTTATGATTGATAATGTATGTTATAGATTAACGAAATTACATTTTAATAGTTCACTTATGAATTACAATTGGTAATCCATCTATTTCTTTGAGGAGTTTTTTCAAACAATTAATTGCCTTTTCTATTGTACCACTTTTTTCATACATGTATACTAATACATTTTGACCAAAAACTCAATTTGAGAATACACATGATTTCAAGCTCTATTGAATGAATTTACATTTGACATTATTTTGTTTTTTGAACTTGTGTAATGAAGTTTGTAGTTGATTTTTATTTCAAAAGAAGTTAAAATTAATGAAAAGTGGATACAAATTAATGAAATGCATTTCATGTTATTATATTCATTTGAAAGTATTATAATCATATTGATAAAAATGAATGTCACTTAATGTTGATTCAAGCTAAACCATTGATTTTTGGCTCCTATGGACAACTCTTGCTCTTCTAGGGTTTTTCACCTAAAAGGAGAGAGATAGGAGAAAAAATGCTAATGGTTCATTCAAATAATGTTATATGTGATGTTGTCTAACCTAAATGAAGTAAAGTAAATGCAACTGACTAATCTTAATGAATCAAAACGAATGCAAAAGTGAAATTAAAGCTATGTTTGAAAACACATTGTCATATGCAAACAATGAAGTAAATGAATGAAATATGCAAAATAGAAAGAGATGAGTCAAATCAGAGTGCACCTGGGAAAAGTATGATGAATCTAGAATTTTGTGAATGCTAGTTGAAGTCACTAATTTTTCATAGTGGGACTCATTCACCTAGGGTGGCGAATCAGTCCTCCTAGTGAAAAACTGTCGGAAACAAGTTTCTATCTGTCAAGATCTAGAATCTGAAAAAAATCAGATTTTCAGTCCTAAGGTGGGACTCATTCACCATAGGTGGTGAATCAATACTCTCCCAAATTTCTAAAAAATTAGGAGACAACTCTGCAACACCAAATCTGGAAATCACTAATTGTCGGGTTACCAAAGTCAATTTTGCATGAAACGGACAAAAAACCTTCTCCAAGCTTGAAATAGACTCAAGTTGACTTGAAGCACCTAGTTGAATTGTAAACTAATCTTCAACATCAAAAATCTTGTCAAATCTGCATACCTAGGTCTACAAACAAACATGCATTAGGGAAAAATGGTTTTAGGTTAGTGAATAGGGACCTGTCTTGGTCAAACCCCACTTTTGGTAATCAAACCTTTAATAAAATAATGAAATGCAAAGAAATGATAAACTAACAACATGAAATTTCTATCAACTTACCAAACCCTTGGTGATGCAAGTCTGAAGTAATGTCAATGGTTGCTTCAAAGTGCTAGAATAGTGCTTGAAAAGATGTAGAATGCTTGAGTGCTTGAATGTGATGTGTGAATGTTGGAGAATTGTAGGAGATGTAAAATGAGGTGAGAATCACTTATTTATACACACTTGTGCCTTAGTTACCCATTCATACCTCATCACAGGCAAACATCAAGTGTTTTTGAATAAAATCCTGAAAGGAAATTTAAAATATTTTGAATTTGGGGCCAAGGGGGACTCATTCACTACCCATGGAAAATGGGTCCCACCTAGGACCTGAAAATGTGTGTCAGGAAATATGTTGTATTTAATGTTGTTTTATAGGGATAATACTCAAAAATACACTTAATTAAGCATATGAGAACATAAAGGGGTAAAATAAAGCATGAAAAAGGGATAAATAGTGAAGATGTGCCTAGAAAAGAATGAAAGCTTGTTACAAGACTTTACAACACTTCAAAATAGTACTTGTTGATGAATGAAAATGTGACTTTTAGGTGAATTATAATTAATAGAGTCTAGAAGAATGTAGAAATGTCTTACAACACTTCACAACACCTTCACAAGACATCGTTCTTTGAGTTTTAGTACATAAATAAGCATGTTCAAGCCATGTCATGACATAAAATTAGAGAAACATAGTTCCAATACCATGAAACAAGACCTAAAAGGCCATGAAAATGATAAGGGGCCATTTTTCTATGGCACATTTAGCCCCCACTTTAACGAGAGGATGGACTTGCTTCAAACTCACACTAAAGTAGCCATGAACATCAAGAGAAGGGTTCAAATTGACTTACACTAGCAAGATGGAATACAATGATCAAGAGGGATGATCAAGCCCTCAGGGTGAAGATATCATGGAAAAATAAATATAAGAACAAAGGAAAACACAAGTGTTGAGATGAATCAGATGAAGCTTCGATCGTCAATCTAACTAGCTGTGGATTAGATCTAGGTTGATTGTTTGAAAAAGAGAATGTGAACTCACTCTCAGGCGAAAAAACACATGATGGTCCACCGTGTGAGAAGGCCCAAATGTACTCACTTTGGGGCCACAAAACTAGTTTTCTGTGGGGTGAGAAATCCCATAAAGGTAAGATACATACACTAGTTGGTATGCACTCGCAAACACAAAAGTGGCTAAGGGGAAAAGTCATGCTACTAGGTGGGCTTCTCGCTCAACCATATTAAAGTTACACCTATTGATAACTTTAACAAGGCACCACAAGAAAAATGTCATGAACAAAAAGAAAAGGTACCATAGGCATGCAAGCTGCATTATGCAAGGTGGTAAAAAGGTAAAAATGTAAAATGCTAAAGATGTAAAGTGTTCGAAGGATTCTTGTTTAGTTCATGCAAGGTTAGTCACTTAGGGAGCATTATGTCTAGTGTCTCCAAGAGAGGACCAATCAAAGAATAGTATATTCACAACTTAGGGGATGCAGTGCATCACATCAGGCCACTAAGAGGAATGAAATATGCTAAGAAAGATCACACTTATGAAGGACATCACACCCAATGTCATCCACAAAGTGACAAACACATTACATAAATGACAAGGTTGCACTAGGAACGAAGAACTCAAATGAATTATGGTAATGTATTCCCCCCACTTTAAAGGAATTGCCACACATCGCTCTGTGAGCAATTACTTTAAAGTAGAGAAGAAAATAAAATGAAAAAATAAAACAAAACATGAGAGCCAACCTAGAAAGCCCTATGCCAAGTCATATGTTTTGAAGTTAGGCTGCATCATGTCAAGAAAAAAAATGAAAAACAAAGAAAAGGGAGTTTCCCCCTAGAAAAGAGAACACACCAAACACATAAGGGATCTATGGATTTTAGGTCAGCATGTTTGTTGCTGCAATGTATTTATGAAAGAGCTTAGAACTGTCACCATTCCCCAAAGCACATAGAATTGGAAGAATGACACAAAGAGAGCGAAAACAAAAGGAAACAAAATTCCATTTTGGTTCAACATGGAAGAGACATTGTGGTCTTGACACCTTACATCATCCCCAAAAGGAAAAAAAAAGTGAAACAAAAATGAGAAGGTGAAATAAAAGGAAATTTTTTTTGGGCCAACATGAAGGTGACATTTCAATCTCAATGCCTTGCATCCTCCCCAAAAGGAGAATACAAAACACAAAAAGAAAAGGACAAAGACCTTTTAGGTCAACATGGAAGAGACATAGGGCATCTCTACACTTTGCATCATCCCCAAAAGGAAAACGCAAAACAAAAAGAGAAAAAGATAATGTACGACGAATAGAAGAGAGATACAAATAGTAGAAGTGGACAAAGAGAGGGATAACATCAAACACACGATACGGGAGAACACGATACGTCAAGTTCACCAAAATGAACTATTGTTTTTTGTCTCTTATGGACAACTCTTGCTCTCCTAGGGTTTTCACCTAAAAGGAGAGAGATAGGAGCAAAAATGATAATGGTTCATTCAAATAATGTTATATGTGATGTTGTCTAACCTAAATAAAGTAAAGTAAATGAAATTGACTAATCTGAATGAATGAAAATGAATGTAGCAATGAAATTAAAACTATGTTTGAAAACACATTGTCATATGCAAACAATGAAGTAAATATGAAATATGCAAAATAGAAAGAGATCAGTCAAATCAGAGTGCACCTGGGAAAAGTATGATGAATCTGGAATGTTTTGAATGTTGGTTGATGTCACTGATTTTTCACATTGGGACTCATTTGTCCAAGGTGGAAAATCAGTCCTCCTCTTGGTGAAAAACTATCAGAAACAAGTTTATGTTTGTCAAGATCCAGAATCTAAAAAAATTCAAATTTTTAGTCCTAAGGTGGGACTAACTCACCATAGGTGGCAAATCAGTCCTCTCCCAAATTTCTGAAAAATTAGGAGACAACTCTATAACACCAAATATGGAAATCACTGCTTGTCGGGTTATCGAAGTCAATTCTGCATAAAACAGATAGAAAACCTCTCCAAGCTTGAAATAGACTCAAGTTGACTTGAAGCACCTAGTTGACCTATAAACCAATCTTCCACATCAAAAATCTTGTCAAATTTGCATACCGAGGTTTGCAAACAAACATGCAATAGGGAAAAATGGTTTAAGGTCAGTGAATAGGGGTTTTCCTTGGTCAAACCCCACTTTTGGTAATCAAACCTTTAATAAAATAATGAAATGCAAAGTCATGATAAACTAACAACATGCAATTTCTATCAACTTACCAAACCTTTGATGATGCAAGTCTGAAGTAATGTCGATGGTTGATTCAAAGTACTTGAATAGTGTTTGAAAAGATGTTGTAAAATGCTTGAATGATTGAATGTGATGTGTGAATGTTGGAGAATTTTAGGAGATGTAAAATGAGGTGAGAATCACTTATTTATACACTCGTGCCTTAGTTACCCATTCATGCCTCATCATAGGCTGACATCAAGTGTTTTTGAATAAAATCCCAAAAGAAAATTTAAAATATTTTGAATTTGGGGCCAAGGGGGACTCATTCGCCACCCATGGCGAATGGGTCCCACCTAGGACCTAAAAATGTGTGTTGGTAAATATGTTGTATTTAATGTTGTTTGTCGAGATAATGCTCAAAAATACACTTAATTAAGAATATGAGAGCATAAAGGGTTCAAATAAAGCATGAAAAGGGGATAAATAGTGAAGATGTGCCTAGAAAAGCACGAAAGCTTGTTATAAGACTTTACAACACTTAAAAATAGGACTTGTTGATGAATAAAAAGGTGTTTTTTAGGTGAATTGTAATTAATAGAGTCTAGAAGAATGTGCAAATGTCTTACAACACTTCACAACATCTTCAAAATACATTTTTTTTAGTGTTAGTACCTAAATAAGCATGTTCAAACCATGTCACAACATAAAATTAGAGCAACATTGTTCCAACACCATGAAAAAAGACCTAAAAGGCCATGAAAATGACAAGGGGCCATTTTTCTACAGCACACAAGCTTAATAACATGTAAAAGGTGTAAAATTATCTTGAGTAAGAATCAATATCTTTCAACCATATGGGTTTGATGCAACCTTCAAACAAAGTCCTTACAACTAAACAAGATACATGTTCATTAGGTTGTTCATGTGAAATCTATACAATAATCATGATTAAAATTAAGACATCACTAAACTGCGATGCAACCATTAAACATACCAAATGAGTATGATACTACCATTAAATGAACCAAATACAACTCCATGACATGCATGTTATTTGACCTTTACCATGAAATTGTTATTATCATAATGCACAACAATGAATGTTGCTAACCATAATGCATCATTAAGAAACCTATGCATACTATATGGGTAATTTTACGTTAGGAATGGTCCTCATTCCAATCCAAGCACGTCAAATCACTCTAAGCTATATAAGATTGACAATTTCCCTTAAGAATCCAAAGTGCAAAAAGACAACAATCTTTGATGGGCTATTACCTTGAAACTGTGATGCTTATAGATTCTTCGTAAGAGGCTATAGGATCATGTTGGGACATTCTTCAATAACCTCCCTCATTTTTTTCTATCTTAGACGTTTTTTCCTGTGATGACAATTTTTTAGTTGAGGAAAAAGTTGTCAGATGTGAGTAGTGTAAAATTGTAAAGTCGTGCAACTTTTGTTCTGCAACTTGTACGACCAAACAGATTGTTTCAAAATGTCTGGATGGGTATGTTTACACTAGGGATGGTCCTCTTTTGCATCCAAACACACCAAATCACTCTGAGCTACATTGGACGAACAATTTCCCTTAAGAGTCCAAACTTCAAAAAGGCAACAATATTTGATGGGAAATTACCCTAAAACCATGATGCTTATAGACTCTCCATCATAGGCTATAGGATCATGTTGGAACCTTCTTCAATAATCTCTCTCATTTTTTGCTATCTTAGAGGCGTTTTCCTATGGTGACGAGTTTTCAGTTAAGGAAAAAATTGTGAGATGCAAGCAGTGTCAAGTTGCAAAGTGGTGCAACTTTCATTTTGCAACTCGTATGAACAAATACAATATTCCAAAACATCCGGATGGATATGTTCACACTAAGAATGGTCCTCTTTTGTACCCAAATACGTTGAATCGCTTTGAGCTACATTGGATCGGTGATTTCCTCTTAGAGTTCAAAGTGCTAAAATGTAGTAATTTTTAAAGGGCTATTTCTTAGAAACCGTGATGCTTACAGACTCTCTATCTGAGGCTATGGGATTGTGTTGGGACCCTCTACAATAACCTCTCTTTTCTTTTGCTATCTCAGAGGCGTTTTCCCATGGTGACGAGTTTTTAGTTGAAGAAAAAGTTGTCAAATACAAGTAGTGTAAAGTTGCAAAGTGGTGTAACTTTCGTTCTACAACTTGTACGACCAAAAAGATTATTCCAAAATGTCCAGATGGGTACATTTATGCTTGGGATGGTCCTATTTTTCACCCAAATACATCAAATCACTTTGAGCTACATTGGACTAACAATTTTCCTAAAGAATCCAAAGTGCTAAAAAGCAGCAATCTTTGAAAGGTTATTTTTCAGAAACCATGACACTTATAGACTCTTCATCTAAGGCTATGGGATCATGTTGGGACCCTTTATAATAACCTCTCTCAATTTTTTCTATCTCAGAGGAATTTTCTCACAGTGATGAGTTTTTAGTTGAGCAAAAAGTTGTCAAATATAAGCAGTGTAAAGTTGCAAAGTGGTGCAGCTTTTGTTCTGCAACTCGTACGATAAAATGGATTGTTCCAACACATCCAGATGGGTACATTTATGCTAAGGATGGTCCTCTTTTGTACCCAAATATATTGAATCACTCCGAGCTACATTAGACTGACGATTTCCCTTAAGAGTCTAAAGTGTTAAAAGACAACAATCTTTGAAGGGCTATTTCTCAGCAATCATGATGCTTACAGACTCTCTGTCTAAGGCTATGGGATTATGTTTGGACCCTCTACAATAACCTCTCTTTTTTTTTTCTATCTCGGAAGTGTTTTCCCACGGTGACGAGTTTTCAATTGAGGAAAAAGTTGTCAAATGCAAGTAGTGTAAAATTGCAAAGTGGTGCAACTTTTATTCTCCAACTCATACGACCAAACAGATTGTTCCAACATTTATGGATGGGTGTATTTATACTAAGGATGGTCATTTTTTTTACGTAAATACGTTGAATCACTCTGATCTACATTGGACCATCGATTTCTCTTAAGAGTCCAAAGTGCTAAAAGACAACAATTTTTGAAAGGATATTTCTCAAAAACCATGACACTTACAGACTCTCTGTCTGATGCTATGGGATCATGTTTGGACCTTCCATAATAACCTATCTCATTTTTATTTATTTTTTATTTCAGAGGCGTTTTCTTGAAATGACAAGTTTTTAGTTGAGGAAAAAGTTATCAAATGCAAGTAGTGTAAAAATGCAAAGTGGTGCAATTTTCATTCTGCAACTTGTACGACCAAATAGACTGTTTAATCACATATGGATGGGTACATTTATGCTAGATATGGTCCTCTTTTGCACTCAAATACATTGAATCACTTCGAGCTACACTAGACCGGTGATTTCCCTCAAAAGTCCAAAGTGCTAAAAGGTAGCAATCTTTGAAGGGATATTTCTTAGAAATCGTGATGCTTACAAACTCTCCATCTGAGGCTATGGGATTTTTTTGGGACCCACTATAATAACCTCTCTCAGTTTTTGCTATATCAGAGGCATTTTCCTTTGGTGACAAGTTTTCAGTTGAGCAAAAAGTTGTCAAATGCAAGCAGTGTAAAGTTGCAAAGTGGTGTAACTCTTATTCTGCAACTCATAGGACAAAAAAAATTGTTCCAACACATCCAGATGGGTATGTTTACACTTTGGGTATGTTTACACTAGGGATGGTCCTCTTTTACACATAAATACGTTGAATCACTCTGAGGTACATTAGACGGGCGATTTCCTTTAGAAGTTCAAAGTGCTAAAAGACAACAATCTTTGAAGGGCTATTTCTCAAAAACCGTGATAGGTACAGACTCTCTGTTTGATGCTATGGGATCAATTTGGGACCCTCTACAATAACCTCTCTCAATTTTTTCTATCTCAGAGGTGTTTTTCCATGGTGACGAGTTTTTAGTTGAGGAAAAAGTTGTCAAATGCAAGTAGTGTAAAGTTGCAAAGTGGTGCAACTTTCATTCTACAACTCATACGGCTAAACAGATTGTTCTAACATGTCCGGATGGGTACTTTTACACTAGGGATGGTTCTCTTTTGCACTCAAATATACTGAATCACTCTAAGGTACATGGACCCATGATTTCCCTTAAGAGTCCAAAGTGTTAAAAGACAACAATTTTTGAAGGGCTATTTCTCAAAAAATGTGATGCTTACAAACTCTCCATCTAAGGCTGTTGGATTGTGTTGGGAACCTCTATAATAACCTATCTCAATTTTTGCTATCTCAGAGGCATTCTTCCGCGATGACAAGTTTTCAGTTGAGGAAAAAGTTGTCAAATGTAAGTAGTGTAAAGTTACAAAGTGGTGTACCTTTTTTTTGCAACTTGTACGACTAATAGATTGTTCAAATACATTTAGATGGGTACGTTTATGCTAGGGATGGTCCTATTTTGCACCCAAATACGTTGAATCACTCTGAGCTACATTGGACCGATGATTCCCTTAAGAGTCCAAAGTGCTAAAATGCAGCAATCCTTGAAGGGCTATTTCTCAGAAATCGTAACGCTTACAGACTCTCCATTTAAGGTTATGAGATTATTTTAAGACCCTCTACAATAACCTCTCTCTATTTTTGTTATCTCAGAGGAATTTTCCCATGGTGATGAGTTTTCAGTTGAGGAAAAAGTTGTCAAATGCTTGGCAGTGTAAAGTTGGAAAGTGGTGTAACTTTCATTTTGCAACTCGTACGACCAAACAGATTTTTCCAATATTTCAAAACGGGCATGTTTATGATAGGGATGGTCCTTTTTTGCATCCAAATATGTTGAATCACTCCAAGGTACATTGGACCAGTGATTTCCCTTAAGAGTCCAAAGTTTAAAAAGGAAGCAATCTTTGAAGGGCTATTTCTCAAAAATTGTGATGCTTACAAACACTTCGTTTGAGGCTATGGGATTTTGTTGGGACCCTCTATAATAATCTCTCTCAGGTTTTTCTATTTCATAGGCATTTTCTCGTGGTGACAAGTTTTCAATTGAAGAAAAAAAATTCAAATGCAAGTAGTGTAAAGTTGCAAAGTGGTGCAACTTTCGTTCTACAACTCGTACAACCAAACAGATTGTTCCAACTCGTCCAAATGGGTACATTTATGCTAGGTATGGTCCTCTTTTTCATCCAAATACATTGAATCACTCTGAGCTACAATGGACTAGCGATTTCCCTTAAAAGTCCAAAGTGTTAAAATGTAGCAATCTTTGAAGGGCTATTTCTCAGAAACCTGGATGTTTATAGACTCTTCATTTGAGGCTATGGGATTTTGTTGGGACCCTCTATAATAACCTCTCCCGATTTTCACTGTCTCAAAGACATTTTCCCTTGGTGACGAGTTTTCAGTTGAAGAAAAGTTGTCAAATGCAAGCAATGAAAGTTGCAAAGTGGTGCAAATTTTGTACTACAACTCATACGACCAAACAGATTGTTCCAACACATCTGAATAGTTATTTTTATGCTAGGGATGGTCCTCTTTTGCACCAAAATATGCTGAATCACTCTTAGCTACATTGGACTAGCAATTTCCCTTAAGATTCCAAAGTGTTAAAAGGCAACAATCTTTGAAGGGTTATTTCTAAAAAATCGTGATGCTTATAGACTCTATGTCTAAGGCTATAGGGTCGTTTTGGGACCTTCTACAATAAACTCTCTTAGTTTTTGATATCTTTAATGAATTTTCCTGTGGTTTCAAGTTTTTAGTTGATGGAAAAAGGGTCAAATGGATGCGATGTAAAGGTGCAAAGGGGTTTAGGGTTCATTTTTTCCTCATGAGTAAGTGAGGAAGTTATTCATTTACTCAAATGCAGTTAAGTCATGAACTACACACATGAATAATCATAAGTGACAACATATATACATAAGTTGTAAAGTATACATTTGAATACATGTAAAGTGTACACAATATGCATGATATTATCATTCAATAATTGCTATCAAATATAGGATTTACAAAATTCCACGTAGGTATACAACAAACAACCCTAATACATAGTCATTTCTCAGTAGGGGAAGGAAATAGAGCATGCATTACCTTCACGGTCAGCATAGTCTTCCACAAGAGTAGCATGTTGACTTTCTAGAGTGACAAACACCTATTCAAACCATCAAGGTAGCAGCTAAACTACATACAATAGAAAAGATACTTATAATAACAAATCTATATTATTCTAAATGACCTAATTGATGATGAAATGGTAATGCAAACTATAAAATATGCTTACAATAACAAATCTATATTTTTGTAATATGTCTTGAATACCTCTCCCAAAGGATGAAATTTGGCTATTGTTGCAATAAGTCAATAATCAATTGTGCTAGGAACATTACAATATACTTCAAATGAGAAATCTATATTGTCACAATAGAAAAGATTCTTAGACTAACAAATCTATATTATTCTAAACAACCTAAATGATGATGAATTGGTAATGCAAACTATAAAATATGCTTAGAGTAACCAATCTATATTATTTTAATCTATCGCACACCTCTACCAAAGGATCAGAGTTGGCTATTGTTGCAACAGCTCCATGATCAATCATGCCAAAAATATTGCAATATACTTCAAATGAGAAATCTATATGGTCACAATAGAAAAGATGTTTAGACTAACAAATCTATATTATTCTAAACAACTTGAATGATGATGAATTGGTAATGCAAACTATAAAAGATGCTTAGAATAACCAATTTGTATTATTAGATAAACAACCTAAATAATGAACCTTAGCAGATAAACAATATCAAAATGTGATGAACAATATCATACATGTCCCATACAATAAATGATCTGCTACTCAAGTGTGCCTATAGGGTCATCTCTTACCTTCAGAGTTTCCAATAATGCTTCATGATCAATAAGTTACTAATTTTCCATAGTTTTTTTGTTTTTGGTCTAGCATGATGTCTCTATAACTTAGCATTTGTTGCAATAACAAGGTGTGAATACATGAGAATGGTTTTTTGTTTCTCATAGTCTTCAAATGTAGGTAAATTATTCTTTCTAATCATATATGTTCACAACCAAGTTCTAAAAACAACAACTAAACCTGTGTGATTATAAAAATTTTACCGTCTAAATATATTTAGAATAACAAATCTATATTATTGTAAACAACCTAAACAATGATGAAATGGTAATGCAACCAAGTTCAAGAAATAATAACTGAACATGTAGGATACATGAAGTAAACATCATCTATGATTGGTTTTGTTAGCATTTTCTTTCCCTATACACATCATTCCAACCAATAGTTTGATCCCTCTTCATTCCCTTACGGTGCTACAACTACATAGACATGTCCTGGCTATACAAGTTTTGAAAGATGATCATAGTCAAGTTAACTTTCCATTACATCTTGTAATGAGGATTGTGCTATGGATGAATGGGTTAGTTACTATGGAATCCATGTATCTACCCACTCACTTGACAAGTCATCTTTTGTGTCCATATGGTCCATGCACTCGCATCTTAGCTTCAAACTGAATGCATCTTTCAAGAATCTCTAATTTTTTGACATTCCATTCTGTCTCTCACTGTGACCTCCTCAGCGAACCAAAAGAACCTACACACTTGTGAATCAAGTGTCCCTCCTCATGATAGTGCATAAGTACACCAATCCACAATAGAATGTGCATCACTGAATGTTGCACCACCTTTTATCTTCATTTGTTCCTTAACCAAAGCTCTCTTCACACATGCACTTGGACCATCATGCTCTACTTTTCCATGCCCAACTTCAAAAAAAATATAAATATGTGGTACACCCCTCTCTATATGCATCCTACTTAGCCAATAAAACATGTGAGAATTCTTGAATTGTCCTATGTAGTTATCTAACCAAATAAAATGTTGACCCATTTCAATTCTTTTTCCTCCAAAACCTCATAAAAATTTTCAAAACAATGTTGTACAAACTTAGATGAATGAGATATATCATCACTCATGTAAAAATGGTACTCCCTGATTATCTTCCCGTCCTCTTTTGTACTATCAGGGGCATGCATATATGGGTATGTGCAGGATCATGATGGGCCAAAAAGTGGCAATATGATGGGTATGTGGCCAATGACCTTTTTTTTACCCAAAATTGATGAAATGAAAAGGGTTTTTAAAGGATATTTTCAGCTTTCCACAAATATAAATTATGTTTTACTTTGAATTTAATAAGTAATTATTATTCATTTTCTATTCAAATTATGACTAGAGTCCTAATTGATAGGCTAATTGAAAAACATCTATAGCTTTCAAACGGTAAAACATTTTTTGAATCCAAAAAATGTGCCACATTCTATGCTTCACATACTATAGGATTAAAAAAAGAAAAAATGTATTTCATGAAGTTTTGACCATGTTAAGGTAGTTAGACATACAATTTTTTTATATTTTAAAAAATTGTAATAAAAAATTCATAATTAATTATTTACTTGGAAAAAAATTACAAAAAAATATGTATCACATCAAGACATGAGTCATCTACTTATATCTAAAATCTTATAAAAAATATTATCATTTTATTGTGGTTAGGGTGGTCAGATAGACACCTACTTCTTATTTTTTACCTGAAATTTAAGTACTATTGCATTGAAATTTTAAATTTTCACAAAATAGATTTTTTTTAATTTTTTAAACAAACCTAGTAGTTTAGAAACTACATTCAATTCACTACAGATTCTATTCTTACATATTTTTGAAATAATATAGATAACTTATTCAAATTTTTACGTCAAGTTGCCTAACTCTGATTTTTCTAAATTTTTTGCCACTTAAGTGCCTGCTTTTCCATGATGATCTTGCACATACCCATATGTTATGTGGACAAAAATAGAAATTTGAATAGAATTATAATATTGTGATTGAACTTCATTTTGTGGTTCCAATGTGTAATTTTTAGAAAAATCAACTACAAATACAATAGTTCCAATGGGGAAAGAGTCCTTACATGTCTTGAATTGTTGATCCAACCACTACAAGCTATGGCTATGTGTTGCATACTTATAGAAAATATTTTTCTTAAAATCTAAAATAAAATCAGCAACACTTACCTCTCTTGCAACCAACTCGCATCTAGAAACCTCACCTCCACTCATCAGTGTGTATTTGACTGTCTCATACTTTTTCTTCTCAACAATTTTGTTACCAAATTCATGATCGCTTCCCTCATGAAAGCATGTTACAAACTTTGATAAACCACCACATTGAAAACACATTTCATTTAAATAATCATTTCTATAAAATAAGCAACCATCACCTCTAATGCATAAAAATGAATCTAACAACTCCCTGGATGACTTGGGAAGTTGCATTGCATGACACTCCTGCAACATTTCGTAAGTATGCATAGTAGAACAAATATGGCATAACAATTCATGATACATTGAAAACTCAAGATGGTATTTACAACATGTATTACAAACCTTAATAGGAAAACAATAAAATGGCTTGCAAGACTCAAAAGCCATTTGTGAGATTTGCAAATGTGGATGTTTTTGAAAAAATTCTTTGTACAAAATTATTTGGCTACATTCCAAAAATTGTTTAGGATGTGGTGTACGATCTCGATTACCATTTTGTAACTTTAAAACATCCTTTACATTTGCTGATACCCTAGAGTGAGAATTCCAATATTGTTCAATTTGCATCTTTATATTATCGGTTAGCTTTTTATCAACACATGGAAGCCTTCCACTAAAATCCCATGTATCATTTTGAAGAGCACTATCAAGTCTTCCTCTTCTTGATAGTGCTCTATTCAATGTTTTATGATTTAAGTTAAAACAAATACAAGTTTGTCTCATTAAACGATCATTTTTCAAATGATGGCTTACTAGTAAGGTTGTGCTCACTCTTCGAGCAACCCTTTTATCTTTTTCCTTACTATTTTTTCTAATAGAGGTTAGAGCATTAAAAGAATTATTTACAATAAGACTATTTTTTTGCTATTTTTTTGTGAGAAAAATCTTCAATTTTTTTAATAATGGTCTCATTTTGTAAATCTTAAGTAATTGAACAAAAATTTGGTATTGTTCAGTTAAGTCCTTATTGGAAAAGAATTCATTGAACATTTTCATAGCCCACAAATGAACCATTCATTCTGACCTTTTTCTTTCAAGATTATCAATTATGTTCCCATCTATTTCAACCAACCATTTAGTGGTTCTTTTGTAATTAGGTGTTGCATAAGGTTCATTATCAACATTTTCAATGTTATCAACATTTTCATTCTCTCTATTTTCAACATTTTCAATAACAATTTCATTTTGAACAACATTTTCATTGTTAAAAACAATTTCATTTTCAACCAACTTTTCAATAATAATTTCATTTTCAATAACATTTTCAACAAAAATTTCATTCTCAATGTTGTTCACATTTTCATTTTCAATTTCCACATTTTTAATTTTGATGTTTTCATTTTCAATTTGAATATGATCAATATTTTCAATTTCTATTTCATCTTCACTTGAATTAACATTTAATGGTTCAGAAGAAGGTTCAATTTGAATATTTTGCATACCTTGTCTTCTTTTCCTATGACTTTCTCTATCTTTTTCTCTATATGCTTCAATTTGATTTGCTATAAGCTTCCTTTTACCGTTTCTCTTACGTTGACTACTGCTCCCCATTGCATAAACAAAAAAACACATACAAATGATTGGAATTCTATAAAAAGTGTTAGAGAATCTTTGAAAAGCTGAATTTTGTTTGATGTAGACAGAAAGTAGGAGAATTTCATGATAGAAAGAATGTAGGGACTTTTGAAATACTCAAAATGGTCCCTTCTTTATTTTTTATATAACTTACAAAACTGATATCCGTTATTAAATGAATATCTGTTCCAAATGGATATCCATTATGTGAACCAATTGACATGCCCAAAATTATAAACAATCCTCAATGACAAAATGGATATCCGTCTATAACAATTATCCGTTATAGACAAATATCTATCACCTCTAGTGTTATTACAATGTCATACGTTATATAGTATATATTATATATCAATATATAATATATATTATATATCAATATATAATATATTATATTATATATTAATATATAATATATTATATTATATATTAATATATATTATATATTATATATTAATATATATTAGATACTAATATATGTTATATATTAATATTATATTAATATATATATTAATTATTAAATATATAATATATAGTATAACACTCTATAAACCCTATACCCATTC
>VDFB02000015.1:461421797-461448433 GCA_007258455.2 Sequoia sempervirens | reverse complement strand
GTTTTGTTAACAAAAAAGGTTTATTGTGGGTTACGAACCCACAACCGTCTGCATATAGCGCATCGGTGTAACCGGTGTGGCTGCCATATAGCTTCAATAGTATATTGTCAGCGGTTTCTTTTGTTGTTTTAAAATTTCGGGGTTTTGTTTTAAAACGGCCGGCCGACGGTTCGACCTGCCGACCTACTCTTTGCCAAAATATATACACACAGCCACGCCAATGCATAATTCTTAAGTATATATAGGCTTAAGATTATTTTGTTGAATATATGCAGGCCGAATGTAATGCAAAAGGCCAATAAAGCCAAAAACAAACAAAACCACCCTAACTACTTAAACAAAAGGTGGGTAAAAATACAAATGAAAACATTGTACGAAGGTTGAGAGGGGGTTAGGCAATTAATATTTTGTTAAGCCTTATTTGGCTTATTTTTATGTATAAAAAGGGTGTGTGAGGTGAGAGTTGGACATTGATAATTTTTCAAAGTCAGAGTTCAGAGATAGAGAGGCTTTTAGGAGTTTGATTTGCAAGGTGTTGTCTACACGAAAAATTGTAATTGTGAATGAGATTGTGAAGAGTCTATGCTGGATTGGAGGCTCGATATTGTAAGAAGTCTATTGGCTTAGCAATATCAATAAAGCAGTCCTACGATTGAGAAGCGGACCCAGAGACGTAGCTCATCCTGAGCGAACTCTGTTATCAAGTGATCTCTCTCTATTCTTCTTTGTCTCGTTAATTCTTTCAACATTTGGATTTCTTTAAAGTTCTTAGTTTATGTTTCCTGAATTTGGTTGAGATAAGTGAGCTCTATTTGGTAATAATTTCAACGGTTTAGACACAATCACGCATTACTGCTGCGATCAGGGAATAAATCTTTATTGGATTAAGTTTTCAAATAACTTTAACGTCCCAGTTTAAGGATCAATAAGGAATTGGAAATTGTGCCATGTGGATTTGGATGCCCGTCACCTTCTAGATGCTTCATGAAGCTTGCTTCACTCTATTTATTGAGTGCCTTGAGTTTTAGAATGCATAGTTTTTTGTAGGTAATGAAGTGCTATTGAGATAACTCCAAAACAGGTGTTCATGTTGAAGCACTTGTTGCAGAATATTTATACTTGGTGATATATTATATTCATTATTTGAAGTAATAGAGAAAGTACTGTTCTTTTCGAGGGTGGGGTTTTTTACCAAAAAGGGTTTTCCCCATGTATATTTGTTGTTATTGCATTTGTGTACTTCTTGTTCTATTTCCATTATTCTCTATGTATCTCATATTGTAACAACATAAGGTGTTAAACAGATTTTTTTGTAACTCTCTCCCACTTAGATTAGTGTAGAAAGTTGTTTCCACTCACCTAACTTCCTTTCAGTTGGTATCAAAGCCTTGGAAACCTTGGTTCCTTTGTTGGGTACAAGGTTTTTTTGAGCTAATCTCTTTTTTAGTGGGAGTTTTGTGAAAGTGTGTAATTTGTGACCTAGTTGCAAGAAAGAGATGGTAGGTACATCTAGGAGGATTGAGATGGAAAATTTTAATAGTGGTAATTTTGAGTTGTGGAAGATCAAAATGGAAGACATGCTTTTAGGCCGAGACTTATGGTGTGTAATTTATGAAACCATGCCACATGGTATGAAACAAGAGGATTGGGATCTCATGGATAGGAAAGCCAACAGTCTTATTAGATTCTGTTTGGTTAATTTTGTCCTCCTAAACATCCACAAAGAGAAAAATTTTGCTTCTTTGTGGAAAAATCTTGGTGATTTCTACCAAGCTAAATCCTTGGTAAACAAGATTTTCTTGAGAAAGAAGATGTATTCTCTAAAAATGGAAGATGGAGGATCCATTGCAAATCACCTGAACTATTTTAAAATTTCTGGTTGCGCAACTGGGTTCCGTTGGCAACAAAATAGATGAACAAGACCATTGGATGCTTCTTTTTTGTTTGTTGTCAGACTCTTGGGATCACTTGGTAATGGCTATTGGAAGAAATACTTCCACCTTAAGATGGATGAGGTTGTTTCCTCACTATTATTTGAAGAAATGTGAAGGAAGTCTTCTAAATGGCCAAGGTGGCACTTGTAGTCCATGGCAGACCAAAAGAGAGAATAAAAAAGAAAGACAAGAAATATAATTCAAAGTCTTTGGGAAGATAAAAGTCTCTTGGTAAGAAGTCCAAGGAAAAATGTTGGAATTGTGGTGAATTTGATCACATTCAGAAAGATTGTAGGAAGGAGAAGAAGAAAAAAAGTATTTCTCTAATTTTGAATTTGAGAAATCATCTCAAGATGATGGAGAAGCATTTATTGTAGCCTTGGCCTCCCATGCATCCAATGATGTGTGGTTGATAGATTTGGGTGCATCCTCTTACATGACCTCTCATAGAGAGTGGCTCTCGAAGTATGAGGAGTGCAATTGCAAAGAGGTGTACTTGGGTGATGACTCTCACTTGAAGATTGTTTCACTTGAAGATTGTTGGTCATGGAAGATTCAAAATCAGATTTCCTAATGGAAGAGTGAAGGGGATTGATGGTGTCTTACATATCCCAAGTTAGGCATGAAACTTTTTTTTTTGTAAGTAAACTAAATAATTTAGAAGTGTAGGGTATGTGCATGATCGTGATGGGCCAAAAAGTGGTGATATGATGTATATGTATAGAGTATGTGGCTGGAGACTTTTTTTTAACCCAAATTTAATGAAACAAAAAGGGTTTTTAAAGGAGATTCCAACTTTCCACCAATATAAATTATGCTTTGGGGTATGTGCAGGATCATCATGGAAAAAATAAACCCTTAAGTGGCAAAAAATTCAGAAAAATTAGAGTTAGGCAACTTGATGTAAAAAATTGAATAAGTTATCTATATTATTTCAAAAATATGTAAGAAAATAATTTGTAGCAAATTGAATGTAGTTTCTAAACTACAAGGTTTTTTTTAAATCTGGTGAAAATTTGAAATTTCAATGCATTAGTACTTAAATTTTTTTAGGGAAAAAATAAGAAGTAGGTGTCTGTCTGACCACCCTAACCACAATAAAATGATAATATTTTTTTATAATATTTTAGATATAAGTAGAGGACTCATGTCCTGATGTGATGCATATTTTTTTATAATTTGTTTCCAAGTAGATATTTAATCATGATTTTTTTATTACAACTAAAAAATATAAAAACTCATATGTCTAACCACCTTAACTTGGTCAAAACTTCATGAAATTCATTTTTTTATTTTCAAGCCTCTAGTATACAAAGCATAGAATGTGACGCATGTTTTAGATTCAAAAAATGTGATACTGTTTGAAAGTTATAGATGTTTTTCAATCAGCCTATCAATCAGGACTTTAGTCGTAATTCAAATAGAAAATGAATAATAATTATTTATTAAATTCAAAGTAAAACATAATTTATATTGGTAGAAAGTTGAGAATCTCCCTTAAAAACCCTTTTTGTTTCATTAATTTTGGTTAAAAAAAAGTCGCCAGCCACATACCCTACAAATACCCAACATATTGCCACTGTTTGGCACATCATTATCCTACACATACCCTTTGCTTTAAATTTAATAAATAATTATTATTCATTTTCTATTTAAATTATGACTAAAGTCCTGATTGATAGGTTGATTGAAAAACATCTATATTTTTCAAACAATATCACATTTTTTGAATCTAAAACAAGTGTCACATTCTATGCTTCACATACTATAGGATTAAAAAAATGAATTTCATGAAGTTTTGACCAAGTTAAGGTGGTCAGACATACGAGTTTTTATATTTTTTAAAATTTGTAATTAAAAATTCATAACTAATTATCTACTTGGAAAAAAATTGCAAAAAAATATACATCACATCGGGACATGAGTCCTCTACTTATATCTAAAATCTTATAAGAAAATATATTCATTTTATTGTGGTTAGGGTGGTCAGACAAACACCTACTTATTTTTCCCTAAAATTTAAGTACTACTACATTGAAATTTTAAATTTTCACCAAATAGATTTTTAAAAAAAATAAACCTAGTAGTTTAGAAACTACATTCAATTTGCTACAGATTCTATTCTTACATATTTTTTAAATAATATAGATAACTTATTCAATTTTTTATTTCAAGTTACCTAACTCTAATTTTTCTGAATTTTTTGTCACTTAAGGGCATGTTTTTTCCATGATGATCCTGCACATACCCTGCAAGTTGTTTTCTTTGGTGGAGGATGAAAGATGACAAGAGGAGCTATGGTGTTAGATAAGGGTGTTTGTATTGGCACTTTGTTTCAGCTTGATGCATGCACTATTTCTATTGTAATAGTTCTTCTAATGTACCGAAGAAGAGATCTTTGGATTCTTCATCCTCACCATAAGATTGTGAAGAGAAGAAGCATGTTGTAGATACATTTGATGGTCATTCATTTTGGGTACCTAAGTGTGCTCATTCCATGGAAATGAAGCTTTCTATAGAGAATACAATGTTATGGCACCAACGACTTGGACACATTGGTGACAAGGGTCTTAGAACATTGAAAAAAAAGATCCTTCTTGAAGGCCTTGATGATTGTAACCTCGAGTTTGAATTTTGTGAATATTGTGTTTATGCAAAATAACATTGTGTTTCTTTCTACTGTAGTTCTCATAAGTCTTGTAGGGTTTTGGTCTTTGTACATTCAAATTTCTTTGGCACTGTAAATGTTCCTTCATTGTCAAAATATGTATATATTTTTTCTTTCATAGATGATCATAGTAGGACATTCATTTATTTTCTCATAAGTAAAGGTGAAGTCTTTAATTTTAAGGAATTTAAGGCCTTGGTAGAAAATAAAATTAGTAGAAAGATTAAGTGTTTGAGGACTAATAATGGTGGTGAGTTTTATTCCATAGAGTTTGACAAGTTCTATAAAGAGTATAGGATTGAGAGAGTTAAAACAACTCCCTACACTCCACAAAAAAATGGAGTTGTAGAGAGAATGAATTGAATGTTGATGGAGAGGGCAAGGAGTATGTTGAGTGGTGCTAGCCTTGAACACAAATTTTGGGTTGAAGCGGTAGCCACTACATGTTATTTGATCAATAGATCTCCCACATCAACGCTTGGTGGAAAGACACCCATGGAGGCGTGGTTTGGTAAGAATCCTTCAATGAGACATCTCAAAGTATTGGGTTGTGAAGCTTATGCTCATGTTTCAATTGAGAAGAAGTATAAGTTGGATAAAAAGGCTATTAAATGTATCTTTATCGGATATGGTGTTAGTGTGAAAGGGTACAATATTTTAGGATCTAGAAGCTAAGAAGGTTCTCTACAAAAAAAAGTGTGATATTTAGAGCGATGAAACCTTCCTCTATTGAGCTACAACCAGAGAAAGAGAAAAAGAAAAAGGAGGCAGTTCATATTCCACCTACTCTGAATAAAGAAGAACCAAGTACTCAGCTACATACCCATCATATCGCCACTTTTTGTCCCATCATGATCCTGCAAATACCCATGGATGTGAAGATAGTGTTCCTTCATGGTGATTTGGAGGAATAGATTTACATGTCATAGCTAGAGCATTTCATTGAGAAAGGTAAATAAAATTTGGTTTGCAAATTGAAGAAGTCTCTTTCTGGTTTGAAATAGTCTCTTAGAATGTGGTATTAGAAGTTTGATACCTATATGTTGTCATTCGGATTTCAGATATCTAAATCTAACCATTGTGTGTTCTTTAAAACTGATAATGGTCGCATTCTCATTATTTTCCTATATGTAGATGATATGTTGTTTATTGGGAATGGTCAAAGTATTATTTCATATTTGAAGTTTCAGTTGTCAGTACAATTTGAGATGAAAGACCTAGGTGCAGCTAAGTGCATTCTAGGAATGGAAATCATGAGAGACAAAGCTAATAGAAATTTTTGGTTAAGCCAAAGCAAATATGTGAACTCCATGTTGGAGAGATTCAACATGGTAGATTGCATACGGTGTTATGAAATAACTTGCACAATAGAATAATATGATATGAAATATACTATAAATACTTGATAATAATTGAGAATAACAAGCCACTTCAAGGGGGAAAACCTCCAAATATCTCTAATGAGAACATACTTCACAACTTGATGATGAAACAAGACTCACAACCTTCTATATATACCTATTTATGCTTAGGATATCACCTAGGCCGACTTAGACACACCTATATAAGTCTTAGGCCAACTGAAACAATTAAATAACAATATACTAATGATAATATGACTTAATAGAGAGTTAAGATATCCACAAGCCGACTATTCATAACCTAATGTACACTAATATTAAGGGCGTAGCATTCCCCCTTATTCAAAGAAGCATTGTCTTCAATGCTAATCAAGTTTGGATTCTTTTGAATGAACTCCTCATCCTCCCATGTGGCATATTCAATTGGTAAATTCTTCCATTGGATGAGATACTCATTGAGATTTCTATTCCTTAGCTTCTTTGTGCATGTTTGATGAATGCACTTTGGTTCCAAAATAATTCTTCCTTCTTCATCGAGCTCTAGTAGTGTTGTTTGAGTTGGAATATTATGCCCAATTACCTTCTTCAAACATGAAACATGAAAAACTAGATGTATCTTTGTTGTTGGTGGCAACTCTAGCTTGTAGGCAACACTACCGATCTTTCGCATAATTTGGTATGGACCATAATACCTTGGAGACAACTTATTATTCTTTTTTTGTTGCTTTAGTCAGATTTGCTTATAAGGCTGCAATATCAAGAAGACCCAATCTCCAACTTCAAAAATTCTTTCACTATGATGTTGGTCTACCTGTTGTTTCATTCAGTTTTGTGCCATGGATAAATTCTCCTTGAGTCCTAAAACTACTTGTTGATGAAGCAAGTGGTCTTATGCTACCTAAACTCTTGGTGACACCTTTATTGATGATGTGATGGAAGGAGGATGATATCCATAAAGTGCCAAAAATTGAGACATTTTTTATGAGCTATGAAAAGAAGTGTTATACCACCATTTTGCAAGTTGTAGCCAATCTACCCATTGAGATTGTTTCTTTGAAGTGAAACAATGTAGATATCCTTCCAAACTCGTATTAACAACCTCAGTTTTCCCATATGATTGAGGGTGGTATGTAGAGCTATGAGCCAATTGAGTACCCAAACATGAGAATAAATCTTTCCAAAAGTGACTAGTGAAGATAGGATCATGATCACTAACAATAACCTTACGTGTACCATGTAGCTTTTGGATATTCTCCAAAAAATCTTTTTCCATTGCACTTGTTGTAAAAGGATGTGACAATGCAATGAAATGTGCATATTTAGTGAGGCGATCAACTACTACCATGATGACATTATGACCTTTAGATTTGGGAAGCCCTGTGATGAAGTCCACGGATACCTCTTCCCAACATTGGCTAGGAATAGATAAGGGTTGCAAGAGACCTGGTGTCTTAATTGTCTCCCCTTTATTCCTTTGACAAACCAAACATTTAGACACAAATTTTTGAACATCACCTTTTAGCCCTTCCCAAAAAAACTCTTGCTTGACTCGATGATATGTCTTCAAAAATCCTAAATGACCACCCATTGGAGACTCATGCAACTCTGTGAGAATCTTGTGTTTAAGAGTGGAATTCTTGTAGAGATACAAATGTTCTTTATACCAAAGAGTATCTCCCTTCCAACAAAACTTATTTGAACTACTACGATCATTTTTTAATTGTTCAATGAGATTACTTGTCTCAACATCATTTTTCCACTCTACTTTAGCTTCCTCCACCCAATTTGCTTCTAATATTGAAAGGGCACACAATAAGGCTTCATCTTTCTCATCCTTCCTTCAATATTTTCTTTCCCTTTCTTATATACAATCTCAAAGTCATATCCTATCATCTTAGTGACCCATTTTTGTTTCTCTTCAGAAGATAGTCTTTGTTCCAAAAAATATTTTAGGCTATCATGATCTGTCTTAACCTTGAAGTCTCTACCCAATAGATAAGGCCTCCATTGTTTAACTGCATGGAAGATTGCTAGCATTTCCTTCTCATAAATAGGTTTTAGTTGATTCTTACCATTTAATTGATGACTCTCAAAAGCAATTGGTAAAACTTCTTGCATGAGAACTACTCCTATCCCATTTCCAGAAGAATCACATTCCACAATGAATTCCTTGGTGAAGTCAGGAGTGGAAAGCACTGGAGTTGTACATATAGCCTCCTTCAATCTCTCAAATGTTGTATTCCAGACTCATTCCAATGAAAAGAATCCTTCTTCAATAGAGTGGTGAGAGGTGCTACTATATGACCATAATTCTTCACAAATCTTCTATAGTACCCTGTCAATCCCAAGAAACCCCTCAGTTTCTTAATGGTTTTTGGAATAGGCCATTCCATGATAGCCTTAATTTTGTTAGGGTCCACCTTTACTTCTTCATGTGAAACTATGTGTCCCAAATACTCCACCTCCTTAAGACCAAAATCACACTTGGATGGATTAGCATAGAGTTTATGATCTTCAAGTATTTGTAATGCTTGATCCACATGTGGCAAATTTTTCCAAGTCTTGCTATAAATCAATATATCGTCAAAGAATACTAACAAAAACTTTCTCAAGAACTTCTTAAAAATGGAATTCATCAAACATTGGAATGTAGATGATGCATTTGTAAGACCAAATGGAATCACCAAAAATTCATAATGACCCTCATGAGTCTGAAATGTTGTCTTACAAATATCTTCCTCCTTAATCTGAATTTGGTGATAACTAGATCTAAGATCTAACTTGGTAAAATACATAGCTCCATTCAATTCATCTAGAAAATCATCAATGACTGGAATATAGGAAATTTATCTTTAATGGTGTACATGTTGAGCACTCTCTAATCTAGACACATGTGCCAAGTATCATCCTTCTGACGTACCATCACCACAGGTGAGGAGTAAGCACTTTGGCTATGCCTAATAATTCCTACCTCTAGCATCTCCTCAACAATTTTTTCTATCTCACTCTTTTGTATGTGTGGATACCTATAAGGCTTGATGTTCGGTGGTTGGATACCTGGAACTAACTGTATGGAATCATCATGATCCCTCTTAGGAGGAATTCATTTAGTCATATCTCCAAGAACAACTGAGTGACGATCAATTATAACTTGCAAATCTGGATGAGTACGAGCATTAGATTGAGAGACTTCTAATGAACATAGTTGGGCCACAAATCAATCCACTCCTTTCTTAAGAAACTTTTTCATTTGTGGGGATTTTTCCTTCAACCCCCTTAGCTCTACTACCCTTCCTTCTAATTTAAATGTCATGAATAGTTCTTGGAATTTCATCTAAATCATTCCCAATGTAGTAATCCACTGTACTCCCAAAACAATATATGTTGCACCTATGGATATCACATACATTAGGGTATCAAGTTGATAATCTCCCATGGATAATTTAATGCTATGAAACTTCCCTAAACAACTAACTGTACCACCATCTATAATCAAAACTTGAAACTCTGGAGCTAGATATATAAAACAATTTAGATGAGTAGCTAACTTTTTGTTGATGAAATTATGAGTACTACCTAAGTCGACCAACACTATTACCTTATGCTTCTTTAAGAACCCAACCACCTTGAGAGTTTTTAGAACACTGAAACTTGAGAGTGCATGAAAAGAAATGATTGGTTGAGAATCATGTGATTCCTCATTTGACTCCCTTTCATCCTCTAGTATGGGTTCCTCCTCTTCTTCCTCACTTGGACCTTCAATATAGAACAATTTCTTTTCACTTCATTTATGTCCTCGACTGTATTTTCTATCACAATTGAAACACAAACCTTTTTCTCTTTTCTCCTCAATTTTCTATGGATTCAACCTAGTAGGTTGTATTGAGGGTCATCCCACAATAATGGGTTACACTTTTTGGCCAAACTTGACATTGAAATCAACATTTTCAAAGAAAACTTCACTTTCTGACACTTGTAGTAGATAAAATATTAGGAATTTGAAAATGATATAAACTAGTGATTTGTGAGATTTTGTCTCTAGATTTTAAATGTATTTTTTAAAAAAAAAATTGAAATTAAATTATAATCTTTTTGCGTCTCCTTTGATAACTAGTTTTTAATAGTAAACAACATTGTTAAAAGTGGTGTGTACTTCGGCTCACATAAAAAAATTTCTACAAAAGATAAAATTCTAATTCTTTTGAATTTAGGTTGCTAACACATGTATCTAGTTCTTTCATTTTGTTTCATAGCATTTTGTTGAATATTTTTCTTTTAATTAATTTTTTAAGTCAAAACATTTATAATTTAGACATAGGTTCACTTTGGTTGGCATAACTTTTTTGGTATGTATTGAAATTTAATTTTTCTTTTTTTGTTAGAATGCGGACATCAATACCTAGTGGTTATATATATATTTTTAAAAATTCCTCAAATTTACTATTTTTCCACAATGATTTTTCATCGATCTAGACATTCCGTGAAAAACCTATGTACAATAAAACTAAAAAATAAAATATAAAATAAAAACAAAATATATTAAATTTATAGTTTTTGGAAAGCACGTTTTGATCACTACAATCATCCAACTTGGTTTATCAAGTTGACTCCATTTTCACCTCCTTCCCAAGCTTCGATATTAAAGAAAATGCATAAATTTTGAAATGGTGGAGGGGAAGGTGAAAAAAGGGGGTTCATTAGAACCCCCCTTCTAATGAAGGGGGTTCATTCGAACCCCTTCATTGGAAGGGGTAAACCATTTTAAATTTTTTGATGAGCATCTCTAATTTTTCTTCATTCAAAAAATTGTAACCCACTATTGTCGGTTTACCCTTGAATATCCTTTCTCTCTTGTCACATTAGGCCCTTGCTTCTTAGGAATCAAATACTTCTCCTCTACCCTGCTTGCTAAGATAAAAGACACATTTATGGGGCTAGGGATGAACATGCATACTTCATGTTGAATGTGATCCTTGAGACCCCCCAAGAATAAATCATTCAATTTTTCCTCTATAATTGTATCCACTCTTAAGGATAGATTTTGGAATTACTGAATATAATCCTTAATTGATCATGTTTGTTGAAGTTTAGCTAGTTGGTAAAGAAGTTGTCTGTCATGCTATTGCTATATTTTTCTTGGAGTTCCTCCGTAAAAATTGACCATGAGATACCAAATGAATTAATCTAGTTCTAGATATAGGGAAGCCATCGTGACCTTTTGTCCATTTGGGATTTGGTGTACTTACAAAAAAGAAACTCCATTTGATATATCCATGTTAGAGGATCCTTTCCATTGAACTTGTGCATATCCACCTTTGGAAATAAATTCCTAGATCCCATAGGAGTACTAAAGCTTGTGTCAATGTTAGTCGACCTAGAATTTTCACCTCGGTTGCTTGAGAACTCCTTTCTTAGTTAAGCCATGTAGGTGCTTAACATGTTTTGTATGTCCAAAATATCTCCTCTTAGGTCACACATATCCATTTTCATTGAGGAAATGCCTTCCTTTACCTTATTGATTTCCTCTTTAGGAGTAATATCTTCTATTGTTACCCCATCCTTATCAAGAGTCTTCCCCAGAGTGACAACATTCTTTTTGCCCCTTGTTGCAGGTCCTATCATGATGGGAACCACTAATTTTGAAATAAATCACAAAAATGAAACTGAAATTATCTGAAATTTTTCCTGTAATATCCTTTAGTATGTATTCAAAAACCCAATAAAACTCATACTCCAATTTGATAAGATGTACGAGATATGCGGATTCCAAAAAAAATGTGTAGAAACCCTAATTCTACAATAATTCATTTAATTCTGCTCAAATTCTTTTGAAATATGGGATTTAGATTCTTTAATATGTTCTTCAAAAACCCTTTAAAAATTAGAATTTTTTTTTCCAAAATATGAATGATATGATCTTCCCAAAATCGCCTCCAAAATTGAGAAAAAACCTTGCTTCTATGGTGCCAAGATCATGAGCACTCTGATACCACTTGTTATGAAATAACTTTCACAATAGAAGAATATGATATGAAATATGTTGCAAATACTTAATAATAACTAAGAATAACAAGCCACTTTGATGGGGAAAACCTCCAAATATCTCTAATGAGAACACACTTCACAACTTTATGATGAAACAAGACTCACAACCTCCTATATATACCTATTTATGCCTAGGATATCAGCTAGGCTGACTTAGACACACCTATATAATTCTTAGGCTGACCTAAACAACTAAATAACAATATAATAATGATAATATGACTTAATAGAGAATTAAGATAGCCACAAGCCGACTATTCATGACCCAATGTACAATAATATTAAGGGCGTAGCATTCAGTTAGTTGTTCTTGTGATGCAAGGGAAGATTTTTGTGGATGATTTTCCAAAGTCTCCTACTGAGATGGAGGACATGACTAATGTATGTTATGGTTTGTATGAGACCAAACATTTCCTAAGCAGTGGGAGTCCTTAATCATTTTATGGCTAATCATGGATGGGTGCATTGGGATGTAGTTAAGTGGGTGTTCATATATTTACGGGGCACTTTCGACTATGCCTTTTGATTTCATGGTTATCCTACTAGACCTCAAAATTCTATGAGCATTCCAAGATATGTGGATTCATATTGGGTAGGTAACATTGACAATAGAAGATCCACCAATGGTTATGTGCTTATGATGTTTGGTGGTGCTATCAGTTGGATGAGTAAGCAGTAGGCTATAATTGCTTTATCCACAATATAGGTAGAGTATATGATAGCCACTTATGCTTGTAAGGAAGCCATTTGGCTTAAGAGATTATGTTATGATATTGGTTTAGATGTAGGACAGATTACTGTTTGTTGTGATAGTCAAAGTGCAATTCGTTTAGCAAAGAATTGTACCTTTCAAGCCAGAACAAAGCACATCAATGTACAATATCATTTTTTTCATGATATGGTAGAAGATGGAAAGGTGAACCTTGAGAAGGTTCACTCTTTGGTGAATGTTGCAGATGCACTAAGAAAACTAGTGAGCATGGAGAAATTCATATGGTGCTATGATTCCATGGGCCTTGGGGCCCTAAGTAGATGGTTTTGTATGACTCTTGGCAAGTCTTCGACAAATGGAAGAATGTTGGGATTAAGGTGTTTCAACCTTGGATTCATAACATTGATTTAATTGATGTAATTAATGTATTTATTTGTATTCTTTTATTGCCTAAGGTGTCATGTCATTAATTGAGACCCACCAATTGGGTGGAATCCTTGTTGGAGGTGACTAGATGACACATCATTATCCCAAGTGGACAAAGACATCCCACTTTGAAATCTATAACATATGATAGATTCTATGACACATCATAAGGAATCTATGAATGCATGGTTGAAAGTTGGCACCCAAGGTGGGTTATGATAGATTGTAATTAGAATTAGCTATTTTTCATTAGTTATGACATATTCTCTTATAGTTATAAGTGTTTTCAGCTATGACAGATTCTATGACAACTATAAGATGTGTAAGGAATCTGTCATAAGCTATTTTTAGCATATTCTAAGCACCCAAGCTTGGAAGAAGAATATTTGCATGTTTGAAACTTGTTCAAAGTGTAAGGGAATATGTCACATGTGTCCAAATGCATGTCTAAGGCATTGTAAATTGTGCCATATGGATTTGGATGCCACTCACCTTTTGGATGCTTCTTCAAGCTTATTTCACTCTATTTATTGAGTTCCTTGAGTTATAGAATGCATAGTTTGTTTGTAGGTACCAAAGTGCTATCGGGTTAACTCTAAAATAGGTGTTCATGTCAAAGCACTTGTTGAAGAAGCTTTGTACCTATTGATATCTTGTGTTCACTATTTGAAGTAATTGATGAAAGACTATGCTTTTGGAGGGTGGGGTTGTTTACCTGAAATGGTTTTCCCTATGTATATATGTTTTTATTGAATTTGTGTACTTCTTGTTCTATTTCCATTATTCTCTATGTTTATCTCATATTGTAAAAAAATAAGGTGTTAAAACAATTTTTTTGTAACTCTCTCCTACTTAGATTAGTGTAGGAAATTGTTTCTACTCACCTGGCTTCCTTTTAGTTTTGAATTGTATGTTTTTTCACTAAAGCATTCTCACAAGTAAGGGAGGTGTTGGGAGCGGAATGTAAACTAAGTAAAGTAATTGCAATGATTTCATCTTCTATTGTTATAATATCTTCCCAAAGAAGAGGAGGAGAAGGACAAGCAAGACTTTCATGATTCTCAACAATTGCATCTTCTTTCACCAAGATACCTTCATCACTAATAGGAGAGGTATCAAGAGAAGAACAACTATGATCAAAATTGTTACCTATGCTTGTATCCTCTTCTATCACATCATTCCCACAAATAGAAGAGATAGGAGGGGGTGTAGATTTAAGGAAAGCATCAACATCTTCACTTTCTTGCACTAAGATACTCTCATAATTGGGAAATGTATTGAATGAATGACTAACATGCTTATTGGAAAACCTTTTCATTGCAAACGTGGAAAAGATAGATACTCAAATTTGTGAAAATTAATCTATATGAATTTAGTATGTAAACCTAAAATGCAATACAATGACCTAGAATGAAATGTGTAAATTCATTTTTTAGATTTTGAACAAGGTAATTGGCCGATTACACTATGCAACAGTCTAAAAATATAAATTTGAAATTAAGCAATGCATGAAATGAACCAAATTAAGCTAGATATAATGAAATGCATATAACAAAAACTCAAGAAACTGAAACTTGTGTTCAATGATAACAAACAAAAGTAAAAAAATGATTTTTTTAATGTTGTAAATGGTAGTTTCAGACCTTGATCTAGGACTAATTCACCCACAAGGGTGTATGAGTTTCACTTAGGGCTTTTCAAGGATTCAAATGCTAATAAAAAATCAACACTTATTTCCCATAAATTAGGAAAAACCACATACGTACTAGGACTAAATCATCCAGAGGAGTGTATGAGTCCTAGATTAGGGTTTTTGCACAAATTTCAACAAATTTTGAGTTCATTCTAAGCTTTCTAACTTGTACGTTTTTTTTACTTTTTGTAAATGTAGAATTTCAATCAAATTGAATGATCTAATGATGCAAAAATGCAAACTATATGTACTTTTACTAATGCAAAAATTCTAAACCCTTGATGGAAATTAACTAATGGAGTGCCTAATGCAAAGCTAATGTAGGCTAGATCTAGGACTATAATGCGCTCCAAATCAGAAAAGCATATGTTCTAAACGATAGGTTCACCAAAATGAAACATCGAAAAATTGTTATCTTCTGTTTTGGGAGATAGAAAAACTAATTTTCTATAAGTTTCATTCAAGGAAACCCTAGAGATCTTAATCTAAGGATGGAATAAGGGAAAGAGAACCATAATAAGGTGTCCTAGGGTGTGATTAAAGATAATGAAGGGGGTTTTCCACCAAGACAAGGATTGGAAGGACAAGAAATGTAAATGATAAAAGTATCATGCAAACTTGACTAAATGACCTAGGAAATGAAATTGAAAATCAAGATAGTAATTGTGAATGAAGGGTGCTAGCAAGAAGTTGAGTCCAATTTTTGGCAATTTAGTGAAAGTGTTTTCCATGATTTTTAGAATTCGACACATTTGACCTTAAAATTTGAAGCACTTAGAGATAGAGTCTTGAAGAAAGACACAATTCATTTCGACCCATTTGACCTTAAAATTTGAAGCAATTGGAGATGGAACCTTGAAGAAAGTCACAATTCATAAAATGTACTACTCGAAGTCTAGTTTCTAAATATGTAATTTATTTCAATCCCTAGATGATACAAATTGATTTTCAATATGTGTTTCTAAAAACTACTATTTAAAATCCACCTTTTATTTACCATACCATGCATGTTTACGTCATCCATATTTTGACCTAAATAATCATATTTTTCTAAATCCTTTTGGGAAAATATTTGTAACTCAATGAAGCACGCTTTTCATATTTTTTTGTAATTTTTTATTGAATTTTCTTTTGTTAATTTTTTATTGGCCATATTTGTTGTTTTGAAAATTCGTCATGTACGTCATGCGTAAGATAACCTAAACTTATCATTTTTTTATGCGTAAGATAACCTAAACTTATCATTTTTTTATTTTTATTTTTAAATTGAAAATAACTTATGTTAATAAAAAGTTATTAAAATAATTCAAAACCCAGATAATTCAAGTTTATGGACTTATTTCATCAGAAGTTAATTGAAAAATTAAAAACATTACACATTTGGAATCTACACTATCTCATCTATAATGGGTTTTAATTTCATAAAAAATTCTGCAAAAAAAATTCTTTAGACATATGCCCAAAGTCACTATTTTCTTGTGACATTGCTAGGACCTTCAACTTGCAAGTCAAACTAGGTTCAAAGCTTAGGTTCACATCCCCAAGCCTTTTCCTGAATCAAAAAACAAAGCACAAACCTAACAAAAAAATTATATTTTTAAACTCGGGATTATGTTCTAAAATGGGATCCCATTTCATAAAATAAAAATAAAAAAAATGCTTTTATGAAATAGGATCCCATTTTGAAAAATCACCAAAAATGGAAATTTCCATTTTTGGAAAGTTTTCAAAACGTGATCTCGTTTTGAAAAGTTTCCAGAAATGGAAATTTTTCAAAATAGGATCCCATTTTTTTAAAAAGTGACACCCCGTTTTTAGATTTTAGGCTTGAGATCCTAAACCTAAACGGTATCCCTTTTATTAAAAAATGGGATCCCATTTTGTTGAAGCCGATTTTGAGTTTTTGTCTAAGGAAAAAACTTTCATGTTTCATGGACTCGTCTTCTTGCATTTATCCTAAACATAGGAGTACTTGGAAGAAAGATGTGATCAAATAAGCTCTAAAACCCTAAATTTTTTAATTTTAATGGTCACTGGGACTCATACACTTGTTTGGGCTATTTAGTCCCAGACTAGGGCTTTTGTGTAGAAACTAGAATCTTTCAAGGATTGCTCTGGATCTTCTAAAATCTGGAGAAAGCTAGTATTGGGACTTATACGCCACAAGTGGTGATTTAGTCCTAGTATTAAGGTTTGGATAAAATTTTGGTATTCTTTGGTGATCTCTTGTAGCTTCCTTCCTATCAAGTCTATGAGTTAGTAACCTTGATTTGTAACCTGTATGTGACTTTTTGTGATCTTGCAATGTAGATGGCAACTTGACAACTTTTCTCCAATCATGGAGCTCTTTTTTCAAAGGATCTTCAAGCTCCAAAACACCTAGATTTGCAATCACACATCAAAGAAAAGAAAATCTTGTTAATTGTTAGAAAATAGGGGTTTTCCTTGGTCAAACCCCATTTAGGTAATTAAATCTTATGATGAAACAATGAAATATGAAACATGAATAATGATACCTTGAATGATGTCTTGAGATGTAAATTAAAAATATAACATGAAGTGGCCATGTAGAATGTAGATCTTGATCTTGAATTGGATATGAAACAATGCCTAACTTGGATCTTGAATGTCACATCACAATACTAGATCAACAACATGCTTGATGCATTATTCCTTTGACATCATGATGGATCTTGAATTACTACAATAAATGATGAAGAAATCTACCCTTGAATGCCTTAGAAATGCTCTTGAATACTCTATGAAGATCTTGTTAAATCTTAGGACACTTGATTCTTGATTTCCTAGGTTGATATCATGAATTATTGGGTGAAATAATGATTTGAGACCTTCTTTATATAGGCACTCCATCCAATTTACCATTTAATAGATCCCAAATGCTGACATTCATGAAATTTGAATCTAAAACCCTCATTTCCCACTCAAAACCATAAAAAGGGGCCAAATGGGACTCATACACCACTTGTGGCATATAGGTACCATCTTGGTGGGACTCATACACACAAGATGGTGTATGGGTCCCACCAGGCCTTTTTGGGTAGAGGAAATGCCAAGGGGTTAAGACATTTAGTGTAGTTTTTTATTATGTTAGGATCTCGATTGAAATAAGCCTTGAGATGCATAATAAAGGGTCTAAGGGGCCTATTAATGATGATATGAATGTAATAAATGCAAGAGGGCCTAAAATTTAATGTGAATGTGTAAATAAATACTCTTTACAACTCTAAATTAAGGAAATATTAGGTCTATTAAGCTTAAAAGGGTCGTAAACCTAATGTGAATGTTTAAAACACATTACAACACTAGATCAAGGAAACATTAAGTTTATTTTAATGTTAATCAGTCCCAAATTAAATGTGAAAATGTAAAGGATGAAATTTTTCTACACTACATTTAGCCCTCACTTTAGTAAGAGGAGGAACTTGCTTCAAACTCACACTAATGTAGAGATTCAAGAGAGGTCCAAGTGTACCAATGTGGATGAAATAGGATGGAAAAGATCAAAGGAGGTGTCCAAGCCCCCAGGATCCAAGATCCTATGTCAAACCAACATAAGCACAAAGGACACACACAAGATGTATGATATGCAACAAAAAAAGATACACAAATATGCAATTTTGAAGAGACATAAAGATGAAATAAAAAAAGAAAGAGAAAAAATGGATCAAACTTTGACCGTTTATCTCGAAAATTGTGAATCAGATCTAAGCTTCTTTGTCTAAAATGCATGCTCACTATAATGCAACAAAACTTTTGGCTTACAATTAGAACATGATGTCCACTATGCAAACCAAATTTATGCTCACAAGGGCTAGTGGAACCTCAAGCTATCCAATAGGTGAGCCCCCTAGAGAGGTGAGACACATACTAACGTAGCTAGTATGCACTCAGACACACAAGCAAGTGGCTATGGGAAACTCACACCTAGGTTTGGCTCCCATACATACAACCATTCCAAAGTTATACCTCCTAATAACTTTGTCACTTAGGCACCACACAACAATGAATTTTGAGATCCATGAGGAAGGAAAAGGTTTGTATGCTTGAAACTCATGAACACACAAGATGGCTCTATAGGCAAGCAAAGTGTCTTATGCAAGGTGGCCATATAATAGTTATTAAAAATGTGTAATAGTGTAAGCTATGCTCAAGGGTATTTTACTTAGTTCATATAAGGTCTCTTCGTAGGGATCATCATGCCTAATGTCTCTAAGAGAGTACAATTAAAAGAAATATCATGCTCTCGGAGGAAATCAATCCTAGTAACACCACCAAGAAAAGGACACATCACAAGAATAAAGAAAATAACATAGTGAAACATGAGTTTCAATGTATGCCCCCACTTTAAAGAAATTTTTAACACCATTGTTGTGAGAAATTTCTTTAAAGTAGAAGAAGACATGAGAGCTTACTCATAAATCCCTATGCCAAGTCATATGTGTCTGAATGAACCTACATCATGAAAAGGGGATACCCCCAAAATATAACTTAGTATGGCACATTCGAGCCAACTTAATGCATGTTGTCCACATCCCAAGATTTATCTTATATACATGGAAGGCGGTCAACTATCCAAAAGAGACAATGAAAAGTGTCATATGAGTACAAGGCTACCTAACCCCTTGCCTCCACTTAGTGTAGGACAAGGATGAGCCGAGATGATTGATGAGAAATATGCTAGAGTGCAAATCAATATCAATTAGAAGAATTAGGTCCTTCAACACAAGAAAGAACACCACAATCCTTAAGATGTTGAGTTTGATTACTTAAAGCCTTACATTCATTAGTATAATGACCATGAACTCTACGATATGCAAAAAATTTATTGTTGTAGTAAAAAAAATTTCATGTTCTTGGAGGGAGAGATATCAAACGATCTTGGAAGAGTCTCGAAAAGATACACTCTCAATCAATAGTAGAGGATGTTCCTTTATTTTGTGACAAAGATGTCTCTTGCTTAGTACAAGTTGTCATACTTATACAAGGCTCTTTAGATTACAAGATTTTGTATCCTCCTTTATAGGAGGGTGTAAAATCAATCAAATCTAAATCATAGTGTTTTTCCTAATGGCATTACTATTAAGCGAGGACTTCTTTATTTCTTTTGTTTCTTTCAAAGGACAATAACCAAGACCACTAGTTTCCATCAATTCAGGATGCACTAATGTTAAAGTCAACTTAGAGGAATCTTTTTTAATAGTGTTAATATTAAATGAATAATTTCTTGTTTCTTTTGAGGGACAATAACCAATACCATTAGTTATTCCTTGCATATTAGGCTCTATAAGGACACAAATACCTTGTTCTCTAGCATCACATCCTTATCCACTATATCCAAGTTGTTTCATAAGCTCACAACCTTTTCCATAAAGATTTTCCATTTCTTTTTTATTATGTCCTTTCTCATAATCAAATTCATCAAAGTTTGTTGTGTAATTTGCTTCTTCTTCTAAAGTGTTTGAGGTGGATTCTTTTGAAGGGTCTTCCAAATTTTGTGTTGACATTACTACTTTATCTTTTCCTTTTTATGATCTTGTATTTTCCCATGAATGTTGTGAAATCTAAGGAACCCCAATCATCTTCTAATAGCTTTGTGACTTCCTCAATATGCTTTTCATTGGCTTTCTCTTGCACTAGTTCCACTTGTGTACAGTTGGTGTTAATGTTTTCAAAGTATTCTCCTTGTCTTTTTTTATTTTTAAAATACTATAAGGCTCAAGATCAGCATCGAGTATGTACACTTTTTTGTTGTACAAATACTTCATTTTATGATGAAGAGTAGAAAGCACCCCATTCATTGCATGAATACATGGTCTTCCTAAAAGGAGGTTGTATGAAATATCATGAGGCATAACATGGAGAAAAGTGATCACACCAAGTGTTCATTTTCCTACATTATTAAACACACTAATAGATAAAGAGGCAGGTTGGATTTTTTATTTATCCACACCAAGCATATCCAAAAGGTTTACATTACAAAAATTAAGGGTTCAATTATTCCTTTCCTATTCAATCTAGCTATTATCATGAAGGAATTTTTTTTTTTCACTTCCAAAGGAGGGAGCTCACATTGTTGTAAAACAATGTCAGCATTTATTCCTTGAATCATGGCTGCTATTTCATTCAGGTTTGCACTAGGTAGAACCACAATTTGTTGCAAGGTGCTTTGAATCATGTTATGATAATGAGTGGAGGCTTGAATAAGGTCCCATAATGATATCTTAGCAAGAGTGTTCTTAAGTTGTTCAACAAGATCAAACTCTTTTCCACTTTGTGAGGCTGACAAGGAGGACCTGGTAAGATAGGCTGAGTAATGGGAGGGAAATTGAAGATATTTTTCTTGGTTGTGGATTTTTTCTAGTGTAATATGTATGAGAAATGGTATTATATACTTGGCTGCTATTAAAAATTATTCTTAGGTGGATAAAGGATAAGTTCAGGTTTTTTTTGAGTTGGAGGTCATGTGAAAGTGGGTAAGGAATTAGAGGATTGTTAGGATGTCCCACAGGGTATTTAGGAGGTCAAATAATCAAAGGGGATCGAATAGACACTTGTGCATTCAATACCTCAGTGTTTCACTTTGATTTTTTTCTAATGAATGGTAGTCTAGTGTCATCTTTTCATCATCATCTAAGGAAGTCACATCCATATTGTTTGTATGAAATCTCTTATTTTCTTCCACCATGATCTCCCTTAATATGAGAGTTTTTAGGAGAACTAAAAACTAGATGTTCATGACATTCAAAGGTTGGTTCTTCTAAAATGACTTCATCACAAGTAGGGGAATGGTCAATGGTTGAATTTTCTTTTTTTATCAATAATGCAATTCTCTTGTCAATAATATTTTCCCTAGGGGAAGAGAGGCAACTAATATTCTCATGACTCTTAATGTTTTGATCTTCTAACATCAAAGTATATTCTTTACCAATAGTAGAGATATTAGGAGAAGGTCTATTTTGATTGTTATGATTTTCCATGATTTCATCCTTGTTTTCTAAGGTCACATTCTCTTGTGCCCTAATATCTACCCTAGTAGGAGAGCTTTTAGGGGAGTAACAAACAAGATTTTTGTCACATTCCATGGTTAGGTTTTGTAAAGTAGCTTCATCACAAATAGGGGAGGCATCGAGAGAAGGAAAATTAAGCTTGTCAATGATTGGATCCTTTTGTTCAAATGGATCTCTCCAAATGGTAGGAGCATTACGAAAGGAAGAAATGTAATTTTCATGACTTTCAAGTGTATCTTCTAACACTAAACTATATTTTTCATAACTAGGAAGGATATTAGGAGAAGAACCAATGTGATTATCATGGTTATCTACAATTACATCCATATTTCCTATAATGTCTTCCCAAGTGGGAGAGGTATGATTTTCATAGCTCCCAATCATTGGATCTCTTAACAATGATGATCCGGGGGATATTTTTTAGTGAAAATTGAAAATTCTCCAACACTCCATATTTCTGCACCATCAAAAATATCTCGACATCCTGATTCCAGCACAACTTGAACGGAGCAAAAAGGAGTCCGTTTGCACAAGTTATGGCCAGTCAAAACCTTGGGTCAAACTACCATCAAGGGTCATCCAAGAAGCGAAAAAAATGATTGTTTCAGAAATCAACAAAAGCGGCATCAAGTTGAAGAGCTCGTCGAGATGATTCCAACAATGTTCGTTTCATCAAAATCTGACACTGTATGCTCGAGATATCGGTAGTCAAAGTTCAGTTGACTTGGTGGTACAGCTGGTGACATCAGCATGATGTCAACATGTGACATGGCAGTTGACTAGATGGTGACATGGAATTTCAGGTGATGTGGAAAATTCTCACAAAAAAATTCACATACCATTCTTTATTTTTGAAAATAAAGTGTGGAGGCTTATTTTATCTCACAAAAAATCCATCGGATTTTGTGGGATCCCAAGAGGATTTGGTGGGATCGGATTTTGTGGGATTAGTGGATTTGGTGGGATTAAAACAAAATCTCATAAAACAAAACAAATATTAACCCCTTTAATAAATGAATAAACTCAAATAGCCCGTGAATATAATAAGACAAGGGATTAAAAAACAAATTCCAAATGTTTTATTAAGGGGTTGTTTAATGTTTTTATTTTTAACGGGGAAGTTATTGGTTTTATATAAACGGGTAGTGTTTTTTTGTAAGGCTTATAATTATAAAAGCCAAAGGAGGGGGGTTAAATTGTTATTTTATTTATTATGGTGGTTTTAACCCCATATGCAAAATTTATGTATAAAAGGGGGTTTAGGTGTGAGAGTTTTATTCATGGAGATTTTTCAAGACTAGGTGTTGGAGAAACAGGGAGATTTTCTTGTGGAGTTTTTTGAGCCATTTTCGTGCGACGGAGTATTGTTATGCTGCCGAAGTGCTAGAAGGAATGGTCTTGGTGCATTTGTAATCTTTTTTGGAGATTAATCGGATCGGTCTCACTCTATTGGAGCGGACCCGAGACGTAGTCACGATTGTGGCGAACTCCGTTATCAGATTGTTTGCACTTTTTCTCTCCTTCTCTCTCATGTTCTATTTTTCACCTTAAGTTTTAAGACTTTAATGCATAAGTTTCAATAATGTATGCATGAATTGTGTTTCCATTAAGTTGTTATAATTAAGCATTCAGATTCGCAATTAGTCTAGATTCTATCTGAGATCAAATGACATGTCCACCTCACAAATGTAATTTTCATGGTCATTCAATTGTATCTTTTTCACTAAAGCATTCTCACAAGTAGGGGAGTTGTTGGAATTGGAATATAAACCAAATTTAAAGTAGTGGCAATGATTTCATCTTCTATTGTTGTAATATCTTCCCAAAGGAGAGGAGGAGAAGAACAAGAAAGACTTTCATGATTCTCAATGATTGCATCTTCTTTCACAAAGATACCTTCATCACTAATAGGAGAGGTATCGAGAGCACAAAAACTATGATTGTCATGGTTACCTATGCTTGTATCAGGCTATTATATCACATCATTCCTCCAAATAGGAGAGATAGGAGGGGGTGTAGATTTAAGGAAAGCATCAACATTTTCACTTTCTTGCACTAAGAGACTCTCATAACTAGGAATTATATTGAATAAATGACTAACATGCTTATTTACTAACATTTTGTTTGAAAAATTGGAAATGATCTAAATAATAAAATTTATGAAAAGTAATCTATATGAATTTGGTGTGTAAACCCAAAATGCAATACAATGATCTAGAATGCAATGTGTAAATGAAATTTTTAGATTCTAAACAAGGTAATCTATTGATTACACTATGCAACAATCTTTAAAATGTAAATTTGAAATTAAGCAATGCATGAAATGAACCAATTTAAGTCGGATCTAATAAAATGCATGTAACAGAAACTCAACAAACTGAAATAGGTATTCAATGATAGCAAATATAAGTACAAAAATGATGTTTTTAATGTTGTAAATGGAAGTTTCAGATCTGACCTAGGACTAATTCACCCAAAGGGGCATATGATTCCCAGTTAGGGCTTTTAAGGGATTCAAATGTTGATAAATGTTCAACATAGAATACCTAGAAATTAAGAAAAAAAACCACCTGTACTGGGACTAAATCTCCCAAAGGGGCATATGAGTCTGAGATTAGAGTTTTTGCACAAATTTCAATAAATTATGAGTTGATTCTAAGGTTTATAACTTGTACATCGTGTTGGATTTTTGTAATTACAAAATTTTAATGAAATTGAATGATCGATAATGATGCAAAAATGCAACCTATATGCGCTTTCACTAAAGAAAAAAATTTAAACCCTAGATACAAATTAACTAATGCAAGGGGGTTCACCACCAAGAAAAGGATTGAAAAGAAAATAAATTTAAATGATGAAAGTATCATCAAACTTGACTAAATGACCTAGGAAATGAAACTGAAAATCAGGACAGTAAACTGGGAATGAACAAAGGAGTACCTGAAAGAAAGATGTGATCAAAACAAGCTTTGAAACCCTGAAATTCTAACTTTTAATGCTCACTGGGACTCATATGCCAGTCTGGGCAATTTATTTTTTGTGCAAAAACTAGAATCTTTTAGGGACTGCTCTAGATCTTCTGAAATCTGGAAGAAGCCAGTACTAGGACTCATATGGCACAAGTGGTGATTTAGTCCTAGTATTAGGGTTTTTCTAAAATTCTAGTATTCTTTGGTGATCTCTTATAGCTTCCTTCCTTACAAATCTCCAAGTCAGAAACCTTGATTTGCAACCTGTAGGTGACTTTTCATGATCTTGCAATGTAGATGGCAACTTAACAACTTTTCTCCAATCTTACAGCTTTGTTTTCAAAGGATCTTCAAGATCCAAAACACCTAGATCTGTAATCACACATCAAAGAGAAGAAAATCTTGTTGATTGCTAGGAAATAGGGGTTTGCCTTGGTCAAACCTTGATTAGGTAATTAAACCTTATGATGAAACAATGAAATATGAACATGAAACATGAACAATGATACCTTGAATGATGTCTTGAGATGTAAATAAACAATCTAACATGAAGTGGCCATGTAGAATGTAGATCTTGATCTTAAATTGGATATAAAATAATGCCTAACTTGGATCTTGAATGCTACATCACAATACTAGCTAAACAACATGCTTGATGCATTATGCCTTTGACATGATGATGTATCTTGAATTTTTACAACAAATGATGAAGAAATCTACCCTTGAATACCTTGGAAATTATCTTGAATACTCTATGAAGATCTTTTGAAGTCTTAAGATACTTGCTTCTTGATTTCCTAGGTTGATATCATGAATGCTTAGGTGAAATAATGATTTGAAACCTTTTTTATATAGGAACTACATCCAATTTACCATTTATTAGATCCCAAATGCTGACATTCATGAAATTTTAATCCAAAACCCTGATTTCCTACTCAAAACCATAAAAAGGGGCCAAATGAGACTCGTACGCCACTTGTGGCGCATAGGTCCTATTTGGGTGGGACTGATAAACGAAAGGTTATGTATGGGTCCCACCAAGCTTTTTTGGGCAAAGAAAATGTTAGGGGTTAAGATATTAAGTGTATTTGTTGATTATGTCAGGATCTCAATTAAAATAAGCCTCAAGATGCATGATATAATGTCTTACGGGCCTATTAATGATGATATTAAGGTCATAAATGCAAGAGGGCCCAAAACTTAATGTGAAGGTGTAAATAAATACTTTAAAACTCTAAATTAAGGCAAAATTGGGTCTATTTAGCTTAAAAGGACCCTAAACCTAATGTGACTGTATAAAAAACATTACAAAATTAGATCAAGGCAACATTAGGTTCATTTTTATGTTAATCATTCCCAAATTAAATATGAAAATGTAAAGGATGACATTTTTCTACACTACAACCTTATTTATTTTCTTTCCTAGAAAGTGTATTCAAAACATCTATAAAGAAAAAAGTATTCATTATGCATTTTCAAAGAAAGTGAATGATATAACAACAAAAATTAATATTAGCAATACCATCTCAAGAGCCCACATGTTTTCAAGGAGCATTAAAGTCTAAGTTTCTCAATGTGCAAATTGTGATTACTATAATGTAAGGGGATGTTCTTTCTAAGATGAACTCTTCAATGTTATGTTCATTGTATGTTATTCATCCCATAACCTACACAAATATGTTTTAGTGAGCACTAACAAACTATTAGAGATTTATTCACTTTAATTCTATTATTTTCAACATGAAAATGAAGGTATACTATTAGAGATTTATTTATCCTTCCTAAAAGAACTAAATGTCC
>VDFB02000015.1:461148677-461421697 GCA_007258455.2 Sequoia sempervirens | reverse complement strand
TATAAACATCCAGGTTTCTGAGAAATAGCCCTTCAAAGATTGCTACATTTTAACACTTTGGACTTTTAAGGGAAATCGCTAGTCCATTGTAGCTCAGAGTGATTCAATGTATTTGGATGAAAAAGAGGACCATACCTAGCATAAATGTACCCATTTGGACGAGTTGGAACAATCTGTTTGGTTGTACGAGTTGTAGAACGAAAGTTGCACCACTTTGCAACTTTACACTACTTGCATTTGAATTTTTTTTCTTCAATTGAAAACTTGTCACCACGAGAAAATGCCTATGAAATAGAAAAACCTGAGAGAGATTATTATAGAGGGTCCCAACAAAATCCCATAGCCTCAAACGAAGTGTTTGTAAGCATCACAATTTTTGAGAAATAGCCCTTCAAAGATTGCTTCCTTTTTAAACTTTGGACTCTTAAGGGAAATCACTGGTCCAATGTACCTTGGAGTGATTCAACATATTTGGATGCAAAAAAGGACCATCCCTATCATAAACATGCCCGTTTTGAAATATTGGAAAAATCTGTTTGGTCGTACGAGTTGCAAAATGAAAGTTACACCACTTTCCAACTTTACACTGCCAAGCATTTGACAACTTTTTCCTCAACTGAAAACTCATCACCATGGGAAAATTCCTCTGAGATAACAAAAATAGAGAGAGGTTATTGTAGAGGGTCTTAAAATAATCTCATAACCTTAAATGGAGAGTCTGTAAGCGTTACGATTTCTGAGAAATAGCCCTTCAAGGATTGCTGCATTTTAGCACTTTGGACTCTTAAGGGAATCATCGGTCCAATGTAGCTCAGAGTGATTCAACGTATTTGGGTGCAAAATAGGACCATCCCTAGCATAAACGTACCCATCTAAATGTATTTGAACAATCTATTAGTCGTACAAGTTGCAAAAAAAAGGTACACCACTTTGTAACTTTACACTACTTACATTTGACAACTTTTTCCTCAACTGAAAACTTGTCATCGCGGAAGAATGCCTCTGAGATAGCAAAAATTGAGATAGGTTATTATAGAGGTTCCCAACACAATCCAACAGCCTTAGATGGAGAGTTTGTAAGCATCACATTTTTTGAGAAATAGCCCTTCAAAAATTGTTGTCTTTTAACACTTTGGACTCTTAAGGGAAATCATGGGTCCATGTACCTTAGAGTGATTCAGTATATTTGAGTGCAAAAGAGAACCATCCCTAGTGTAAAAGTACCCATCCGGACATGTTAGAACAATCTGTTTAGCCGTATGAGTTGTAGAATGAAAGTTGCACCACTTTGCAACTTTACACTACTTGCATTTGACAACTTTTTCCTCAACTAAAAACTCGTCACCATGGAAAAACACCTCTGAGATAGAAAAAATTGAGAGAGGTTATTGTAGAGGGTCCCAAATTGATCCCATAGCATCAAACAGAGAGTCTGTACCTATCACGGTTTTTGAGAAATAGCCCTTCAAAGATTGTTGTCTTTTAGCACTTTGAACTTCTAAAGGAAATCGCCCGTCTAATGTACCTCAGAGTGATTCAACGTATTTATGTGTAAAAGAGGACCATCCCTAGTGTAAACATACCCAAAGTGTAAACATACCCATCTGGATGTGTTGGAACAATTTTTTTTGTCCTATGAGTTGCAGAATAAGAGTTACACCACTTTGCAACTTTACACTGCTTGCATTTGACAACTTTTTGCTCAACTGAAAACTTGTCACCAAAGGAAAATGCCTCTGATATAGCAAAAACTGAGAGAGGTTATTATAGTGGGTCCCAAAAAAATCCCATAGCCTCAGATGGAGAGTTTGTAAGCATCACGATTTCTAAGAAATATCCCTTCAAAGATTGCTACCTTTTAGCACTTTGGACTTTTGAGGGAAATCACCGGTCTAGTGTAGCTCGAAGTGATTCAATGTATTTGAGTGCAAAAGAGGACCATATCTAGCATAAATGTACCCATCCATATGTGATTAAACAGTCTATTTGGTCGTACAAGTTGCAGAATGAAAATTGCACCACTTTGCATTTTTACACTACTTGCATTTGATAACTTTTTCCTCAACTAAAAACTTGTCATTTCAAGAAAACGCCTCTGAAATAAAAAATAAATAAAAATGAGATAGGTTATTATGGAAGGTCCAAACATGATCCCATAGCATCAGACAGAGAGTCTGTAAGTGTCATGGTTTTTGAGAAATATCCTTTCAAAAATTGTTGTCTTTTAGCACTTTGGACTCTTAAGAGAAATCGATGGTCCAATGTAGATCAGAGTGATTCAACGTATTTACGTAAAAAAAATGACCATCCTTAGTATAAATACACCCATCCATAAATGTTGGAACAATCTGTTTGGTCGTATGAGTTGGAGAATAAAAGTTGCACCACTTTGCAATTTTACACTACTTGCATTTGACAACTTTTTCCTCAATTGAAAACTCGTCACCGTGGGAAAACACTTCCGAGATAGAAAAAAAAAAAGAGAGGTTATTGTAGAGGGTCCAAACATAATCCCATAGCCTTAGACAGAGAGTCTGTAAGCATCATGATTGCTGAGAAATAGCCCTTCAAAGATTGTTGTCTTTTAACACTTTAGACTCTTAAGGGAAATCGTCAGTCTAATGTAGCTCGGAGTGATTCAATATATTTGGGTACAAAAGAGGACCATCCTTAGCATAAATGTACCCATCTGGATGTGTTGGAACAATCCATTTTATCGTACGAGTTGCAGAACAAAAGCTGCACCACTTTGCAACTTTACACTGCTTATATTTGACAACTTTTTGCTCAACTAAAAACTCATCACTGTGAGAAAATTCCTCTGAGATAGAAAAAATTGAGAGAGGTTATTATAAAGGGTCCCAACATGATCCCATAGCCTTAGATGAAGAGTCTATAAGTGTCATGGTTTCTGAAAAATAACCTTTCAAAGATTGCTGCTTTTTAGCACTTTGGATTCTTTAGGAAAATTGTTAGTCCAATGTAGCTCAAAGTGATTTGATGTATTTGGGTGAAAAATAGGACCATCCCAAGCATAAATGTACCCATCTGGACATTTTGGAATAATCTTTTTGGTCGTACAAGTTGTAGAACGAAAGTTACACCACTTTGCAACTTTACACTACTTGTATTTGACAACTTTTTCTTCAACTAAAAACTCGTCACCATGGGAAAACGCCTCTGAGATAGCAAAAGAAAAGAGAGGTTATTGTAGAGGGTCCCAACACAATCCCATAGCCTCAGATAGAGAGTCTGTAAGCATCACGGTTTCTAAGAAATAGCCCTTTAAAAATTACTACATTTTAGCACTTTGAACTCTAAGAGGAAATCACCGATCCAATGTAGCTCAAAGCGATTCAACGTATTTGGGTACAAAAGAGGACCATTCTTAGTGTGAACATATCCATCCGGATGTTTTGGAATATTGTATTTGTTCATACGAGTTGCAAAATGAAAGTTGCACCACTTTGCAACTTGACACTGCTTGCATCTCACAATTTTTTCCTTAACTGAAAACTCGTCACCATAGGAAAACGCCTCTAAGATAGCAAAAAATGAGAGAGATTATTGAAGAAGGTTCCAACATGATCCTATAGCCTATGATGGAGAGTCTATAAGCATCATGGTTTTAGGGTAATTTCCCATCAAATATTGTTGCCTTTTTGAAGTTTGGACTCTTAAGGGAAATTGTTCGTCCAATGTAGCTCAGAGTGATTTGGTGTGTTTGGATGCAAAAGAGGACCATCCCTAGTGTAAACATACCCATCCAGACATTTTGAAACAATCTGTTTGGTCGTACAAGTTGCAGAACAAAAGTTGCACGACTTTACAATTTTACACTACTCACATCTGACAACTTTTTCCTCAACTAAAAAATTGTCATCACAGGAAAAAACGTCTAAGATAGAAAAAAATGAGGGAGGTTATTGAAGAATGTCCCAACATGATCCTATAGCCTCTTACGAAGAATCTATAAGCATCACAGTTTCAAGGTAATAGCCCATCAAAGATTGTTGTCTTTTTGCACTTTGGATTCTTAAGGGAAATTGTCAATCTTATATAGCTTAGAGTGATTTGACGTGCTTGGATTGGAATGAGGACCATTCCTAACGTAAAATTACCCATATAGTATGCATAGGTTTCTTAATGATGCATTATGGTTAGCAACATTCATTGTTGTGCATTATGATAATAACAATTTCATGGTAAAGGTCAAATAACATGCATGTCATGGAGTTGTATTTGGTTCATTTAATGGTAGTATCATACTCATTTGGTATGTTTAATGGTTGCATCGCAGTTTAGTGATGTCTTAATTTTAATCATGATTATTGTATAGATTTCACATGAACAACCTAATGAACATGTATCTTGTTTAGTTGTAAGGACTTTGTTTGAAGGTTGCATCAAACCCATATGGTTGAAAGATATTGATTCTTACTCAAGATAATTTTACACCTTTTACATGTTATTAAGCTTGTGTGCTGTAGAAAAATGGCCCCTTGTCATTTTCATGGCCTTTTAGGTCTTTTTTCATGGTGTTGGAACAATGTTGCTCTAATTTTATGTTGTGACATGGTTTGAACATGCTTATTTAGGTACTAACACTAAAAAAAATGTATTTTGAAGATGTTGTGAAGTGTTGTAAGACATTTGCACATTCTTCTAGACTCTATTAATTACAATTCACCTAAAAAACACCTTTTTATTCATCAACAAGTCCTATTTTTAAGTGTTGTAAAGTCTTATAACAAGCTTTCGTGCTTTTCTAGGCACATCTTCACTATTTATCCCCTTTTCATGCTTTATTTGAACCCTTTATGCTCTCATATTCTTAATTAAGTGTATTTTTGAGCATTATCTCGACAAACAACATTAAATACAACATATTTACCAACACACATTTTTAGGTCCTAGGTGGGACCCATTCGCCATGGGTGGCGAATGAGTCCCCCTTGGCCCCAAATTCAAAATATTTTAAATTTTCTTTTGGGATTTTATTCAAAAACACTTGATGTCAGCCTATGATGAGGCATGAATGGGTAACTAAGGCACGAGTGTATAAATAAGTGATTCTCACCTCATTTTACATCTCCTAAAATTCTCCAACATTCACACATCACATTCAATCATTCAAGCATTTTACAACATCTTTTCAAACACTATTCAAGTACTTTGAATCAACCATCGACATTACTTCAGACTTGCATCATCAAAGGTTTGGTAAGTTGATAGAAATTGCATGTTGTTAGTTTATCATGACTTTGCATTTCATTATTTTATTAAAGGTTTGATTACCAAAAGTGGGGTTTGACCAAGGAAAACCCCTATTCACTGACCTTAAACCATTTTTCCCTATTGCATGTTTGTTTGCAAACCTCGGTATGCAAATTTGACAAGATTTTTGATGTGGAAGATTGGTTTATAGGTCAACTAGGTGCTTCAAGTCAACTTGAGTCTATTTCAAGCTTGGAGAGGTTTTCTATCTGTTTTATGCAGAATTGACTTCGATAACCCGACAAGCAGTGATTTCCATATTTGGTGTTATAGAGTTGTCTCCTAATTTTTCAGAAATTTGGGAGAGGACTGATTTGCCACCTATGGTGAGTTAGTCCCACCTTAGGACTAAAAATTTGAATTTTTTTAGATTCTGGATCTTGACAAACATAAACTTGTTTCTGATAGTTTTTCACCAAGAGGAGGACTGATTTTCCACCTTGGACAAATGAGTCCCAATGTGAAAAATCAGTGACATCAACCAACATTCAAAACATTCCAGATTCATCATACTTTTCCCAGGTGCACTCTGATTTGACTGATCTCTTTCTATTTTGCATATTTCATATTTACTTCATTGTTTGCATATGACAATGTGTTTTCAAACATAGTTTTAATTTCATTGCTACATTCATTTTCATTCATTCAGATTAGTCAATTTCATTTACTTTACTTTATTTAGGTTAGACAACATCACATATAACATTATTTGAATGAACCATTATCATTTTTGCTCCTATCTCTCTCCTTTTAGGTGAAAACCCTAGGAGAGCAAGAGTTGTCCATAAGAGACAAAAAACAATAGTTCATTTTGGTGAACTTGACGTATCGTGTTCTCCCGTATCGTGTGTTTGATGTTATCCCTCTCTTTGTCCACTTCTACTATTTGTATCTCTCTTCTATTCGTCGTACATTATCTTTTTCTCTTTTTGTTTTGCGTTTTCCTTTTGGGGATGATGCAAAGTGTAGAGATGCCCTATGTCTCTTCCATGTTGACCTAAAAGGTCTTTGTCCTTTTCTTTTTGTGTTTTGTATTCTCCTTTTGGGGAGGATGCAAGGCATTGAGATTGAAATGTCACCTTCATGTTGGCCCAAAAAAAATTTCCTTTTATTTCACCTTCTCATTTTTGTTTCACTTTTTTTTTCCTTTTGGGGATGATGTAAGGTGTCAAGACCACAATGTCTCTTCCATGTTGAACCAAAATGGAATTTTGTTTCCTTTTGTTTTCGCTCTCTTTGTGTCATTCTTCCAATTCTATGTGCTTTGGGGAATGGTGACAGTTCTAAGCTCTTTCATAAATACATTGCAGCAACAAACATGCTGACCTAAAATCCATAGATCCCTTATGTGTTTGGTGTGTTCTCTTTTCTAGGGGGAAACTCCCTTTTCTTTGTTTTTCATTTTTTTTCTTGACATGATGCAGCCTAACTTCAAAACATATGACTTGGCATAGGGCTTTCTAGGTTGGCTCTCATGTTTTGTTTTATTTTTTCATTTTATTTTCTTCTCTACTTTAAAGTAATTGCTCACAGAGCGATGTGTGGCAATTCCTTTAAAGTGGGGGGAATACATTACCATAATTCATTTGAGTTCTTCGTTCCTAGTGCAACCTTGTCATTTATGTAATGTGTTTGTCACTTTGTGGATGACATTGGGTGTGATGTCCTTCATAAGTGTGATCTTTCTTAGCATATTTCATTCCTCTTAGTGGCCTGATGTGATGCACTGCATCCCCTAAGTTGTGAATATACTATTCTTTGATTGGTCCTCTCTTGGAGACACTAGACATAATGCTCCCTAAGTGACTAACCTTGCATGAACTAAACAAGAATCCTTCGAACACTTTACATCTTTAGCATTTTACATTTTTACCTTTTTACCACCTTGCATAATGCAGCTTGCATGCCTATGGTACCTTTTCTTTTTGTTCATGACATTTTTCTTGTGGTGCCTTGTTAAAGTTATCAATAGGTGTAACTTTAATATGGTTGAGCGAGAAGCCCACCTAGTAGCATGACTTTTCCCCTTAGCCACTTTTGTGTTTGCGAGTGCATACCAACTAGTGTATGTATCTTACCTTTATGGGATTTCTCACCCCACAGAAAACTAGTTTTGTGGCCCCAAAGTGAGTACATTTGGGCCTTCTCACACGGTGGACCATCATGTGTTTTTTCGCCTGAGAGTGAGTTCACATTCTCTTTTTCAAACAATCAACCTAGATCTAATCCACAGCTAGTTAGATTGACGATCGAAGCTTCATCTGATTCATCTCAACACTTGTGTTTTCCTTTGTTCTTATATTTATTTTTCCATGATATCTTCACCCTGAGGGCTTGATCATCCCTCTTGATCATTGTATTCCATCTTGCTAGTGTAAGTCAATTTGAACCCTTCTCTTGATGTTCATGGCTACTTTAGTGTGAGTTTGAAGCAAGTCCATCCTCTCGTTAAAGTGGGGGCTAAATGTGCCATAGAAAAATGGCCCCTTATCATTTTCATGGCCTTTTAGGTCTTGTTTCATGGTATTGGAACTATGTTTCTCTAATTTTATGTCATGACATGGCTTGAACATGCTTATTTATGTACTAAAACTCAAAGAACGATGTCTTGTGAAGGTGTTGTGAAGTGTTGTAAGACATTTCTACATTCTTCTAGACTCTATTAATTATAATTCACCTAAAAGTCACATTTTCATTCATCAACAAGTACTATTTTGAAGTGTTGTAAAGTCTTGTAACAAGCTTTCATTCTTTTCTAGGCACATCTTCACTATTTATCCCTTTTTCATGCTTTATTTTACCCCTTTATGTTCTCATATGCTTAATTAAGTGTATTTTTGAGTATTATCCCTATAAAACAACATTAAATACAACATATTTCCTGACACACATTTTCAGGTCCTAGGTGGGACCCATTTTCCATGGGTAGTGAATGAGTCCCCCTTGGCCCCAAATTCAAAATATTTTAAATTTCCTTTCAGGATTTTATTCAAAAACACTTGATGTTTGCCTGTGATGAGGTATGAATGGGTAACTAAGGCACAAGTGTGTATAAATAAGTGATTCTCACCTCATTTTACATCTCCTACAATTCTCCAACATTCACACATCACATTCAAGCACTCAAGCATTCTACATCTTTTCAAGCACTATTCTAGCACTTTGAAGCAACCATTGACATTACTTCAGACTTGCATCACCAAGGGTTTGGTAAGTTGATAGAAATTTCATGTTGTTAGTTTATCATTTCTTTGCATTTCATTATTTTATTAAAGGTTTGATTACCAAAAGTGGGGTTTGACCAAGACAGGTCCCTATTCACTAACCTAAAACCATTTTTCCCTAATGCATGTTTGTTTGTAGACCTAGGTATGCAGATTTGACAAGATTTTTGATGTTGAAGATTAGTTTACAATTCAACTAGGTGCTTCAAGTCAACTTGAGTCTATTTCAAGCTTGGAGAAGGTTTTTTGTCCGTTTCATGCAAAATTGACTTTGGTAACCCGACAATTAGTGATTTCCAGATTTGGTGTTGCAGAGTTGTCTCCTAATTTTTTAGAAATTTGGGAGAGTATTGATTCACCACCTATGGTGAATGAGTCCCACCTTAGGACTGAAAATCTGATTTTTTTCAGATTCTAGATCTTGACAGATAGAAACTTGTTTCCGACAGTTTTTCACTAGGAGGACTGATTCGCCACCCTAGGTGAATGAGTCCCACTATGAAAAATTAGTGACTTCAACTAGCATTCACAAAATTCTAGATTCATCATACTTTTCCCAGGTGCACTCTGATTTGACTCATCTCTTTCTATTTTGCATATTTCATTCATTTACTTCATTGTTTGCATATGACAATGTGTTTTCAAACATAGCTTTAATTTCACTTTTGCATTCGTTTTGATTCATTAAGATTAGTCAGTTGCATTTACTTTACTTCATTTAGGTTAGACAACATCACATATAACATTATTTGAATGAACCATTAGCATTTTTTCTCCTATCTCTCTCCTTTTAGGTGAAAAACCCTAGAAGAGCAAGAGTTGTCCATAGGAGCCAAAAATCAATGGTTTAGCTTGAATCAACATTAAGTGACATTCATTTTTATCAATATGATTATAATACTTTCAAATGAATATAATAACATGAAATGCATTTCATTAATTTGTATCCACTTTTCATTAATTTTAACTTCTTTTGAAATAAAAATCAACTACAAACTTCATTACACAAGTTCAAAAAACAAAATAATGTCAAATGTAAATTCATTCAATAGAGCTTGAAATCATGTGTATTCTCAAATTGAGTTTTTGGTCAAAATGTATTAGTATACATGTATGAAAAAAGTGGTACAATAGAAAAGGCAATTAATTGTTTGAAAAAACTCCTCAAAGAAATAGATGGATTACCAATTGTAATTCATAAGTGAACTATTAAAATGTAATTTCGTTAATCTATAACATACATTATCAATCATAAATTTAAACCATTCTAAGATAATTATACATTCCATTTTGAAAACTCAAAGTAGAAATAGATGCACACGAGGAACAAATTAGATCGAATATCAATTCTTATATATCAAACTATAGAATAATTATGTTTGTACATATACAAATTTGGGATATGCCTACTTAGAACAAGTTTTACAACAAGTTTTACAAAATGTGGCAAATATGCCATCTCAAAATCTATCAAACCCTAAGTACATATCAATTTATATCATATACTAATTTTTTGTGAGACCATCAAAATCAAGCCTCCTCGAAGAAGTTAGTTGCTTTGAAGTTTCCTACACAATAACATTTCAAACCACAAATTAGATTAATTATGTGAATGGTTAAAAAGTTAGACTAGTAAATAGAAACTTATATACCATCAGTTATAAATTACAAATTTATCATCAAAATCAATATACATGTACTATATTATATCAATAATGTAATTCTTGTTTACCTCAAGTCTTTCTCTCTTTTCTGCAAGATGTTCTACATATGATTGTCCCTTACGAAAATTGGGAGTCCTCGTATAAAGTAATGGTCTCACACTCATCACAGTGCTAAGTTGAGCAAAGGACTATAGTAGATAAAATAAAAATGATACAAATTAACATATAATTGTTGACAAATAAACATATCTACTAATCAAATATCTACTCCTATCTAAACGTAAATGATCTACAATATAAAATAAACACATACCTATTGTGATGCTATGATAGTAGATGGGCTCATAGTGGATGAATCAACTAAGATGGTTTCCGATATAAAAAATGACAAGAATATAAATGCACATACACATATAATTATAATGTCGAGAATAAAAAATATATATACATGTTGTGCAACTTCATCCAATGGGTCAGACCTAGTCAACAAGGGTGTATAAGAACCAAGTTGTTGCATAAAAAGACAATATTACATTAGACTATCAATATATGTAGTACATGTATTTAAACACAATAGATTTCAAAAATTAACATCTAAAATATCAATTCTCTAGCATAAATGAAATGGCAGTATGCATAGCCTCCTACTCCTCTATCAACAACTGTTAAAAATTACATCACATAAACATATATTGGTACAAATATAGATCTCATAAAATATGAAATAATTTACATAAAACACACAATGAAATTAATTTAAGTCTTACCGGTCCTTCTATATCATCCCTGGTAGTCAATGTCTCTCCTGCAAATGGTCCACTCTGTGCTCTATCAACTCCTACATCTAACATATCATGAATCTCATAGTCGGATGTGTCTATGGGGGCTTTAGTGGACCGTCAGAGAGGTCCCAAACATAAATTGTTGCACACCATGCAACGATGAGACACATAAGTATGCTCTGAAGAGGATGGTGTACCAGTGGGATTTGATGACTATGTACCAGTGGTAGCTAATGCAGTAGCTACACCACCAACATGTTGGGATGCATTGTGAAATGGCTGCGCAACATGATGGATCTACATGACCAAATGATCACTCAATGAATGTAACACAAATGCTCAGAGTTCTTGCATCTGCAACAATCTCAGGGTATGGTAGTGGAGTTGGGATAGAAATAGGTGGAGGAGGATGAACTGGGGTGACTCGGTGTGCTCTAGGTCTATCCTATGGCATCCCTCTACGAACACCTTGGAAGTCTCACATGCCAAAGTGATTGACATGTTTCCCTAGCACAAACTCAGCATATAATTTTCAGAGAAAATACTAAGGGACGTCAAGATTGTTGTTGGGTGGTTTATCAAAAACCATCCACCAACCTCTCAAAAAATTATCTAATATGCCTCTATGGGTGCACCATTTAATTGAAAATTTTTGTTTTCGCACATTAACAGGCTATCCTATTCTCTAATGGATGAAGAACTGGACTAATTGAGTTTTTTCAATATCAAGCGTCTTCACCTCATCATATGATAACCCATCAGCATAAAATTGTCTTTGTTCCTCTCGCCATTGTGCAAATCTATTATGCTGGGTTACCAAAGTTTCAACATTTGAAATTATTGTTTCCAATCTATTTTTCATGCCCAATAGCTCATCGAGTGTCTCATAGATTCGACATACTTTTCTTAATTGATCTAAATTTATATGAATAGACTTGTGTATTGTTGACACATTTTGATTTGGAAACAATGGTTGTGGTGAAGGAGGATTTGGAGGGTTTTGGTTTTGTGCAGGATCAGAGTTCTCATGTTGTGCAGGGATTGGGTTTTTATCTTTTGTAGGGTTAATATTTTCATATTATTCCATTTTAAACCTGTTAATTGGTAAAAAAAATTCAAAATTAACAATGGTTTTAATTAATGTAATAAAAAAATCTATCAAATTTACCCTATTTTTGACTAAAATTAAAAAAACAATGCAAAATAAATATAAATTGAATAAAAATAGAAAAATCCAAATATACCTTAAAAATTTGATAGATTTTGATCAAATTCACCTATGGCGAATGGATATCCAAGTAGGCTTAAAAAAATCACACTCAAACAAATAAAGTTAGCTCTCTTTTTTTTTAATTTGTTTATAACATAGGAAACAAATATCTGTTTCCTGAATTATAGTATTTTTATAATATGTTCAGGTCTGGGACCGACCATATCTAATTGGGGATGGTTTTCTTGAAATATATAATATAAATATAATATATTATTTTTTATACATTATATTATGTATATAATATATATTATGTTAATTTTAATATAATATATTATAATAACATTATATTAGATTGTATTATATAATATATTATATATATTATATTAAAATAAATAATATAATATAATATAATATTATATTACTATATAATATAACATAATATTAGTATTATATTATTATATAATTTTATATTTTTATAAAATAATTTAATATTATATAATATGAGCTCTTAGGTTTTTTTTTTAAATTATAACGCAAAAAATGGATATCTGTTAAGTTTTTTATAATATGGGGCCAGACCATATTTAATTAGCAATAGTTTTTTTTGAAATATATAACATAATATATATAATATAATATATGTATGATATTATAATATATTATAATATAATATTTTATAATAATATAATATTATATTATATTATATAATATAATATATATATACATAATATATTATATATATTATATCATAATACATGTATTATATAATAATATTATATTATATTACTATATAATATAACATAATATTATATAAATATTATAATATATAAAATTAAACAATTCATCGGGTCAACGAATTTATAAACTCTCATTTAAATTAAATGGATATCCGTTTAGAAACATATATCCATTTCTAACAAATATCCGTTTTGGTTTGGTAATACCAAACCAAAACAAATATTGTACTTGGGCCTCCAAAGAGTAAAAGGTGTGAATTTCACAGTTTTGGGCATGTTAAAAATGCCTTTTTTTCACATCGCCACTTTTTGGACCCCCATGATCTTGCACAAACCCACAACTAGCTTTAATACCAATTGAAAGATTTAAACACAATGCTCTAGCACTATATTAATGGACTCAAATTGAAAAAATAATCATATTTAGAAGCTTAATAAATCTACTCTAAAAGAGAGCGAACAATAGTGCTAGAAGAAATTTAAAAAGTATATATTCAACTATTCATTATGAAAAAATAGGGTACATATATAGAATTGAACAGAGAGGAAAACAAAGATACAAAGATGATACAGTGGAAATGCAATGATTGTGCTAAATCAAGAAAAAAACAAACTGCTACAGTTTATTAGGTAGCACATGGAGCTGCAAACTTCAGAAAAACTCAAAAAAACTTAAGATGACTATAGAGTTGATCATGCATCCTCCATAAAGACCCTACATATGTATTCAAATCAAACTCTTAATTTTGTTGGGGATTTGGAGGTTGGGTGTATCCAAAACTATAGAACACAGAGTGAGTTGTCTCAAAAGGAAGGGTTACAAATGTAGACGAAAACAAAATCCAAACTAGTAAAGAAAGTGCTTCCTTTGGAATATAGTAGAGAGGTGGAGTTAATGGAGGATGCCCCTAACATAGAAGGAGGGTTGAATAACCAAAAAAATACAAATGAAGAAACCCCTTTTCAAAATGGAGAAAAATAAGAGAATAGCAAAAAAAAAAAGATCAAATTAAAACTCTAGAATTTCAGCTCCTTGAAAAGATTGTTGAAAATCAAAGAACTGCTAAAAAAATTTTAAAGAGGATTTTTTATTAAATTATATTTCTACAAATGGGTTGTTTAAGTCCATTGAACATGTTCAATCAGTTTTACAATATGACACATGAGTTATTTGTAAAAAAATTGTTATATGCAAACTTGGACTTTAGATTTCTACCCTGAAAGGCCTTCTAGATCACACTATTCCATGTGGTTGGAATTTCCATTTTCCAATTTAGCCTTTAGACCATTCCTAAGGATATATTGTAGCTCAACTTAGTAAAGTCATATAGCACAAACAAATTTTAGATAAATTCTCCAATTTAAAAGTTCATTGGAGGGTGTGTGTAGAAATAGATTTGAAAAAAACTCTGCTAGAGACTATTAAACTTTTTGATGAATAGCTGAATGTTTACCTTTCTACCTGTCATATGAAAATTTTATGAGGTTTGGTCATTTAAATGCCTATCAAAAAAATATTTAATTTATGAATTTTTATATAAAATCTTTTATAAATGCAATATTTTGAAAAATTAGAAAACAATGATAATTATTAGTAATAAATATAAAAATCTACTATTATAATTATCAATTAACAAAAGTTTCTAAGTTCATATTAAAAACAAATCTTGTTAAATATATTTTAAAAATTAAAAATAATTATATTCTATTTTGAAAATATTCTAAATTAATATATACTTTTATAATAATATTATAAATCGACGTAGCTTCCAACTGAGGACTTTAGTTGTGGAAGGATGGCTCTGCGCGGCGACTGGTTGAGAGCTAGGGCCCGCGTGCCCTAGCTCTTCATTTTCTGCTTTCTGGCTGTGCTCAGCGGCGTCTGTGGTGGTGCAGTCTCAGGGGGGTGCGTGCTTGTGGTCAGGGGTGCGTGGGTTGGACTGGGGTTCGACCGTTCTTTTGCTTGTGGGCAAACGTTGCTGCTGTGTTTTTTTCTGCGCTCGGCATCTCCTTGGCGGGTGTCTTCTGCATTTTGAGATTGTGGATCTTGTGCTCGGTTTCTCTCCTTTTGGTGGGGTGTTGCTATTCGGTCCATGGAGACTCAGGGTTATGTTTTGTCCAAGAATTCCTCTGGGGATTTGGAGATGGCAGAGCCGTCTTCTTCATTGCATGTAAGTGGAAAGGATCTGATGGGTAAACCCCAGTCGGGAGATGGGGTCTTCTCCTCAAAAGGGATGCTTCGAATAAAAAAAGTAAATGGATGTTTGGAGAGATCCGAGGATCGTCCAGTTCTGGTTATTCAACCTGAGCAAGTGTCAGAGGATGTTGAATATTGGGGCAATCATGCTCTTATTTGTAAATTTTTGGGCCTTCGTTTATCTCTTCCTATTTTGGATTCTTGGGCACGTAGGGTTTGGAACCCTGAAGGCGATATGGAGATTATTCTGGCAGCCAATAACTATTTTTTGGTTGTCTTTTCAAGCATGTCCGACAGGAATAGGGCGTTCGAAGGAGGCCCTTATTTCTTTAACCAGGTAGGGCTTTTCATCAAACCTTGGCACATGGGATTCAACTCTGCTGAGGAGATCCCTTCGCGGGTTCCCGTGTGGGTTCGTTTGCCGAGGCTTCCTTTGGAATTCTGGAGGGAGGATATTCTTCACTCCATCTCATTGCTTCTTGGAAAACCTGTGGGATCGGCTTCCCAAACTCAAGATCGTAAGGTAATTTCTTTTGCTCGCATTTGTGTTGAAGTTGATTTAAATAATCCATTACCAGACTCTATGGAAATTCATCTGGGATCTTCCTCTTGGATCCAACAGCTGGATTATGAAACCCTACCCTTTAGATGCCGAATTTGCCATGAATATGGACATTTACACCGCAAATGCCCTAGATTTAGACCCTCCCCCTTAGCTGCTTCTGGGCCTCCCAAGGGGGACAAGGGAAAGGCTCCAATGTCTAATGAACCTGTGGATAATGAGGGTTTTATTCCGGTTAAGTCCCATAACAAAGGCAAGGGCAGGAAGAGATCTTGGATGGATAGGCAGAATGAAGGCAACTTTAACAGGTTTGAGGTTCTTGATGATTTGACCCAGGAGGAGGGTATTCCAGTTGAGCTCTCTTCTGGGGCTAAGGGTCTGCAAGATGCTCAGGATGATGATGCAAGGAAAGAGGATCAAATTCTATCTCCAGAGGTTCATCAGAAGGATCAGAAGGCTATGGACTCTTCGGCTCATGCTCAGGATTTCGGGATTCTGCAGGAGTCACAGACTCCGAAGGACTCTGTTGCGGTGGTTCCTGATCCCCCTGCTCCTAAGGGGGCTTCAGATCCTGTGAGGGGTAATAAAGCTCCTCCTACATTAGGCTTACATCAGAAATCCTTTAAAAAGGGGCCTCTTGATAAACCGTCAAAGAGTGGAAGGAAGACTGATCAAGAGAAGGTTAAGCTTATGGGTGATACTTTGGTTGAGTCTGGGTCTGTGAAGCCCATTGATTCCCATTTCTCCCACCCCCATAAATGATTGTTTTATCTTGGAATGTAAGGGGGTTGAACAGCATCCCTAGACAAAAGGCTGTTCGCAGATTAATTGAATCTCAGTTACCGGATGTTGTCTTTATCCAGGAAACTAAGCTTACTATTGATGGGCTTGCTAATTGTGCTTCGCGTATCTGGCCTCAAGGCAATTGGCAGGGGGTAGGTGCTTTGAACAGTGCAGGGGGTGTGGCTTGCTTCTGGAACCCGAGGAAAGTTTCCCCCTTATGCTGGATGTCTAGTCGGTCTTCCATCTCTCTGATTGCTTCTAGTTTTGTCACTGGAGAAAGGTTTCTCTTATCCAATATTTATGCTCCTACGGATCTTTCAGGTAAGTTAAATCTTTGGGCTCACATTCGTTTCATCCGAGCCTTGGACCCATTTCTCCCATGGATTATGGCTGGTGATTTTAATGCTGTTACTTGCTTAGATGAAAAACGTGGTGGGTTAGCCAGGTTAGACCCCTCTGCTAATCTTCTCAGGGATATGATTGGTTTCTTGAATCTCATTGATGTGAAGCCTTCCAATGGTGTCTTTACCTGGAATAATAGGAGATGTGGTGTGGAGGCTATCTCTGAAAGGCTTGATAGATTTCTTGTTTCCTGTTATTGGTTGAATAGTAGGTTGACGACCAGTTCTGAAATTCTTGATTGGAGGGGCTCTGATCATTGGCCCATAAAGCTTTCTGTCACTACTTATGGTGTCACCAAAAATCCCTCATTCAAATTCCAATTGATGTGGTTAAGAGATCCTTCTCTCCAGGAGCTTATGATGGATTGGTGGCATGAGGGGATGCCTGCTCATGGGACAGCCATGTTCACTTTTAGCAAGCGGCTTCAGCATGTGAAGTTTAGACTTAAGAGATGGAATAAACAATGTTTTGGGAACCTTCAAGCTCAGAAGATGGCTGCCCAGTCCAAGTTGGATACTATCACTCGTCAGATTCGGGACCAGGGGTTGACCTCTACCCTTAGTATGGCTGAGTCCTTGGCTCTGAAGGGTTTAGAAGAGTGGGAACTTCGAGAAGAGATCTTCTGGAAGAAAAAATCTCGTATTGATTGGCTCCAGGAGGGGGACAGGAACACTGCTTTCTTTCATAATTCTGTGAAGGCTCGAAGACAAGGAAATTCTATCTCCTCCCTTGTTTCGCAGGATGGGGCTCAACTCTCGTCCTATGCTGATATTTCCAGGGAGGCAGTCAATTATTTTTCAAATCTCTTTTCTAGGGAGAATCTTGCTGCCCGGGCTGAGGAGCAGGCCATCATGGATTGTATTCCCCGCCTGGTCTCTTCTGAGATGAATGGGACTCTCTTATGTCCTATCTTGTTACCTGAGTTGGAGAAAGTGGTTTTTAATATGAAAAAAGGTAAGGCGCCTGGTCCAGATGGGTTTCCAATTGAGTTTTTTCAAGAATTCTGGGAAATTATAAAGTTTGATCTCCTTGAGGTGGTTCAGGAATCTCTTAGGAACAAACAGATGCTCAAGTCTATGAATTCTACCTTCTTGGCCCTCATACCTAAGTTGGAAGGAGCTAACCAGTTAGCTCAATTCAGGCCTATTGCGTTATGCAACGTTGTTTACAAGATCATCACCAAATTGATTGCGGAGAGACTCAAACCACTCCTTGGTTCTTTGATCTCGGCTGAGCAGGGTGGTTTTGTTGAAGGGAGACAAATTTTGGATGGGGTTGTTATAGCCATGGAAGCTGTTCATTCTATGGCTAACTCTAAGGAGAAGGCTATGTTTATTAAACTTGACATGTCTAAAGCTTATGATCGGGTGAGCTGGGAATTCTTACAGAAAACTCTCTTGGCTTTTGGCTTTGCTGAGGAATGGGTGAACTGGGTTCTTAGTTGTGTGACCTCTACCTCTTTCTCTGTTCTCATTAATGGGGAACCTTCAGATTTGTTTAGTGCTTCTCGGGGTCTCCGGCAAGGGGATCCTTTATCCCCTTACTTATTCATTATCATGGCTGAGGGTCTTGGTAGATTTATTAAATCTCAGGTGAGACAGGGTCTTATCCATGGTTGGAGCTGGGACAACCTTCTCCCTTCCTTCTCTCATCTTCAGTTTGTGGATGATACTGGGCTAATGGGCTTGGCTAGAATTAGCGAGGCGGTGAACTTCAGGAGAGCCTTAGACATCTATCTGAAGGCTTCTGGTCAGCATATTAATGATGATAAATCTTCCATTTACTTCTTTAATACTCCTCAGCTTATTCAGAACAGGATTGCTAGGATCCTTAGATTTCAGATCGGTTCTCTTCCCCTGATGTACCTTGGGATCCCTTTGGCTTTGGGAGGACAGCGGAGAGATTATTGGCAGGGTATTTTGGATAAATTTCGAAGTAGAGTTAGCCATTGGACTCACAGATGGCTCTCTTCTGCTGGGAGAGTGATTCTTCTTAAGACTGTGGTGCAGTCTCTCCCCATTTATAGGTGTTGTGTGCAGGTTCCCCCGTCCACTTTTGTGCGGGAATTTGATGCTTTGTCTCGACAATTTCTATGGTCTGGCAACCTTCTCTCCTCAAAGTGGAGCTTGGTCAAGTGGGAGTCTGTTTGCAGGCCAAAGCATGCTGGGGGCCTTGGTCTTAGGTCTATGGCTCTGGTTGTCACTGCCTTGGCGGCCAAGCTGTACTGGAGGTGGTGTAACAATCTTGATCAGGATTGGGCTAAGATTCTAGCCCACAAGTATTTTCCTAGTGCTGATTGCCTCGATGTGCCGCGTCTTCCTTTGTTGGGTAAAGGTTCTTGTATTTGGGACACCCTTAAGAAGGGGGCCCAGCTGATTAAGGAAGGCCTCTTTTGGATCTGTAATAGAGGCTCTGATGTTTTATTTTGGCAGGACTCTTGGGATGGCCACCCTCCCATTCTCTCTAGTTTTCCTCAGCTTCTGCCTCTTTTCCATATTTTTTCTGAGGCCGGTTGGATTAAGGTGGAGCATTTTAAAACTGTCAAGCGTATTGGGCAGGCGGTGGTGGCTTGCTGGAAGGACCCACAGGAGTGGCCCATGGGTGGATCGGATGAGGATCGTGTTGTTCTTTCTAGAGTTTTGGAGGCTCGGCTTTGCAGCTCCCTTAATGGGAGGGATGTTCTGGCTTGGAACCCTAGTCCAAAAGGTAAATTTACTGTTGCCCAAGGCTATGCTATGTTGGACAGGAACTTATATGGTCCTGCTGAAGTGCACTGGTGGAAGAAGGTTTGGGACAACTTCTCTTGGCCCAAATGCAATTTTTTCTTATGGTTGGTTGCCCAGGGGAAGTGCCTCACTTGGGAGAATATTCGCAAACGTGGCTTTCAGGGACCCTCTATTTGCCTTCTTTGTTCTCATAGTGAGGAGTGTACCTCCCACTTGTTTTTTCTTTGCCCTTACTCTAGGGAGTTATGGCACAGATGGTGGGAGGCTTGGCATCATGGGTGTATTCATGCTACATCCTTGATTGACTTCTGGGAAAGTTTGGGCAGACCACCAACAAAGACTTCTTTCCTTCAGGTGGCCTGGTCTATTGGGCCTATTTTCATTCTTTGGAACCTTTGGTTGGAGAGGAACCGTAGAGTTTTTTGTGGCTCCAATCTGGGAACTCTTCAATTGTGGCAAAAGATAATTAGCAGGCTTCAGGAGTCTATTTCGGCTAAGTGTGACAGGTCTGAAAATATTGATCCTGGTGATCTTGATATTGTGCGGAATTTGAGCTTGGGGGATAGTAACCGGGGTTGTTTTGCTGGCAGAAGGCCCCGTCAGGTTCGGCAACGAGTTTGTCGTGATGGGAAGTGGATGCCTCCCCCGGTGGGGGTCCTAAAGATTAATACTGATGGTTCTTCTCGTGGGAACCCTGGTCATGCTGGTGTGGGGGGTATTGGTAGAGGTAATGATGGTGGTGTGGTTTTTGTCTTCTCTAGTTACAAAGGGCATCAGTCTAATAATCTGATGGAGGCCCTGGCTATTAAGATTGCTATTGAGCGTGGATGCTCTTTAGGATGGAGGAGGATCATCTGTGAGTCGGATTCTCAGATTGTTGTGGATTTGCTGAACAATCAAAGGTGGGATGATGTTAGTTGGCAATTGGCTTCTATGGGCAGACAGATTTTGAGTCTTGGCAGCTCCTTGGATTCTGTCTCCTTTTGTCATATCCCTAGAGAGTGGAACAAAGTTGCCGATTGTCTGGCGAAGTGGGCCTCGGAGAATGTGGATGGCTGGGATATCAGTGGAAAGGATGAGCTTTCTCCTAATTATCTTGAGACCCTTGAGAGGTTATTAGTGGAGGACATGAATAGGTAGTGTTGTTGCTGGTTGGTTTGGTGGTGGTCTGTTCTGGTGGGCCTTTGGCCTTTGCTTTGTACTATGATTCTGATTGAATAAAATTTTTACCCCCTTTTTAAAAAAAAAAATAATAATATTATAAATCACATATATTAATATAAAAAATGATAACTATTATAAAAATGTCAAAAGTTTCTAAATTCATATTAAAAATATTCAAAAAAGTTATATTCTATTTTAAATTAATTTATCTTTTTATAATAAAAATTATAAAATGATATATATTATATTTTGCTTATAATAATTTTTAAAACTGTAATATACAATCTAAAATTGAAAAAACAGTCAAATAGACCATCAAATTGGAGGCCTGCTTTGGGGGTCAAAGGAGGACATATTCCCCATGATAGCGAAAGAGGCGGATCTATTGAAGGCGCCTATGGAAGAAATACCCTCAATACCAATCAAACCGTCTTTTAGCTTATAAGACTGACATCACATTAAAGCAGGGACAAAATCTGAGTTACGGAAATATGCAGGTTTATTCCAAATATTTTGCAACAAATCGAAACCATTCATCCAGCATCTGGTTTCAATGACATTCCTTCTCTTTTATTTTGGTTTTTCTTTTTTACTGTGCAGAGGGGGTGCGTGAGTCTACAGGAAATGACGGCGGCACAATGGTTTTCTAGTTTACAAGCAAATAAGGAATCACTGCAGTTTTTAAGTGGCAAAATGTTCCATTTGTATGCTGCTACAGACATTTTAGCAATAGTATAGCAATAGTATAGGGGCTAGTTTAACGTTTCTCTTTTTCATTTCTTTTTGTTTCATTTTTCCCTATTGCTATGGTTTTCCTAAAATGATCTCACAGCCATTTAAAACTATGATGGCACTCAAACTAGGCATAAAAAAAAGGGCCCAAGACAATATTAAAGGGAAAAAAAGAAGACCCATAATTATCTTGCTTCTGAAACTGTGAGCATTGGCATTCATTAAATAAACTGATTTTCTGAGGAACCAACCATTCTAGTGGTGTCAAGCATTTGAATTCTAAAGATTTACAGACATTCAGTTTACACTTAATGATAAAGGAAATGTATCAGTTCAGCTCATTAGTAAGAAATTCCTCAAAGAAATCTATCTATACCTTCAGTATAATAGCAACTTGTCATGATGTAAAATCTGTTGATATGGACATTACCCATTTGCATACATTCTTGGAACTTCTTTTGGGCATATTTCACAAATCATTTTTGACACAATTATACTCTATTTTCTGCTCAAACATGTTAAATTTCTTAGCTGAGAAAGAAGAACATTAAAGTACTTCCAGCCATCAAATGTGAAATCTGTCTATAAATTAGTCATAAAGGGAAATAAGCTCACCACCCATCCTTTTGGCATCATTAAACCATATGTGGTTCTGGCCAACCCCCGAGCCAGGAGAACCAACAAGACCCTAAAAGATACTGACCTAAGTTTTGAAGCTCACATACACACAGAAAATGACAGTCTCCAGCTTGACTCAGCACAACAAGGGCAGCTAACACAAATAAGAGAAATCTTACCAATTTAAGGAGGTGTTTGCAAGAACAATAAGACAATCACCACTGAATTTCACACTCCCTTAAGAGAGGATTTAGATTTAGTGTAATTGAAAAACACACAACATTTGACAAGCAATTTCCAAGCAATTTAGAAGCCTACCGTGCATGATACCAGAGCTCCATGGAATGATGGTGAGACATGCTTTTCTTCCCTATATTCTGCATTCCTTCCTCCAACCGTCCCCCCTAAGAACTTGGGTTGGGTGTCTTAAATGACCAAAGACAATCATTTTTCCACTTTCTACACATAAAGGAAGATGGCATAAAGGAACTCATATGTAACACTCTTAGGAACTTTTACAATGGGCAGCAGCTGGAAATTAAGGTTCCCAAAAATTTTAGAGTATCATTATTAAAATAATAAAAATCACGGCCAAAAACTTAACCCTTGCAGCTCTATTGCATTTTTTTTTATTCAACATTGGAATTTATATTAATGACAATTGAAATCACGAATTCCAAAGATTTGCTGCTCCCGTCAATTATTTTAGGCAGCAAATAAATATTGGCAGAGGAAACGTATGTTTCAGTTTCACTATTATGGGAGTGACGTAAAAAAAATACCCATTATGGGCTCCACCGATTTCACTCACCTTAGTTTAGTTCTCACGTGAGAATACATTTCCTCTCCCATGGATAAAGAACATGCCATTTGTGTAAATAAAGGTTTGTATAAAATTTAAGATTTGGTATAACTATTTTTTTTATTAAAAGAGATTTATTTTATTTAATTTTTTTGTTATTTTAGTCTTCTTTCAAAAGGAAAAGGATAAGTATCTTCCTTACTTTAGTTAAAGTAAATATATAAATATATGAAACAATTTATTATTAATTATTGTTATTTTAGTCTTCTTTCTTACTTTATCCTCTTAAAATAAATATATAAAATATATGAAATATTTTATTAATTATAAAAAAAAGTCACTATTATTGTTTTAAATTATTTCTTGAGGTAAAAGGAATATTTGTACTTAAAGAATATATTGATAAATGTATTGTAAAGGTTAAAGTTAATTAGTTAATAGTGACATAAAATGCGTTAATCTTGACACAAATATTTTAGTCATAGTAATAATGTTAATAAAGGACAATAAACTTAATGGTAAAATTAGCGTTACACCAAAATTTGATTGGGATATGATTAGTTGTATTTTTAATCACTATATTTGTAATGATAATGTTATAAGTGTTATATGAATATTATTCATATTACAAGCAAAATTGGTACAACTGTTATGCTTAGGCTAAGGGATTTGGTGAGTATCATAAATCTGTTTGGTGAGTACCAATAATGACATGGACACCGTCTCTTGATCTAGTTTAGCGCTTCATTAGAGAAAATTGCAACGTAAATATGTAATCTAATGTGGACTTCTTATTAAATGACATTATTAATAAAGTTAATTATAATGGTGAAATAAATCGAATATTAAAATAAGAGAAATGAGAGTAGCATGATAATCATTAATAATGGATTTAATAATTCTAGATGATAAAAGCTCTGATGGTAGTATAGAATAGATGTTAAAATGCTAGTAAATGATATTTTTCTTTAGAATAAAACATGTCAAGATCTAGTTAGTTTTAACTAAGGAAATCAAGTTTATATTGGAGACAACTCCAAGACAATGAGTTAAGAGATTTAACACTATCTTAATCTATCATGAATCATATAAAGTCAAACTCCACACCTGGGTTAAGAATCAGATGCACAAGGTGTACAACTCCGGCCATGATAGTGTCATACTTTAATACACATAGGCAAGAGATTAACTTCATTAAGTTTTCAAAAGAAAAATTAGGTGGGTTTTCTTTTTCGTAGTGAAAATTTGTGGGCATGACATAGGAATCTCATTCACCATTTTCTTTTCCAGTTCTGAACAATTCATTTATAAAATATGGCTTTCAATAGCAATCTGATGTAATTTCGGTAGAACGTAATTTCATTATTGGTGGATCTGGATTTCACGGGTTTGGTTTTCTTACGTTCTTTTTCTTCTCTTTTTGAAATTCTTTCTTATTCTTGTACTTTTAGGGAATGAGATTTTTTTTTCTCTTTACTTTTATGAAAAGTTAGATGAGAATATAAGAAAACTTAGGATGAAGTTTATAGAATTGCGTAAACACAAGACCCACACCACTTCACTTTTAAATTTTTAACTCTGTACGAGATTCTTCATATTTGTATGCAAATGATAAAAAGATGATCCATTAACGGGAGATATAAATTTTCTTTTAACTGATGGTGTAGGCCTTCAAATGTCATGGTTCGAGGGACTTTTGGATTTCAACTCCATCGTATAGTTGTAGTTTTGAAAGCAATAAATTGATATTTTATTTCATTTAATACATAATAGCAATATAATTAGGGGATCGAGATTTGCATGGAATTTTGTAGGACTTCCATTTAAAAAAAATTAAAATGATTTGTTATCTATCTATGATTAAGATTTGAAGGTGTGGCTCATCCCACAACTTGCCACATCCATATATTTGTGAGACCCCTTTTTCAACAACTATTTATCATACCACTTTATGTTACTATTATGATCATGGACTTGATAGTTTCATGGATAGTTTGTGTTATGGATATTATTATGTTGTGGACTATTGACCTTGCCACTAACTTTGGTTGATGTTATGTATGGACATGGTTGATATTATCTCTATGGATAATGATTCATCAAGTGATTTTATTTTTATGTGATTCTTATGTGGATTAAATTATGGTTAGTCTTCATGTGTCATGGAAATTATGAACTTGAATCCTAGAAAATACAATTCATTGGAGAATGAAATATTGTTATATTGATCAATAAAATATATAATAGAAATGCTTAATTAATTGTATGTTGAATTTGAATCCATTACAATTCTTGATGTTTTAGCTATGTTTATCTTTGTAATGAACTAAAATTACGATTGAGTGCATAGGTTTATTACCAATGGGAAATGAGGGTCATATGGTAAACCTATTTGTGCTTAACCAGTTGTGCCAACCTTGGTCTATATGGAAGGACAAAGGTGACATGTGATGTGGATTTTGTGGCTCTAGGAAAATTTCACCATGAGCTTTGCGGCCATGACAAATTCAGGTCAAGTAAAATTCAACACCAACAATTCATCACGGCAGAAAATTAACCGTGAATTGTTGGTGGTGAATTTTCCCACAATGAATTAGCTACTAGTGGTGAATTTACCGTATGCGGGATTTTGTTATAGCAATGTAAATGTGTTTCTTAGGTTATGTGGAATTATTGTAATTTCTTATGTGAAATTAATATTGTATTGTTTAGATGTGTTAATTAGTTCATGTGCAGAAAAGTGTTGTTAGTTAAATGTTTGATTTTAAGTTTATTTCATGGGAGATTTTAAATGAGTTTTTTTTATTTCAATTGATCAATTTTAATGCCCTAGGTCATAGCATTATATGTTAAGGTAATTTTGAAGGGTAAAATTTAATATAAAATTAATTCATAACCTTTTAAATTTTACATTTTTAAATAGTGACATGTTTGAGGGAGGTTAGGATAAGTTACGTGAGGTGTCACCATCTCATCCCATCTTTGTTGTTTAGGATAAGGCCTTCCATGACTACACATGGAGGCCCCTCTTGAAAGGGAATCTCCCAAATGGAGGCACTTGTGAGTTTTCCAAAGAGGATAGGTGTCAATAGAGTATGAATCGTAAGATTAGTGCTAGATCTAATGTCACCTCCACATTCAAGATGAAAGGTTATTTTTTTCTATTTATTCTTCCCTCTAGACTTGACGGAGAATTTTTGGGACATTTTTGAAAGAAATTTTTATAAGTTTGAAGGAAGGTAGTGAATTGAAGATTGATTTCACTTTAACTCTTTTAACATTAAAACTGAGAATTTCTTATCCCTCAAAATTTTGTACTCATACATAAATAAATAATTATTGTTCTTATTGACTGAAAATAAAAAACCATAAATATCGATATAATCAGCGTCTATGACAGAAACAGGAGCTTACACCCTTGAAAAAGCGATAGAGCTGAATGCAAAGTAAGAAACAACTAGCTGGATTACTTAAGAAGGAATTACAGATCAAAGGAAAATACAACAGCCACTCATTCTTGATCTTCTATTACCTTAAAGAAGCTGCACTGCAACCCTATAATTTATTCTGGATCACACCAAAGAAAACCACAGGTATTACAGAGTAAATGAAAATGCAGCAGCCACCCGTTTTTGATCTTCCAATGATTCAATGTGCTCTGCAGAAATAAAACAAGCAGAAGACCTGGACCGCTGTAAGCAGGATCATGATGATTGCCCCGATCCCTCCAATCACCAGCCATGGCTTTGAAAAGTAAGTTTTCTGGAATTCATTCCAAGCTTCTGCTGCAGCGATCCTACTTTTTTTACTGTAGTACTTCATCAGTTTTTTCCTAGTTACTTCAATGGGATGGCCGCTTGGTAGTGAATATGATTGCTTACACAATCTGAAGAGTCGGGTAACTTCAGAGTGTTGCCAAAGATTACCAACAATGACGCCGTTTTGTCTCATCACGGTTGATTCTTTCTCTGATTGGCACAGCTTATTCATGAACTGAGCAAATGCTGTCATTCTTTTCAAGGAGCCGTATGGGAAGCACATTTCCAGAGCAATCAAATTTCTGATGAATATTTCTGAATCCGATTCCAATTGTATAGGCGGGATATGTAGCTTTTTTCCCTCATAGCAAATATCTCGAATTTTTTACCTTTCGCCTGGATTTTCACTCCTCCATTCTTTAATTGAACTGCAGATGGGACCTTGAGACTCTCAAGGTGGTGCTCCTTCAAATCTTTCATAGAACTTCCAAGAAAAATCCAGAGGTCTTCTGCCTTTTGCTTTTCCTCCTGGGGTTCTTCTGCTTTTTGCTTTTCCTCCTGGGGCTATTCATCTCCAAGACAACAGTAGTAATAAACGTCCAAAATATGGTTCCGCCTGCGCGATTTGCCAGAAGCGACACAATCAAAAGGCCGATAGTAGAATTTATGGAACACAGCCTTGTGTTAATATTAAAATGAGCAAAGAAATGAAATAGAAAACAGAAAAACAGAATAAAACAAGAAACACAAATTTTATAGTGGTTCGGTAATTGCCTACGTCCACTTTCAACAGTAGGGAATCTCTTTATTAATTCTCAAGTTACATTACATATTCAACACAGCAGCAGCATTTATAAAATGGTCTCCATTCTAATAAATGAAAAAATCAATCCATGAGAGAAACTTGCCAATAGAGGCAAAAGGCAATCTTATCCAGTTTGTTTGAGCAACATGCCAATTTGGGCTTCACCAAAGCCAACAATCTCCCACTTGAAGACCAAATTGTTGCTCAAAGATCTCCCCCACTGCAAGCATTTATATCAGCCACAACAATGATTTAAGCTTCGACAATTTTTGTTCTCGGACACACCGGATTAATCTCCGCCAAAACACATCCGATTTAATAACCGCCAAGGATTTCTTCCTTGACATGCTACTATTTCGTAGAGCCAGCGTCTCTATTATCCGCTCCATGTTCACACTCCACTCATATTCCCCTGTCACGAGCACACACAGCGTCCATTTGTTGATACAAAAGTTTACTCTTGGCTGCGAGTACACATTTGTCCTGCTCGCTCACCTGGGCAATTAAACTATGATCTGTAGTCCCTATCTACAGCTTGGAAAACACATCCTCGACAAAGAAAACTTATTCTTCTTCTCCGCCCTTTGCATCCTCCAATTCTGCCCCCAAAACACCGCTCATTAACACCCTAACCAGCGGCGCTACAACCGACCATACGACCAAAAGGCAACAAGCCTTACAATCCACAGTGAACACATGTAGAGCCTCTGCGGCTTTGTCTAAAAATTTGGAAAACCCTTCAATCGACGCCCTCCTTGCCTTCACCTCAGACCGGAGCGATTCAAAATCCCTACCATCTGGAGATTCGTCAAAAGCATGAGTTAAGAAGGCAAGTAAGGAACCATCATCACCTCCCTCAAGCCAATCAACGGGCGACCTCAATTCCTCCCTCTCCAGCCGGGAAACATCATCGTGAACATTTCCTTTAGAATGCATCTTACCCAAAATGGAAATAGCTTCGACAACAATGGAGGCCACCATCTCAGTTGACATCGCTAAAACGTCGTTGCCATAATCCCTAAATCCACCTCCTATGCTGCCTTTTCTATATGGCGACTTCTCTTCCACAGTGTCACATAGTCTCTGCCTCGCGCCCTTAGACTTCATACTCCGCCTCTTATCATACTGGCCGGTGTGTTTATTACGTATGACCTTTGCAAAAATAACCTCTCGCGTATGAGCAAAACAAGAATGCAAGTAATTATCATCCATCCAAAACAGCAGATCGCCAACCCAAAGCGTCCTCACAACGAATGGCTCCTCCTCCCGGGTACTGGCCATTTTTATTTCCTTCGGCCTATCTACGCACTCTGATTCACTCGAATCAACTCCATTTGGTCTGTTGGCGTGCCCTATCAGGGCAGAATAATTGACCAGAAATTTTTCTTTAATCTGTTCATGCGATTGCTCCCACTCAAAATAGTCAGGATTAGATCTGATGTCCTTTGTTGGACTTTCTTGGATCTGCCCGCTGGAAGATTTCTTTATGCTGCTTTGGCCATTACTCTCATCATCACAAGGAACAGGAAAAATTGTTTTCACTATTGCATCTCTGTCAGCTATATCAAATGTGCCGAACCAAACCCTCGGATCTCTTATTTCGTCACCATCACCGATGCTTTTCTCCGAGCAAACCGCAGCAGCATCATAATCCGCCTCGTGGGAGTTGAATAATGGATTATTATAAACTATTCCTCCTTTTGACTCGAATAATGGATTTTCATAAACATTTATTTCAGCATCTCGATTTTCGACCTCTTCCATAGGGTCATCTTCATCTTCACTAGCCTGGGGTTCATCTTCCCCCTCAAGCTTTGGAATGCCATTTTCAACTTCCGATACTAGATCCGCAACTAGCTTGGGCATGATATTTTTTTTTGGAGCCCATGATACTTCCCCATCATATGGGGATTCACTCTCCTCCAAAACAATCCGCAGAGCACTTTCAGAACTTCCCTCGTCTGGTTCCTCTGCCCCTTCTTCCTCTCTTTCTTTTTCCTTCTAGATCGTTGTTTTTTTCTACGTTTATTGCTCTTCTTCAAATTGGCATACGCCTCCTCATAATAAAAAATATCAACAGTGTCTGCAAACAACACTTTCTTCTTCCATGTTGCCTGATCTTCTGAATCTAAACTGCCAAGAAATTCTTCAATAATAAAATCAGCCTCATCATTTAATTCATCCAAAAACACCTGATGAATAGCTCCCACTTCATCAGGACTCATATCAGTGGCACACGACCAAAACATGAGAGCTCGAGCCCAATCATCCCAGTTGGGACTCTCTTCCATATCAGCTTCGTCATCTTCATAATCTGAAACTCCCACTTCATCAGGATCTAACATCCAATCATCTTCCATCTCTGCTCAATACTTCTCCATAGCTCCAAAAATTCTTCACCGATTTCCAGCACTGAGCTTCAGGCTTTGATACCAATTGTTAATATTAAAATGAGCAAAGAAATGAAATAGAAAACAGAAAAACAAAACAAAACAAGAAACACAAATTTTATAGTGGTTCGGCAATTGCCTACATCCACTTTCAACAGCAGGGAATCTCTTTATTAATTCTCAAGTTACATTACATATTCAACACAGCAGCAACATTTATAAAATGGTCTCCATTCTAATAAATGGAAAAATCAATCCGTGAGAGAAACTTGCCAATAGAGACAAAAGGCAACCTTATCCAGTTTGTTTGAGCAACATGCCAATTTGGACTTCACCAAACCCAACACCTTGAGCAATACTTGAAGTCTAGACTTAGCATCTTCAAGGGAATCTCTCATCTCCATAGAAAGAATTTCTTCCAAGACAAAGAGTGGGATTTGGTTCTCTATTTTAATCAAATCCTTCATGATTTGGGACCTTACAACAGAGTTGAATTTTGATCCAAATTTGGGAAAAAACCTTTCCACATTTTCATAATCACCCACAGATTCATTAAACAAACTTCTGAGGAACTCAAGTATGAAACAAGCATCATGAACCATCACCTCACCCAGGTACTCACTAACGTAATATGTTGCTTTATCCTAGCACTGTCTTATATCGTCTGCTCTCTCTGTAAATTTTGTCACCATTTGAATCGACAAGTTTTCCATCTCTTCGTTAAAGCGGTTTTTCTCCTCTTCGTTGAAGCTGGACATAGGGTAACTACCTTTGCTCAGAAGAATTCTTTCAACCACTCTACTTACTGCTTCTTCTTTGATATCCATGTCCAAGATGTCCATCATATCCGGATCATCTTCATCGGCTTCCTCTTTTCTGGCATGATAAGGGCCGATGGAAACAATTTTAGGCACGTAAGCATCTTCACATTCCTTCAACAAGGATGTCTCAACTTCTGATACCCTGAAAATGCAAGGCGACGTCTCATTCCTCCCAGGATGACTCTCGTCAAGTGTGACATAGTTCTTGACACGATTACACCACTCCCACAAATCGGACTCAGACCTTTCAAGATCACTCCCGTCTTCGGAAGAAATAGCTTCCGACAAATCAGACTCTGACATATTTCACAAGGTAACCACCGTGTTGAAGGCGTCTATGGAAGAAATACCCTAAATGCCGTAACGCAGTTTGAACGTTAAATGTGAGTTAACTGCATCAGTTTAAAATGGTATGTAACGGGGTAGCTGTCATTTATAAACCATATGCTTTTTACACTATTTAAAAACTACGCAATTTTATTCTAATCAGATAACAATGTAATACCCGGTAAAAAAAAATGTAATGCCTGGTACATTTAGCTTCAAACCTGCCTGACCAAACCACTTCACAAATAATTGTTTTCGATTCTAAACAGCCATTGCGTTTTTAAAATCTCATCCTTCACAGTGCTTACGAAGTTGAAAGTTCCTTTGTTCTGAAATCCACTTTGCCTAGATTCCCCAGTATCTTAACCTAGATGCTAACAATCCTTTACGACCCTAAATGCCGCATTTTCTCGAAAGAATGTTTTGTACATTTTCAAAACCGTGCAATTCGAAACCATTCATTCACCATTTTCTTTTTCAGCTTTGGTTAATTCGTTTATAAAATATGGCTTTCAAAAGCGACAGTAATTTCATTATTGGTGAATCGGATTCGTACAGTCTTTTATTTTTCCTTTTTATTTTATTCATTCTTTTACATTTTCTTTCACGGACAGATTCTTACTTTCTCATTTTTTTTTATTTTTCTTTTAAGAAAAGTTAGATTAGTATATAAAAAATCTTACGCGTGAAGTCTAGAGGGTTCTCTAAGCACAAGTTCCACATCAATAAAGTTTTCCGAGAAATGCGTTTTTAACTTTAAATATATAATTTTGGATGAGATTCTTTGTGAGGGTAGGTAAACTAGTATATATATCTTAAATTTAAGATATATAAATTAAGTCGAGATATATTTTAATTTTTCATCATTCAATTTTAATATAAATATATTAAATTGAAAAACTAGACGCCTATATCTCGGCATAATTTATATATCTTAAATTTAAGATATATATGCTAGTAGCAATCAGGGCACAACACATAACATGGATTAATATATTATTTATCATATTATTAGATATATAATAATATTAAGATAAATAATAATATAATAAAATAATATTATATATAATAATATAAATTATGTTGAGATTATTAAAATAATAATATTTTGGTTTATTTAATATAAGTTATGGTTAGGGGTCAAATATGGTTATGGTTATGGTTAGGTCCTAATCCTAAGCTTAATCTTAATCTTAATCCTAACCCTAACCCTAACCCTAACCCTAACCCTAACCCTAACCCTAAGCCCAACCATAATCCCAATTTTAACTCTAACCCTAACCAAATTACTATATTTTATCATTTATAAACCTATCCTTAACCGTAACCATAACCTTAACCCTAACCCTAACCGTAACCCTAATCCTTATTCATGAAGGGTAAACCTATTCGTGATGATAACCCCAACCCTAATACTAACCCTAACCCTAATCCCTATTCATGATGATAAACCAATTCGTGATGATAACCCTAACCCTAACCCTAATCCTATTCGTGATGATAAACCTAACTCTAATCCTAACCCTAACACTAACCCTAAGTTTAATCCTATTCGTGATGATAACCATAGCCATAACCATAACCATAACCATAACCCTAATCGTAATCCATATTCATGATGATAACCCTAACCCTAACCATAATCCTAACCCTAACCCTAACTCTAATCCTATTTGTGATGATAAACCTATTCGTGATGATAAACCTAACCCTAATCCTAATCCTAACCCTAACCCTAATCCTATTTGTGATGATAAACCTATTCGCGATGATAACCCTAACCATAACCATAACCCTAACCCTAACCCTAACCTTAACCATAACCATAACCATAACCATAACCCTAACCCTAACGATATATGACCCTTAGGTCTAAACCTAATTGTAATTGAACCCTAATTAAACCCTATACCAAACCTAATTGAACCCTAATTCTAACCCTAATTTTGGCACTAACTAAACTCTAATCTCAACCCTAGGTCTAGTTGAACCCTAACCCTAATTGAATGTTTATTGAGTCTTACCTTAATTAAACCCTACCCCTAATTAAGCCATTTTGTAACCCTAATTAAATTCTTACCTTAATAATAATAGATCCTTAACTCTCACTCTATCACTAATTAAAATTTAACCCTAATTAAACCCTAACCCTATTTGAACCTTAATCATAATAATAATTGTACCCCTAATCAAACCCTAATCCTAATCTTAACTCTAATTAAATCCTAACCCTAATTGAATATTAATTGTTTAATGGTTAAGATTAGGGCTAGGGTTCAATTAAAATTAAGGTTAGGGTAGGGTTAGGGTTAGGTTTAGGGTTAGAGTTAGAGTTAGGATTATGGTTAGGGTGAGAAATATGATTATAGTTAGAGTTATAATTAGAATTAGTGTTATTTTTAAAGTTAGGGTTAGAGTTAGTGTTACAAATAGATTTAGAGTTAGCAATGGAGTTCAACAATAGTGTTACAATTATGGGCTACATTTGTAATATTACTATTTTATTTATTCAATTTTTTATAATTTTATAAAATTAAATAAATAAACCTATTCGTAATGATAAACCTATTCATGAAGATAACCCTAACCCTCACCATAACCATAACCCTAACCCTAAACATAATCCTAACCCTAACCCTAATCCTATTTGTGATGATAAATCCTAATTCTATATATTAAATATAAAATATTTAATAATTATAAAGTTAAAGATAATTATTTTATCTTATCTCTCATTGAACATTAATAATTAAACCCTAACTGCATTGAAACCCTAATCCTAACACTAATAGTAACTCTAATTGAACCTATACTTGAACCTAACTTATTTTTTAACCTTTAAATAATTTATTTGATTTTTTAATTTACTTTTATAGTAAACATTTCAAATCTTTGTGATTTATCTTTGATTTCTTTTTGTGATCAAATATCTTTGATTTTATTTTTTTGTTGTTTCATCAAAGTTCTTTAATTTTGATTTTTTTGTTTAATCATAATAATAATTATAACCCTGATCAAACCCTAATCCTAATCTTAACTCTAACTAAATTCTAACCCTAATTAAATATTAATTATTTAATGTTTAAGATTAGGCTAGGGTTTAATTACAATTAGGGTTAGGGCAGGGTTAGGGTTAGGTTTAGGGTTAGAGTTAGAGTTAGGATTGTTGTTAGGATGAGAAATAGGATTATAGTTAGGGTTACCATTAGAATTAGTGTTATTTTTAAAATTAGGGTTAGATTTAGGGTTAGAAATAGATTTAGAGTTAGCAATGGAGTTTAGCAATAGTGTTGCAATTATGGGCTACATTTATAATATTACTATTTTATTTATTTAATTTTATATAATTTTATAAAATTAAATAAATAAACCTATTCATGACGATAAACCTATTCATGAAGATAACCCTAACCCTAACCCTAACCCTAATCCTATTTGTGATGATAAACCTATTCATGATGATAACCCTAACCATAACCATAACCTAACCCTAACCCTAATATTAACCCTAGCCCTAATCCTATTTGTGGTGATAAACCTAAACCTAATCCTATTCATGATGATAAACCTATTCATGATGATAAACATAACCCTAATCCTAACCCTAACACTAACGCTAACCCTAATCATATTCATGATGATAACCCTATTCCTAACCATAACCATAACCCTAACCTTAACCCTAATTGTAATTCCTATTCATGATGATCAACCTATTAGTGATGATAACCCTAACCCTAACCATAACCATAACCCTATCCCTAACCCTAATCTTAACCTTAACCCTAATCCTAACAGTGATGATAAACCTAACCCTAATCCTAACCCTTACACTAACGCTAACCCTAATCCTATTAGTGATGATAATCCTAACCCTAACCCTAACCCTAACCCTAACCCTAATCATAATCCCTATTCATGATGATAAAATTATTAGTGATGATAACACTAACCCTAACCCTAACCCTGATCCTATTTGTGATGATAAACCTAACCCTAATCCTTACCCTAACACTAACCCTAACCTTAATCCTATTTGTGATGATAATCCTGTTCATGATGATAACCTTAACCATAACCATAACCATAACCATAACCCTAAACTTAACTATAATCTCTATTCATGGTGATAAACCTGTTCATGATGATAAACCTAACCCTAACCATAACCCTAACCCTAACCCTAATCCTAATCCTAACCCTAATTATAGTTATAACCCTAACCATAATTCTAAATCTAACACTAACCCTAATTCTACTAGGAACCTTAATTCTAACTATATTACCAATTGAAACTTTCCCTAACCATAATTAAAACCTAACCCTATTTGAACCCTTATACATTAACCCAACATTGAAACCTAAACCCTAAACCTAACCCTAAATCTAACCTTATTTGAACCCTAAAACCTAAGCCCAAGCATTATTTTAAAATTAGAAGGCTAACCCTAAATATTAATCCTAACCCTAACCCCAATCAATAAATCTTACCATAACCTTGAGATATCCTAACACAAACCCCAACCCAAATTATAACCCTAACCCTATCACTTAACCTAACCCCAAGCATAACCCTAATCCTAACTAAAAACTCAAATCAAATCCTGATTATATCTAGTTCTAATTCACCCTTTTTGTTTTGCTTTTTTATTTTTCACCCTTGATGGCATACAAATAAATGATTGTAAAACACATCAAAATGCACAATGACCCGACACCAACTGAAACCCATTATTGAACATAGAAAATGCTAGGGGAAAGGACGTGGAGAATGTTACCTCCTAATATGATTAATATAAATTATTATATCCTAATTCTATATATTAAATATTTTATATTTAATAATTATAAAGTTTAATTATTTTATCTCATCTCTCATTGAAAGTTAATAATTAAACCCTAACTGCATTGAAACCCTAATCCTAACACTAATAGTAAGTCTAATTGAACCCTATATTTGAACCTAACTTATTTTTTAACCTTTAATTTATTTATTTGATTTTTTAATTTATTTTTACACTAAACATTTTCAAATCTTTGTGATATATCTTTTTTTTAATTTTTATGATCGAATATCTTTGATTTTGATTTTTTTGTTTCATCAAATCTCTTTGTTTTGATTTTTTTGTTTCATCAAATCTCTTTGTTTTGATTTGTTTTGTTACATCAAATCTCTTTAATTTTCTTGTTTCATTAAATATCATTGATTTTTATTTTTATTTTTAAATCTCTTTTATTTTGATTTTTTGTTTCATCAAATTTCTTTCATTTATTAGAAAGCAAAAGAAATATTTTAAATTTATTCTAAACAATGAAATTAATTTTCTAAAATTTAGAAAAAAAATTCTTAAGTCTAATTTAAAAACTTCTTTTATATGAAATTATAAACTTGAAATATTTCTTTTGCACTTAATTTTCTAAAATTTAAACTATGTCAATCATTCTAAAAGACAGCATAAATAAATAAATAAATAAATTTAATATATCTAATAAAAAATTTAATTTATTTTAAAATTTAATTAGTCCATGTTTTGTATAAATAAATTATAAACTCCCATTTTCATGTCTAATTCTTGGGAAACTTAAAAGCATCAAACAAAGAATATTATCTTCCTGATAACAAGCCAATAACATAAAGAAAAATCAATAATATGAAAAATATATATTTATAATTAAAATTTGAAATTGAAACTCCTCCTATACAGGGTCCTTCATTGCTAACAACAATCTTTAAGAGAACTGGTACTTGAGATATGTCAACAATCACATAACAAAAGTATTCGAGATAATTCCCAAATGATGTATTTCATCTGACCATTCTCACTGTTCTTTGATTTCTCTAAGTTGTCAGAGGAGAATATAAATCTTCCAAAGAAAGCACCCATATCTAGGTAATCCCTATTTATGAAAGTAAAAGCCTTTTTACCATGTTTCTGGGAATTTTCCTTATCACAAATATCCTCCATGTCAAGCTCTAACTTCAAACAACTATTATTTTATCTGCTTGATTGCAGTTTCTGGCATTTGCACATGCAAATGTCTGAAAAGCATCCAATAAAATACAAATCAGCTTTCTATGATTTACTGAGACAACAACTACTTTTATTTGCTTGATTGTAGTGTCTGTCATTTGCAATAGTGTCTGTCATTTGCACATGCAAATGTCTGAAAGCTTCCAATCAGCTTTCTACGATTTACTATTGTAAACCCCTAGGATCTACGTTTCTATTATGCCCCGTATGGAGAAAACAAAATAAATAAATTTTAGAAGTAATCAGTTTTGAGTAAATAAAAAAAAACAAAAAATTAATGAAATTAAATATTTCCTAAAAGGAATTTTGGATTAAAAAAAGAATGGGAAGAGGCCGAGCCTTTCCTCCACATGGATGCAATGCCTATAGGGGCTGCGGCCAACGCCCCTCCTCAAGCTCCCATGTTATAACCATAGCATTGTAGTTTCCCTTTTGTCTGGATATGCTGCGTGGTAGGGAGTTTTCGGCTATCTGAAACACTTCACTTAATATTCAAAATCGACAGACTTAAGCAATTGAAATTGGGCTTTCATATTAACTATAGATTAAGATGAAAAGAAACCACGGCTAGGGAAAATTGGGCACTAACATCACAACCCTCAAAACACTCATGAACAAAAGTAATAATAATATAAAATATTAGAAATTATAATTTAGAAAACACAGCCTCGACTCTCAGATTGCAAACAATAAAAATAGTAATAACAATAATAATCTAGGAAACACAGTTGAATTTTGGGAGACTTGGTACCTTTCTGTTTATTCTTTTTCCGCAATAATTTGAAACCACATAAAAAATTCCTTTCCTCCATAGTATTCACCTTGGGTTTCCCTCGCTCTGCGGCCCAACTCAAGCAAACATATGTCCCTAATCTAGATCTGTAGTTCACTGCCTCCTCCATACTGAAGAGCACTACCCAGGATATTGTTACACGATATTACAGATGAAGAGCTTGTTGAAAGCGCTACCCATTAGGATATTGCTCAAAATATCACAATTGAAAATCTTGTTCTTGAAATCAAGAGATGAGGAATACATAATCCATGAGATGAAGAGAAGAGGAATAAGAAATTGAAAAGTTTATTAAATGAATAAGAAAAGTGAATGAAGCAGCACAAAGCAGTGAAATACCTGAGATGAGGAGATAAGCGAAATGACATCATTAACAACGGAGGGTAGAAATCCCACATCCTCCTAGCACTAGCGCACAGTGAGAAGCTTCCATTGAGACTTGAGCATACCAAAAGCTATGGAGATTGTGCTTCTGGCATACTCATGGAACAAATTGTAAAGCTCTTGTCTTGGAGTAAGACGGTGAAGGGTATTATCTGTGAGATAGGGAGTAAGAAACCATATATAGAGAGGGCATGAACTGTCTCCAATAACACATTGGGGCATAAGGATGCCGTTGATGAGCTCAGCAGGCTGGCCATGAAGTAACTCCTGGGATTCTTGTACCCGTCTGTAGAGGCTAGAGTCTGGCAGGATAGTTGAAGGGGTATTGGCGCCCGTCTATCCCACTGATGTATCAAGGAAGTGTCTGGTGGAGTTGACCAAGGTCGGCAAGCCTTTGGGTGATGCATCATATTCTCCCAAGTCTCACTAAAAACCATCGCTTGCATGTCAATTTGAAACAGTCAGTGTGTGCTAGCCAGTTGTCTAATTGTAACTAGCATTTCTTTTTTATGTACTCAGGGCTTTTAATCCCCTGTTGTGACTAATAGAATGCCTCTCGGCATAATGACAAAAAGATGTTTCATCAACAATTTGTGGAGGTATAAATTTCTTTCATTAATTTCAACTTTCAAATATCTTGGTTTGGATTGTTGAACTTTAATAATATTTTAATTCACTTAATATAAAGTAGAAACACAATTCTCAAAGAGGGTCCATTACTCATGTAAGTTAATTTTGTGAGCATGTAGCATGAAATTTTCGTAACAGTTTTATTTTTAAGAAATTGTTAAATAGTCACTTATCTATCTACATCTAAGGTTTGGAGGTGTGACTCATCGCACAATTTGTCATGTCAACATATCTAGTAAGAAGTGTCCTATTTTTTTTTATAAATATTCAACAAAAACTTAAACATGGAATCCCTAATAATTTAACAAAAAATGCAGAGTTATTCTGCTAGATAATGATTTAATTCACCTCTTTTAACTAATTTACCCCAAAAGCTTTGTACTCATACATATCCAAGCAATTATTGTTCTTATTGACATAAGAAAACAACTATTGTATCTATTGCATTAGTAGTAAGAGATATTGTGCCCACTTTTCCTATGGGTGTAACATATTGTAGGTGAACCACATAATTATTTGTGTTATTTTTCTATGCATGTGTTTGGTTTATTGCTTCTATTGTTTTAATCATGCTTTTCATATTTAACACTACCAAGTTACTATTGTTTTAATGATGTAAAGAAAATGTTTCTACTTGATGATCTAGAGGAAGACTTTTTATCATGCTTTTCATATGCACTTTGAATGACAACTTTAGTAACTTTGTAACTTTGACAATCTTGCTCAACTTGATCTTCAACATGTAAATTTGTAAACACACACTCAAGAGAAAGAAAAACTTGTTGTTTGTTAGTGAATAGTGGTTTGCCTAAGTCAAACCCCTTGTAGGTAATTAAACCAAATGATGAAACAAGGAAATTGAAGCATGAAACATGAAAGAATGTAATTGTTGATACCTTGGGAGATGTCTTGTAATGTAAACATGCAATCTAACATGTAGTGGCCATGAAGAATGTAGATCTTGGATGTGAAATGATGCTTGTAAATGGATCCTCAATGCAACATTAACTATCTTAGCTCAACCACATGCATGAATGCATTAGACCCTTGACATGAAGAATTGACCTTGAATTGCTGCAATAAACTCTAGAAACCTACCTTGTAATACCTTGTGAATGCTCATGTAATGCTCTTGTGAACTCCAATTTGCTACAAGGATGCTCTCTCAAAGTTGCTAGGTGAAACAATGTGAATTAACCCCTTATTTATACTAAATTTAGAGATTAATGCTGAAATTCAAAGAATTAAAGTCGACACTAGATTTGGAAAGAAACATAATTAAATTCCTGCTAGAATGAAATTCAAAAATAGGGGTCTCATTAAGGGAGGACCCATTTTCCATTAAGGGCGAATGTGTCTTCGCTAAGTGTCCAGGAACAAGCTTCAGGGACTAAAAGAAGACCAAAAACCTATTCTAGTTCACCTGAGAAAGGGGGGTCCTATTAAGGGAGGAACCATTCACCATCAAGGGTGAATGGGTCCTAGCTCAACATATCAGAACCAAACTTTACCCAATGAAATAATTTTTTATTTAATTTATGATTGACGGGATAGATCTTCAGGAGGTGTCAAAATTAAGGCCTAAAAATGGGGTTAATAACTATAATTAACCACAATTAGTTAGGACCACCTAGGTAAGTGTGAAAGTGCTTTATAACACTTTACAACTCTTAAAAAAGGTACACATTATTTTTATTTTTATTTAGAAAGGGGCCTATTAAGCTTAATTAAGCAAATAAGTCCTAAAGAATTGTGAAAGTGTGTTACAACAGTTTACAACACCCTTGCAAAGGACCAAGAAAGGCATGTTTTGGTTAAATAAAGGTCCCAGAACAGTGTGAATGTGTACAACACATTATAACACCAATCCAAGACACCATTAGTTCAACTTTAATGTCAATTATCTAAACAAACAAGGAAAAGACTACTTTTTCCATTACTACAAAAACAATATCATATTTTTATTTTAAATATGGCTTGAATGCAACCTAAATAATCTCATTAATATCCAACACAAATGACATAATAGTTGAACACGAAAATACTATTTGTTGTATAAAAAAAAACATTATTGGAAGAGAAACTGAAAAAGGGTTCGAAGCAGAACTGGAGAAAAACCCTAGTGGCAAGAAGTTGAAGAAAATGGTGGTGAAATGCCACATAACAACATGAAACAAAACCTTAGTAGTGAAGAAACTACATTCTATCCTGTGCATGATTCTATAAAATTTCCAAACATTGACTCCTTAGTGCAATGGCCTAAAGACCCTACATATGTCTTCAACTCAAACTCTTAATTTTGTTGGGGATTTGGAGGTTTGGGTGTCTCCAAAACAATAGAACAAAGAGTGAGTTTTCTCAAAAGGAAGGGTTGCAAATGTAGATGAAAACAAAATTCAAACTAGTAAAGAAAGTGTTTACTTTGGAATCCACTAGAGAGGTGGAGTTAATGGAGGATGCTCCTAACACAAAAGGAGGGTTGAATAACCAAAAAAATACAAATGAAGAAAACCCTTTTCAAAATGGAGAAAGAAAAGAAGAAAATAGAAAAAATATAAGATCAAAGTAAAACCCTAGAATTTCATCTTCCTAAAAACATTGTTGAATGCTTGCTGAAAATCAAAACAGAACTATTACTTTTTTTAAAAGAAGAATCCTTACTAAATTAGATTTCTACAAATGGAATTAAATGAATTGGGAGACAGGGTTTGGGAGATTGAAACAACCAGAGGGCTAAGTAAAGGCTATGTCTCTTGTATGTTTAAGTATATTGAACATGTTCAATTGATTTTACAATATGGCACATGAGTTATTTGTGAACAAATTTGTTATATACAAACTTGACCTTTAGATTTTCACCCTAAAAAGCCTTCCCGATCACACTATTCCATGTGGTTGGAATTTCCATTATCCAATTTAGCCTTTAGACCAATAAATTGTAGCTCAACTTAGTAAAGTCATATAGCACAAACAAATTTCAGATAAATTCTCCAATTTAAAAGTTCATCGGAGGGTGTGTGTAGAAATAGGTTTGAAAAAAACTCTGCCAGAGACTGTTAAAATTTTTGATCCAGATTTTGAATTAGAATAGTTGAATGTTTACCTTTTTTAGGGGGTCAAAGGAGGACATATTCCCCATGGTAGCGAAAGAGGCGGATCTATTGAAGGCTCCTATGGAAGAAATATGCAGTTTTATTCCAAATATTTTGGAATAAATTGAAACCATTCATTCACCATTTTCTTTTTCAGTTTTGGACAATTCATTTATAAAATATGGATTTCAATAGCGATCTGATGTAATTTCGGTAGAACATAATTTCATTATTGGTGGATCTGAATTTCACGGGTTTGGTTTTCTTACTTTCTTTTCCTTCTCTTTTTCTAAATTCTTTCTTATACTTTTACTTTTAGGGAATGAGATTTTTTTTTCTCTTTTACTTTTATGAAAAGTTAGATGAGAATATAATAAAACTTACTAGGAAGTTTATAGAATTGCATAAATACAAGACCCACACCACTTCACTTTTAAATTTTTAACTCTGTACGAGATTCTTCATGTTTGTATGTGTAAATAAAAACGAGCAGATAAAGGAAATAAAACAGAAGTAAAACAACACACAAAAAACATAAGACACAACATAAATTACGTGGTTCACCATAAATGGCTACATCCATGGGAAAGCAAGGAAGCTTGCATTAACTGTTATATGATATTCAGTACATGATCTGTACACATAAATTTATACACAACTCTTCGATATGAAGAGATGGGAGAATACAAATGGTCATGTGACCGTCGAGCTTCACATCCCAACAATCTCCCTCGTGAAGTCCAACTGGCATAGCCATGCACCATGTCATCCCTACATTTCCAATATTATCTTCACATCGAAGTCAGTCTTGAAGTTTTAACTTAGCCAAATATTGTTCACGAACACTTCAAATCAATCTTCTCTAGACCAAGTCGGATAGAACAAAGGTTAACACAATCCTGAAAAAATATTTATCATCGAACGCTTGCTCTCCCCTTATTTCCTCCTGCCTCACAGCATCATCCTCCAAACTGATATACCACTGAGGCTTAATCACTAGTTCCACAACATCATCGCTCGGTGAACATGTGCCAAAAAACATCTCATTATCTACAAAGCCTCTGTAAAGACCCTTGTTTTTAGAGCTTCAATTACTGCCACTCTGGCATCAAACCGCTTCATTCCTTCCAATTCTTGTTCCAATTCCACGTGCACGTCTACCTCCTCCTTAGCAGAGAACGATGCGTGCTTCTCAAGGAAATTCTTGAGCTTGTCTGTTGGATTGGGATCTTCAGTTGGTTCAATATGTCCCCATCTATCAGTTGACAGCCTCATAGACCCATTAAACATGTCAATTTTGGCAATCTGCAGTAAAGTTGTTGCTCTAGGCTTCATCAATTCCACTTGATCACCTTTGGCAATGAATACAATGATGGCATTGTCATCTCCGACAAGGCATTCAGAGAGACACATTTGATGGCCTAGCATATTTTCACCAATGCTCTGCCCATGCATTCCAAATGCCTGTGGCAACTTGATCATTTCAAAAAATGACTCCTCCATGAGGGTGTCTTCGATGTCATCTGCAGAAGGGGAGGAGAGCAGCCGCTCAGCCTTGACATTTTCCAGAGCCGCACCATCAAACTTTTTTCTTGCATCCTTTGCTTCCCCGAATTCAACCTCCTTGCTCTCCTAGCTATCCTTGAGTAGAGACTTGGGGGCCGTGGAAGATGCCAATGTCGTCGCAATCTCTCTTTCTCCCGCGTCCCCTTCCGCTTCCTCCTCATTATTCATAGGAATGGAGCGCTTATAACCATTAGACTTGTCTTGTTTCTCCAGAGCAATATTCTGAAGAGCCACCATTGCTTCATTAATGGACGAAATAATCTCTCCCTCAAATTCAAGGTGTATGATTTGTTGTTTAAGCTCCTCCATAAGAAAACCCACCTGACTATTGGGAACAATCATGCGAGTAATTACAATGTCGTTGGCATCTTTCTCAACCGCCATATCTATGACAATCTTGGGATGGACCCTGAATAGAGCATCCTTCCACCTTTGCACACCTTGTGTTCTACAAGATCGAAATTCATCTAGATAATTCTGCTTCCACAATGCATTATTTAAAGCCAGAAACCGAAACTCTGTGCACACACAACCCAACCTAGCAACATACACAACAGGTAGCTTTTCCAAAATCAACATTTTCACCTTTGTAGGCAACAAGATAAGCGATGGGGGTAGTGGCAAGCCAAATTTTTCGCACAAAGCACTGAGCAAAGGCATGGAAAACGCATCCTTTACAACCTTCCAAAATTGAAACAAAAACTTCTGATTCTGAAGAGAATCTTGGTCCTTCCCAGAGACAATATTTGAATTTCCTATTAAACTACAAGCACGTTCAATTTAAGTCAAAAACTTCCCCACCTCAAGAGTAACCTATAAGATTGCAAACCATTTGGACTAGCCAAAGCACCATAAACAACTAAAAAATTACCCATCATTGAAAACCTAAGTTGAACATTTTCAACATATTTACCATCACCGTTATCAATGATAAGGTCAGGAAGTGTGTAGCAAAGACTCACAAATGGTTTTTTTTCCCAGCCATTAGGAAGCCAAAATCCTAAAGAAGCTCTTGAGGTCTGCGCATTAAACATGACAAACCCTGATTCCAACATCACTGAATGCATGACAAGAATCAACAACCCATGTTTGCCCTTTTCATTTTCTTTCTCTTGAGATAAAACCCTCTTTAGAAAATATGGTATGAACCTCAATCTTTCCAAAATTTGATCATTCACCTCCATGGATTTTACGATTTCATGTTCCTTCTCTTTTTGACGCTTCTCTTCAACAACAACTTCTTTTTCAAAATCTTCCTGCCAAGAAATTCCAAACTCTGCACATGGACCATCCACGTCAATCCCAACCGAGGCATCATGGTGTTCAACTTTTACCACAGGGACAACATCAATTTCCTAGCCAAAACCAGTTATATATGTATTAGGAGTCAAGAAGAAAACATACCCAGCATCCTCCTCCTCTTCAGCAACAGACTCAACGAGCTCAAGCTTTGCAATGCCATTTCCAACTTCAGGTGCCGAATTTTTTGCTGGAGCCCAGGATACTTCCCCATCACATGGGGATTCACTCTCCTCCAAAACAATCCGTAGAGCACTTTCAAACCTTTCCTCGTCTGGTTCCTCTTCCCCTTCTTCCTGTCTTGCTTTCATTTTCCTTTTGGATCGCTACCTTTTTCTACATTTATTGCTCTTCTTCAAATTGTCATACTCCTCATAATAAAAAATATCAATAGTCTCTACAAATGACACTTTCTTCTTCCGTGTTACCCAATCTTCTACCTGAGGCACCCTATCCTCAAACCAATACTCGTCATTGAGAGCCCCATCAACTCCTCTTTTGCAATCACCACCAGATTCCAACATGCCTATGAACTCCTCCAAAAAAAATTCAGTTTCAACATCCAATTCATTCAGAAACTTCATTCGAGCAGCCCTGAAAACAAATGATGGCGAGTCTTCAGTAGGATGAATAACTTCATTATAAAATTCTCTAGAGACCAAGACATGAGAACTCGGGCCCAATCATCTAAAGTTGCTATGTCCATTTATGCTCAACCTCACCAAGCTCATACCAATTGTAAATAAAAATGAGTAGATAAAGGAAATGAAACAAAAGTAAAAAAACACACAAAAAACATAAGACACAACACAAATTATATGGTTCACCATAAATGGCTACATCCATGGGAAAGCAGGGAAACTTGCATTAACTGTTACATGATAATCAGTACATGATCTGCACACATAAATTTATACACAACTCTTCGATATGAAGAGATGGGAGAATACAAACGGTCATGTGACCATTGGGCTTCACATCACAACAATATGCAAATGATAAAAATATGTTCCATTAACAGGAGATATAAATTTTCTTTAACTGATGGTATATGCCTTCAAATTTCATGGTTCGAGGGACTTTTGGATTTCAACTCCATCGTATAGTTGTAGTTTTGAAAGCAATAAATTGATATTTTATTTCATTTAATACAAATTAGCAATATAATTAGGGGACCGAGATTTGCAGTCATCTAGTAGTTACATGGAATTTTGTAGGACTTTCATTTAAAAGAATTTAAAATGACTTCTTACCTATCTACAACTAAGATTTGGAGGTGTGGCTCACCCCACAACTTGCCACATCAATATATTTGTGAGACCACTTTTTCAATGACTATTTATCATACCATTTTATGTTACTGTTATGATTGAGTTGATAGTTGCATGGATAGTTTGTGTTATGGACATTATTATGTTGTGGACTATTGACTTTGCCACTAACATTGGTTGATGTTAGGTATGGACATGGTTAATATTATCTCTATGGATAATGATTCATCAAGTGATTTTATTTTTATGTGATTCTTATGTGGATTAAATTATGATTTGATGATTATGGTTAGTCTTCACGTGTCATGGAAATTATGAACTTAAATCCAAGAAAATGTAATTCATCGGAGAATGAAATATGGTTATATTGATCAGTAAAATATATAATAGAAATGCTTAATTAATTGTATGTTGAATTTGAATCAATTACTATTCTTGATGCTTTAGCTATGATTATCTTTGTAATGAACTAACATTACGATTGAGTGCATAGGTTTATTACCAATAGGAAATGAAGGTCATATGGTAAACCTATTTGTGCTTAACGAGTTGAGCTAATCTTAGTCTATATGGAAGGATTAAGGTCACATGTGATGTGAATTTTGTGGCTCTAGGAAAATTCACCCTGATCAATTCACCGATAAAAAAATCACTGCGAACAATTCACCATAGGAAAATTCACCGCCATGACAAATTCACCTCAAGTAAAATTCACCACCAACAATTCACGTTGCAGAAAATTAACCACACTAACATTTTCCGTCCGTGAATTTGTTGTTGGTGGTGAATTTACCGTATGCTGGATTTTGTTATAGCAATGTGAATGTGTTTCTTAGGTTATGTGGAATTATTGTAATTTCTTATGTGGAATTAATATTGTATTGTTTAAATGTGTTAATTAGTTTATATACTGAAAAGTATTGTTAGTTAAATGTTTGATTTCAATTTTATTTCTTGAAGGATTTTAAATGAGTATTTTTTATTTCAATTGATCAATTTTAATGCCCTAGGTCATAGCATTATGTGTTAAGGTAATTTTGGAGGGTAAAATTTATTACAAAATTAATTCATAACCTTTTAAATTTTGCATTTTTAATTAGTGACATGTTTGAGGGAGGTTAGGATCAAGTTGGATGAGGTGTCACCATCTCATCCCATCTTTGTTGTTGAGGTTGTTGCGTTGAGGATAAGGCCTTCCATGACAACACATGGAGACCCCTCTTGAAAGGGAATGTCCCAAATGGAGACACTTGTGAATTTTCCAAAGAGGATAGGTGTCAATAGAATATGAATCCTAAGATTAGTGCTAGATCTAATGTCACCTCCACATTCAAGATGAAAGGTTATTTTTTTCTATTTATTCTTCCCTCTAGACTCGATGGAAGAATTTTTGGGACATTTTTGAAAGATATTTTTATAAGTTTGAAAGAAGGTAGTGAATTGAAGATTGATTTCACTTGCCTCTTTTAACATTAAACTGAGAATTTCTTATCCCTCAAAATTTTGTACTCATACATATATAAATAATTATTGTTCTTATTGACTGAAAATAAAAAACCATAAATATCGATATAATCAGTGTCTATGACAGAAACAGGAGCTTATACCCTTGAAAAAGCGATAGAGCTGAATGTAAAGTAAGAAACAACTAGCTGGATTACATAAGAAGGAATTACAGAGCAAAGGAAAATACAACAGCCACTCATTCTTGATCTCCTATTACCTTAAAGAAGCTGCACTACAACCCTATAATTTATTCTGGATCACACCAAAGAAAACCACAGGTATTACAGAGTAAATGAAAATGCAACAGCTACTCATTCTTGATCTTCCAATGATTCAATGTGCTCTGCAGAAATAAAACAAGCAGAAGACCTGGACCGCTGTAAGCAGGATCATGATGGTTGCCCCGATGCCTCCAATCACCAGCCATGGCTTTGAAAAGTAAGTTTTCCGGAATTCATTCCAAGCTTCTGCTGCAGCAATCCTACTTTTTTTACTGTAGTACTTCATCAGCTTTTTCCTTGTTACTTCAATCGGATGGCCGCTTGGTAGTGAATATGATTGCTTACACGAGCTGAAGAGTCGGGTGACTTCAGAGTGTTGCCAAAGATTACCAACAATGACGCCGTTTTCTCTCATCACGGCTGATTCTTTCTCTGATTGGCACAGCTCATTCATGAACTGAGAAAATGCTGTCATTCTTTTCAAAGAGCCGTATGGGAAGCACATTTCCAGAGCAATCAAATTTCTGATGAATATTTCTGAATCCGATTCCAATTGTATAGGCGGGATATGTAGCGTTTTTCCCTCAAAGCAAATATCTTGGATATTTTTACCTTTCGCCTGGATTTTCACTCCTCCATTCTTTAATTGAACTGCAGATGGGACCTTGAGACTCTCAAACTGGTGCTCCTTCAGATCTTCCGTAGAACTTCCAAGAAAAATCCAGAGGTCTTCTGCCTTTTGGTTTTCCTCCTGGGGTTCTTCTGCTTTTTGCTTTTCCTCCCGGGGCTCTTCATCTCCAAGACAACAGTAGTAATAAACGTCCAAAATATGGTTCCGCCTGCGCGATTCGCCAGAAGAGACACAATCAAAAGGCCGATAGTAGAATTTATGGAACACAGCCTTGAGCAATACTTGAAGTCTAGACTTAGCATCTTCAAGGGAATCTCTCATCTCCATAGAAAGAATTTCTTCCAAGACAAAGAGTGGGATCTGGTTCTCTATTTTAATCAAATCCTTCATGATTTGCGACCTTACAACAGGGTTGAATTTTGATCCAAATTTGGGAAAAAACCTTTCCAGATTCTCACAATCACCCACAGATTCAGTAAACAAACTTCTGAGGAACTCAAGTATGAAACAAGCATCATGAACCATCACCTGACCCAGGTACTCACTAACGTAATATGTTGCTTTATCGTAGCACTGTCTTATATCTTCTGCTTTCTCTGTAAATTTTGAAACCATTTGAATCGACAAGTTTTCCATCTCTTCGTTAAAGCGGTTTTTCTCCTCTTCGTTAAAGCTGGACATAGGGTAACTACCTTTGCTCAGAAGAATTCTTACAACCACTCTACTTACCGCTTCTTCTTTGATATCCATGTCCAAGATGTCCATCATATCCGGATCATCTTCATCGGCTTCCTCTTTTCTGGCATGATAAGGGCCGATGGAAACAATTTTAGGCACGTAAGCATCTTCACATTCCTTCAACAAGGATGTCTCAACTTCTGATACCCTGAAAATGCAAGGCGATTTCTCATTCCTCTCAAGATGACTCTCGTCAAGTGTGACATACTTCTTGACACGATTGCACCACTCAGACCTTTCAAGATCACTTCCGTCTCCGGAAGAAATAGCTTCCGACAAATCAGACTCTGACATATTTCACAAGGTAACTACCCTATTGAAGGCGTCTATGGAAGAAATTCCCTCAATGCCGTAACGCAGTTTGAACGTTAAATGTGAATTAACTCCATATCAGTTTAAAATGGTAAGTAACGCGGTGGTAATTTTATTTTAATCAGATAACAATGTAATAATACCTGTTTTCTTTAACTGCAAACCTGCCTGACCAAACCACTTCACAAACAATTGTTTTCGATTCTAAACAGCCGTTTCGTTCTTAAAATCTCATCCTTCACAGTGCTTACAAAGTTAAAATCCCTTTGTTCTGAAAACCGCTTTGCCTAGAGGGTTCTGTAACACAAGTTCCACATCAATGAAGTTTTCCGAGAAATGCCTTCTTAACTTTAAATATATAATTTTGTACGAGATTCTTTGTGAATGTAGGTAAATGACAAAAAGATGATTCGTCAACAATTTGTGGAGGTATAAATTTCTTTCATTAATTTCGGCTCTCAAATCTATTGGTTTGGATCTTGGAACTTAATAATATTTTACTTCAAATATTGAAGAAACACATTTGCAAAGAGGGGTCATTAGTCATGTAAGCTAATTTTGTGAGCATGTAGCGTGAAATTTTGTAACACTTTTATTTTTAAGAAATTGTTAAATGATTGCTTATCTATCTACAACTAAGGTTTGGAGGTGTGACTCATTGCACAACTTGTCATGTCAACACTTCTAGTGAGAAGTGCTCTAATTTTTTTTAAGATATTCAACTAAAACTTAAACATGGAATCCCTAATAGTTTAACAAAAAATGTGAAGTCATTCTACTAGATAATGATTTAATTCACTTCTTTTAACTGATTTTATTTTTTAATATTGAAAATGCAAAGTCATTTTGCTAGATAATGATTTAGTTCACCTCTTTTAACTTATTTACCCCAAAAGATTTGTACTCATACATATGTAAGCAATTATTGTTCTTATTGACTAGAAATACAAAATCATAAATGTTGATATAATCAGTGTCCATGACAAAAACACAAGGTTACAACTTTGAAAAGCTATAGAGATGAATGTAAAATAAGAATCAACTAGTTGGACTACATAAGAAGGAATCTCTAATGGTCTATTACCTAAAAATAAATTACACCACAATCCTATAATTTATTTTGGATCACATCAAAGAAAACCACATGTACTACAGAGTAAAGTAAAACACAACAACTACTCATTCTTGATCTTCCAATGATTTGTTGTGCTCCACAGGAATGAAATAAGAAATAGATTTGCACTGCAATAAGTATGAAGATAATGGTTGCCCTGATGCCTCCAATCACTAGCCATGGTTTTAAAAAGTAAGTTTTCCGGAATTCCTTCCAAGCTTCTGCCACAATGATCCTCTGTTTTCTATTGTAGCACTTCATCATTTTTTCCCTTTAATTTTAATACTATAGTAACTTGGTAGTGTTAAATATGAAAAGCATGATTAAAAAAATAGAAGCAATAAACCAAACACATGCATAGAAAAGTAACACAAAAAATTATGTGGTTCACCTACAATAAGTTACATCCATAAGAAAAGTGAGCATAATATCTCTTACTATTAATGCAGTAGATACAATAGTTGTTTTCTTATGTCACCATTATTTTTAAATCTTCATACACATACATATGAAAAGCATTATTGGTAGTGTTAAATATGAAAAGCATGATTAAAAAAATAGAAGCAATAAACCAAACACATGCATAGAAAAGTAACACAAAAAATTATGTGGTTCACCTACAATAAGTTACATCCATAAGAAAAGTGAGCATAATATCTCTTACTATTAATGCAGTAGATACAATAGTTGTTTTCTTATGTCACCATTATTTTTAAATCTTCATACACATACATATGAAAAGCATTATTGGTAGTGTTAAATATGAAAAGCATGATTAAAAAAATAGAAGCAATAAACCAAACACATGCATAGAAAAGTAACACAAAAAATTATGTGGTTCACCTACAATAAGTTACATCCATAAGAAAAGTGAGCATAATATCTCTTACTATTAATGCAGTAGATACAATAGTTGTTTTCTTATGTCACCATTATTTTTAAATCTTCATACACATACATATGAAAAGCATTATTGGTAGTGTTAAATATGAAAAGCATGATTAAAAAAATAGAAGCAATAAACCAAACACATGCATAGAAAAGTAACACAAAAAATTATGTGGTTCACCTACAATAAGTTACATCCATAAGAAAAGTGAGCATAATATCTCTTACTATTAATGCAGTAGATACAATAGTTGTTTTCTTATGTCACCATTATTTTTAAATCTTCATACACATACATACATACATACATACATACATATATATCACTAGATTTCACAAACATAACAATCTCCCTCTTGAAGTTCAATCTCTAGGTTGTAATTAGTTAAGCACAAAGATGCCACCCATTTGTTTAGGCTTATTGTCACAATTTCGTGAAACCAAGAGAAGCTTTGTATAACTCCAACTTTTATTTTGGGATAACCTTTATAAATGCATCAATAAGGTTCGAACTAGTATGAATCTTTTCTAACTTAAATTTACCCTTTTCAAGGTCACTTCAAATGAAAAGATATTGTAGCTCTATATGCTTTGTTGTATTATGAAAAGGTACATTTTTGGCCAAATGTATATAACTATTACTATACAAAGTAAAATGTTTTTTTTTTACTTCCAAACTCAGCTAAAATTCATTGCAACCATAACATTGTTGCAAGAATGGAAAGATTGAAGGTGTTGTCATTGATGTCAACTAGTCAACTGGTTATCAACTAGTTGATGTTGGTTGTATATGTCGAGGATATTGCGAAAATTGTAATGAAGATATGTTGCAAATGTTCAGTGGTTGCTTTGGGTTTTAGTCCGGATTTACTCCTATGTTTGTGCAGTTCAGACATGTTGTTCATGGTTGTTAGAAGATGCTATATCCATATTTTTGGTTATTGATTTGTTGTACAGTGTAAGTTGTGTTCACCAGTTGTGAAGTATGGTTTTTTGTGTTTTTGGTTGAGGTTCAAGAGAAATTTTGTTGATCTAGACTTCTCTTTGATGAAGTCTTATGACTTGCGGTTATAAAGTTGAGTTGCCCTGATTGTATTAAAGATAATTTTGGCATTTGGAAAGTTCGTGCTTAATGGTTCTATGTGTTTTACACTAGTTTGGCCGACGTTATGTGAAATACTACTTTTGAGCTTGATGAAGCATGTTGGATCTATTTGGGTTCCTATGAAGTGTGTGTTTGGGTTGCCCTGATTTTAATTCCACCCTAGGATGTTTTGGTGCCGACCTAATTTGAATTTGGATTTGGATGTTTGACTTTGGATATGTTTCAAAGTTGAAGATGGTATAAATGCAAGATGAGTTAGTGATAGAAAATATACAAGAGCGAAGAAGAAGAGAAATAAGGGAAAAGAGAAGGTGCAATTTGGTATGATATTTATTCTATTCAATAAATGTGTGTGTGTTGCAAGTGTGGAAGATCAGTGCAAAGCTTAATGCTTAGTTTCCAGATGTAGTGAGTAGAAGGTGAACTCTATCATTCATGCAAGTAGACCGAGTGATTGTGGTGGAATCCTTTATTGCATTGGGATTGTAGTCTCTCTATAACAAGTCTTCTTTGTATCTCTATGGTAGTGAGCCCTTCGGGTTGTTAGCCCTATTGGACAGTGAAATTCCTTATTCTAGACAGTGAGTCCTTGTTTCAAGAATTGAGCCTTATTTCAGTTAGTGAGCCTCTTGTAATCAGTTTTGATATTCTCTATAGTGTGAGTTAATCCTCACCGTGGTTTTTCCCTCATTTGGTTTTCCACGTGAATTTGATGTCGTTGTGTTTGTGTTGGATTTGAGTTTTTGCATTGTCATTTGATGATTAATACATAAATACATACATACTTACATACATACAAGCATTTAATACATATGTACAGACAATCCTACATACATACAAGCATACATGTACATATGTACATACAATCTTACATACATACATACATGCATTGATACATACCTACATACATACAGGCATACATACATACATACATACATACAAGCATGCATACATACATACATGACATACAAGCATACATGTACATACAAACATACAAATATATAAATATACATTCAATAGAGTAGCATTTAACATAAAGCAAGACATAACATGAATGCATTATAATGCTCGCATTATGTCTTGCTAGACATGTCCCGCACAAATGTAAAAACCATGTCAAAACTAAGATATAACATGAGCACATTATAACACAAGTGCATTATAACGTGAGTGCATTATAATGTGCTTGCGGGTGCTACCACAATAATGGGTTACACATTTTTGGACATCCTAATTTTTGCCCAAAATCACATATTTTTGGAAAATATAATAATTTAAGAATTTAAACTCCCATTTAAAGGATTTTATTTAAAGAGGGTTTGATCAAACCCCCTTAGATCAAACCCCCTTGGATAGAACCCCATTAGTCTTAAACCAACCTATAATATAGTCTCCTCTACAACTATCATAATGTTGATAAAAACCACTTTTTATTTACCTTTTGGGGGATCAAATGAATTCATTTAAAATTTATGTTTTGTAAGTATGTATCCCTTATTATAAGCTTCCCAAAAAGTAGAATTTTAATATATCTATGATGACTAGAAAAATGGATACCTTAGAAGTATCATGTACTTTTTCCACACAATCATTCACTAATGTCCTAGGAGTCCCAGTTGGATTGAATAACAACCTCACAAGGTGAGTCAATTCTCAATTAGGAAGGACCTAGGAAGGGGTTCTTTAATTTCTAATGGGTTCACCACCAAGCGAATGCTTGGAAAAGGAAATTTTGGAAAACACACTATGATATGCAAAGTGACCTATAACTAGAAATGTAAGCTAAATGAAAGATGCAAATAATAAAATCATGCAATAGGGGGATAGTATGTGTGCACCTGAGAAATATGGAGATGTTGTGAGGATTATGGAAATGTGAAGAAGTTGCCAAAATATGTCGTGGAGGACTAAGACATCCAGAATGGCGTATTAGTCCTACTGCAATTTTTTGGGGCAAATATAGAGTCTTCAGATCTTGGAATCGAATCTCAAAAAATCTCTAAAATAGGCCTATGAGGACTAAGATGCCTCAGATGGCGTATTAGTCCTATTCTAAATTTTTGCAAACTTTGAACAAGCTTCTGAGCTCCAAGGTATGCACTTGCTTCTCTCCAAATTTGAGGTCCTGAAACTTCCAAATCTGACCTAGAGGTGAGTTTCTATGAAGATGACAACTTTGGCAATGCAACTTTACAACTTTTCAATCTTGCACTCCAAATGATCTTCAAGTCTTCAACCTAGATATGCAAATACAAACACACAAGAGAGTGAAAACTTGTTGATTGTTAGTAAATGGGGGATTTCCTTGGTCAAACCCCTTGTAGCTAATTGAACAAAATGATGAAATGAATGAAATGATGCATGAAAAATGGAATATATAAATGATATCACCTTGTTTGGTGTCTTGTGAAGAAAATCTACAATCTACCATGTAGTTGCCATGAAGAATGTAAATTTTGGATCCTTGGATATGGTTGCAAATAGATCTTCAATGCTACATCCACAATCTTGGCTCAACAACATAAATGAATGCACTAAACCCTTGATATGATGCTTGAATCTTGATGATGGCTCCAAATACTTGATGAAATTCTCTTGAATGCTCTTGTGAACTCCAATTTTCAACTAGGAATTCTCTCACAAAAGTCTTGATTTGAAATTAGTGAAGGAACCTTGTATTTATACTTATTTATGCTTAATATCCTGAAATTACACCACAACAAGCCAACATATGAAATCATTAATTAAAGGAGGCTAAATCCCACCCAAATTTGAAATTGAATCTAAAAAATAAGCCAAGGAGGACTAAGATGCTCTAGGTGGCTTCTTAGTCCCAAGACTCAATTCTTAGGGCAAAGACTCTAAAAGGGGTCCTATTTTGGTGTTTTCAATATCAGGGTCCCAAGACCCATGGAGGAAAAAGATGCCCTAGGTGGCATTTTAGTCCCAATCCACAAATGAGGAACACACAGATAGAAACATTAAATGATCATTTATATTTTGATGTTCGTTGGTATTTTCCATAAAAATATATATTTATTAGGTTTGCAGATGCAAAATAGGGCCAATTAAGACATAAATGAGGGTAAATAAAGCAAGGCAGGCCCAAACAAGTGTGAAAATGAAAGGGTATGCATTTTACTACACTATATTTAGCCCCCACTTTTGTGAGAGGATGAACTTTCTTCAAACTCACACTACAGTAGCTAACCATGAAATCAAGAGGGGTTCAAATGTATAAATGCTAGTAAGATAGGATGACAACGATCAAGAGGGATGATCAAGGCCCCAGGGTTGAGATACTATGCAAAACCAACATAAGAACAAAGGGCAGGTGCATGGAGTTGGGTAGCAATTTTGTGGCCACTTTCTAAAAAAACTTTGAAAACTCATAGCATGAGCAGGTTATAATGCGCTCGCATTATAACACGTTAAAAGCAAAAAAAAAGTGAAAGTCTTCATTTTAACTTTGACTATTTTCTTCTTCTTCCTGCATCCAAAACCCCCAACTTTCATGCACACATTCTAGGAGGAGGTATTGGGCACAAATATTCAACAAGAGTTGTCATTTCTTTGCAAGGATGGTGCCACGACGACGAATAGGTGGGAGAGGTAAGTATTGTTTGTTGTTTGTTTTGAATTTCTTAGTTTTAGGTTATATTTGATTTTTTTTTTTTGAATTTGTAGGAGATGCAAATGAACCCGCAAACCCACAAAATCCTCAACAAGAAGAGAAACCAAATCCTGGAGAACAAAATCATCAACAAGAAAATCAACCTTAACAAAACCTCCTCCACCAATCCCTCAACACCCTTCTGGCACTCAACAAAATTTAATGAGTGAGATTGAGAACAACAAAAAATAAATTGAGGATTTTATTAGTAGGTTGAGTGATCCAAATGGTTCAACCACAAAAAGAATGAACCTTGCAAATTCATTGAAAGATATGTTAAAAAATTTAGATTCAATTAGCAAATAAATAACTGGATGGCAAGATAGGAGGTAGGCAGGTAGGGCATATTATGCAAATAAACTATCATATAAACAAGTAAAGGATTTAAAAATTACAAAAGGTGATTTATGCTCATTATTCACTGACCCACACACAAATTAAAATCTTATCCTCAATGTGAAGAGGTTTCCTATTCATTGGTGCCACCACCAAGAGATTAGGAACTGTTTTTATGATAAGTGGTACATGGTATTTGATAACCGACCGTGCAACAATTGTGAAGTCCCTCAATATTTTCTTAGGAAACTATGCAGTGAGTTCATATTGAACAAAATCCCAAATTATTTTGATATGAGAGACTTAAAGGGGAGAGGTGGGGGGTCAACTCAGGATAGGCCTGATGCATAGCCAGATCCTATGTGGCAAGGGAGGCGAGCTCTCGCTAGGCCGCCTTGTGAGCACGTTGTTATGCATGCCATCGCGAAGGAGAGTGTCGACGTAGAGACATTGCAAGCTAAATTAGCACTTTGACCCAGAGTGTCATCCATCATACTAGCCCTATTCTATAGTGCCATCCAGGGGAGTCTTCGAGTGGTGGCCTTCAAACCCATGTGTGTCAATCTTGTAGGGCGACATGTTCATATGACCCCACCAACACTCAGGAGGCTGCTACGGAGGATTCGTATGTAGCTATGGAGATGGAGAGGGTGGCTGACATTTTGCATGATGTGTATGTCATTGATACTCAGGTAAAAGTTAACATGTTCATTGAATTTAATTTATTAAATTTTGATTTTGAAATTCAAGATTAACTAATTTAGTTTTATGATTTTAATAAAATTGCAGGGTCACTGTGTTGAGACTAGATACACCAGCCCTCCACCTACTTATTTCTGTAGTACACCTATTGAATGGGTATGTAACTAGTAAACAATTATAAATTTATTACATGTTAATAGAATTTTTTTATGAATGGCGTTTTAATATGTGATTTTGGATGTTGAACAGGGTAATATTGGAGGTTTTGAGGGAACACCTCTCAATGCCAGTGGATTTAATCAAGCCTTCATGCCGATAATAGAATAAAGAGTTTAACTAATGAATTGTACTTAATAGATTTGTGTATTTTATATTCATATCATTGGTTACGTTGCATTGCACATCATTCAAACTCAAAGCATTACTTCACATTCCATAACTAATAACTAGATGTTGATAGATGACAAAAATTTAAACTACAATATAGTTGTTTAGAAATTCAACATAAGTAGTGATGCAATTTCTTCACATGGAGGCATGTGCTTGCAAAGGTGCACCTACACAAAAAACTATGGATGCTTGGAAAAAGTATATGAAACCATAATAGTAAGCAATAACATAGACAAGGCAGTTAGTAGTTTCAAAAAATTCCTTGAAGAAATGCGGTCCCACCCTCTCCCACCCTCTCCCAGTCTCTCTCCCACTGTCTCCCACTGTCTCCCACCCTCTCTCCCACTATCTCCCTCTCTCTCCCACCCTCTCCCACTCTTTCCCATTCTCTCCCACCCTCTCTCATTCTCTCCCACTCTCTCTCTCCCACTCTCCCTCCCTTTCTCCCACCCTCTCCCACTCTCCCCACTCTCTCCCACCCTCTCGTGACCCCCTCCCACTCTCTTCCACTATCTCCTACCATCTCTCCCACCTTCCTGCCTCCCGCCCCTCCCAGCCTCCCACCTTCCCAGCCTCCTGGCCTCGCACCCTCTCCCACCCTCTCCCGCCTCACCTCTCCACACAGTTCCAATCTCTCCGACTCTCCACCCTCTCTCTTCAACCCTCCCTTGACTCTCTCTTCCACCCTCTCTCCACCTCTTCCACTCTCCCACTCTATCCCACTCTCCACCCCTCGGTCCCATCCTCTCCCCCTCTCCCACCATTTTCCACCTCTCCCACCCTCTCGCACCTCTCCCACCCTCCCACTCTCTCCATCCATATCTCCCACTCTCCCAAACTCTCTCCCCACCTCTCCCACCCCTCTTCCTCCTCCTCTCTCCTCCCACTCTCCCAAATATCGCCTTCACCCTATCCCAATTTCTCCCACCCTCTCCCACTCTTTTCCACCCTCTCCCACTCTCTCCAACCTTGTCTCCCACCTTCTCCTACTTTCTCACACCCTCTCTCCCAATATCTCCCACTATTTCCTACCCTCGCCCACTCTCTCCCACTCTCTTCCTCCCTCCCACTCTCTTCCTCCCTGCCTCCCTCTTACTCCCAACCTCTCCCACTCTCTCCCACCCTCTCCCACTCTCTCCCACTCTCTCCCACTCTCCAACACCCCACTCTCCCACACCTCGCCCACCTCTCCCAATTTCCCTCCCACCCCTCTCCTCGCCACACCCCACTCACACTCATCCCACACTCTCCCACTCTCTCCCACCCTTCCCACCTCCAACCCTCTACCACCTCTCCCACCTCTCCCACCTCCCACCCTCATCTCCCACCTCCTACTCCTCCCACACTCCCTCCCACTCTCTCACACTCTCCCACACTCTCTCCCAATCTCTCATACTCTTTCCCACTCTCTTCCTCCTCCCTGTCTCCCCCACCATCTCCCACTCTCTCCCACCCTCTCCCACTCTCTCCAAACCTCTCTCCCACCTTTTCTCCCACTCTCTCCCACTCTAACCCACCCTATCCCACTCTCTCCCACTCTCTTCTTTCCTCCCTCACTCTCTCTCCCACTCTCTTCCTCTCTCCTTCCCTCTCCCTCCCACACTCCCCCATCCTCTCCCACTCTCTGCCACTCTCTCTCCCACCCTCTCCCACCTCTCTCCCATTCTCCCACCTCTCCCACCCTCTTCATCACTCCCACCGCCTTCCACCGCCTCCTACCCTCTCCCACCCAGCTCCCACCATTCCCACCTCTCCTCCCTTATCCCACCCTATCCCACTCTCCCACTTCCCCACTCTCCCACCCTCTCCCACCCTCTCCCACTCTCTTCCACTCTCTCCCACCATCTCTACCACCCTCTCCCACTCTCTCACACCCTTGCCCACTCTGTCCAACTCTCTCCCACACTCTCCCAACTTCTCTCCAACTCTCGCCCACTCTCTCCCACCCTCTCCAACAATCTCCCAATCTTTCCCACTCTCTATCACCCTCTCTTCGACCCTCTTGCACTCTCGTTCACCCTCTCCCACCCTCTCCCTCCCTATATCTAACTCTCCCACTCTACCACAATCTCTTCCACTCTCCCACTCTATCCCACTGTCTCCAACTCTCTCCCATGCTCTCCCCCTCTCCCACCTCTGCCATTCTATCCCACCCTCTCCCACCCTCTCCCTATCTCCTACTCTCCCAAACTCTCTCCCTCTCTCCCACACTCTCTTCCACTCTCTTATTCTTTCCTTCCCTCTCTCTCCCACTCTCCCCCAGTCTCTCCCACCCTCTTCCACTCTCTCCAACTCTCTCTCCCACCTTCTTCCACTCTCTCCCACCCTCTCCCACTCTCTCCCACCTGCTTCCACCTCCCACTGCCTCCCACCCCTCTCCTCCCTCCCTGCCTCTCTCTCCCACTCTTCCTCCCTCCTCCCCATTGATCCCACCTCTCCCACCCCTCTCCCACCCTCTCCCACTCCCTCTCACCTCTCCACCTCTCCCACCTCTCTCCCCACTCTCTCCTCTATATTCTAACCTCCCTCTCTCTCCCACACCTCCCACTCTCTCACCTCCCCCGCCACACTCAACCTCCCACTTATCCCACTCCCTCCCACTCTCTCCTCACTCTCTCCCACTCCCCGCACCTCTACCACTCTTCCACCCTCCCACCTCCCACACTCTCTCCCACCTCTCACTCTCCTGCACTCTTCCACTCTCTCACACTCTCTTCCTCCCTCCCTCCCTCTATCTCCCACCATCTCCCACTCTCTCTCACCCTCTCCCACTCTCTCCCACCCTCTCCCACTCTCTCCAACCCTCTCTCCGACACTCTCCCACCCTATGTCCCACTCTCTCCCTCTCTAACCCACCATCTCCCACTCTCTTCTTCCCTCCCTCCCTCTCTCTCCCACTCTCTTCCTCCCTCCATCCCTCACTCTCCCACCCTCCCCCACCCTCACCCTCTCCTTGTCTCTCTCCCACCCTCTCCCACTCTCTCCCACCCTCTCCCACCTCTCCCACCCTCTCCCACTCTTTCCCATTCTCTCCCACCCCTCTGCCACTCCTCCCCACCTCCCACCTTCCTTCCTCTCCACCCTCCAACTCTCCCCACCTCTCCCACCCTCTCACACCTCTCCTACCTCTTCCACTATCTCCTACCATCTCTCCCACACTCTCCCACTCTCTCCCACTCTCTCCCACTCTCTCCCAGTCTCTCCCAGTCTCTCCCACCCTCTCCCACCCTCTCTCCCAGTCTCTCCCACTCTCTCCCACCCTCTCCAATAGCCTCCCAATCTCTCCTACTCTCTTCCACCCTCTCTTCAACCCTCTTGCACTCTCTTCCACCCTGTCTAATTCTCTCCCCCTCTCCCACTCTATCCCACTCTCTCCCACTCTGTCCCACCCTCTCCCCCTCTCCCACCATCTGCCACTCTCTCCTACCCTCTCCCACCCTCTCCCACTCTCTCCATCCATATCTCCCACTCTCCCAAACTCTCTCCCACTCTCTCCCACTCTCTTCCTCCCTCCCTCCCTCTCTCTCCCACTCTCCCCAACTCTCTCCTACCCTATCCCACTCGCTCCCACCCTCTCCCACTCTTTTCTACCCTCTCCCACTCTCTCCAACCCTCTCTCCCAATACTTTCTCCATTTCCTACCTCGCCCACTCTTCCCACTCCTCTTCCTCCTCCCTCTCTCCGCCTCCCACTCTCTTCCTCCCTCCTCCTCTCACTCCCAACCTCTCCCACTCTCTCCCACCCTCCCACTCTCCCTCCCACACCGCCACTTTCCCAATTCTTCTCACTCTCTCTCCCACCCTCCCACCCCTCCCACCTCCCACCTCCCACCCTGCCACTCTCCCACCCTTCCCACCTCTACCACCACCTCTCCCACCCTCCCACCCTCCCACTCCTCCCAATCTCCCGGCCATTCCTACCATCCCACCTCCCATACCTCTCCCACTTTGCCACTCTCCCACAATTCCCACCTCTTCCTCCCTCTCTCTCCCACCTCCCTCAGCCTCCCACCCTCTCCCCACTCTCTCTCTCCCATCCTCTCCCACCTCTCAAACTCTCCCACTTTCTCCCACCTCTCTCCCACCCTCTCTCCCACTCTCTCTCCCACTCTTTCCCACCCTTTTCTCCAACTCTCCCACTCTCTTCCCTCCCTCCCTCTCTCTCCCATCTTCCTCCTCCCTCGCCTTGCTCCCAACTCCACCCTCTCCCACCCTCTCCCACCCCTCTCTCCAACCCTCTCCACTCTCTCCCACCCTCTCCCACCTCCCACCCTCTCCTACTCTCTCCCCACCTCCCTCCTTCGCACTCTCCTCCCTCCTTTCTCTAAACTCTCTCCCACTCTCTCCACCCTCTCCCACCCTCTCCCACTCTCTTCCACTGCCTCCCACCATCTCCCACCCTCTCCCACTCTCTCCTCCCACCTCTCACACTTCTTCCCACCCTCTCCCACTCCCTCCCATGCCTCCCACTCACTCACCCTCTTTCTCACACCCTCTCCCACCTCTCCATCCTCCACCCCTCCCGCCACCTCTCAAGCCTCCCTCCCACTCGCTCCACTCTCTCCCACCTCCGCAACACCTCCCACTCTCTCCCACCTCCCAACCCTCTCTTCAACCTTTCACCTCTTCCACCCTCTCCCACTCTCTCCCAGTCTCTCCTTCCTATCTCTAACTCTCCTACTCTCCCACATTGTCTCCCACTCTCTCCCTACCACTCTCCCACTCTCCCACTCTATCTTACTCTCTCCCACTCTCTCCCACCCTCTCCCACTCTCCCACCCTCTATGACTCTCTGCCACCCTCTCCCACTATCTCCCTCCATATCTACCACTCTCCCACTCTCCCACACCTCTCCCAATCTCCCACTCTCCCACACCTCTCCCCACCCTTCCCAATCTCTCCCAACTTTCCTCCCTCCCTCCCTCTCTCTCCCACTCTCCCACTCTCCCAAATCTCCGGCCACCTCCTGTCCCTCTCCTCTCCCACCCCTCCCGCCTCTCCCATTCTCTCCCACTCTTCCCACCCTCTCCCACTCTCTCCCACTTCTTCCTCTCGTCCTTCCCCTCTCTCTCCCCCACCCCTCCCTTCCCTCCTCTTTTCGCCCCACCCTCTCCTCACACCTCTCCTGTACCCTTTCCCACCCCACCTCTCTCCCACCCTCCCACCTCTCCCACCCTCCCACTCCCTCCCCAATCTCTCCCACCCTCCCACTCTCTCTCCCACTCTTCCCACCCTCTCACCCCACCCCTCCTCCACCTCCCACTCTTTCTCCCACTCTCTCTACCAATCTCCCTCCCAAACCCTCCTCGCATTCTCTCCCACCCCCACCACCTCTCTCCCCGGGACCCTCTCCCACTCTCTCCTACACTCTTCCACCTCTTCCTCCCTCCTCCCCTCCCTCTCTATCTCCACCCCTCTCCCACCCTCCCACCTCTCCCACTTCCTCCCACTCTCCCACCCTCTCCCACCCATTCCACCCCTCTCCCACCTCCCACACCTCTCCCTCTCCCACCTCTCCCACCTCCCACACCCCTCCCCCTCTCCCACCTCCCCACCTCTCCCACCTTCCCACCCTCCACCCTACCGCCCCTCCTATCCCATATCCCACTCTCCCACCTCCCACACCTTCCCACTCTCTCCCATTCTCTCCCACCCTCTCTCCCACTCTCTTTGACTCTCCCACCCCTCTCACACCTCTCAATTCTCTTTCTCCCATCCCCCCCCCTCTCTCTCCCCCCTCTATTCTTTCCACCATACCTAACTTAGTCCCTCTCACTCCAACCCCTTCTCTCTCACTCCCTCTCTTAAACTCTCACTTCCACCCACTCTCCCTCTCTCCAGACTCTCTCTCTCCCTCTCTCTCAGGTCTCTCCCTCCCACCCCCGATCTCTCTCTCTCTCTCCCCTCTCTCTATCTATCCCTCCCACCCTACTTAGATAAGTCCCTCTAACTCCACCCCCCTCTTTCTCTCTCTCTCTCACTCTCTATCTCTCTCTTAGGTTGAACTCCCTCCCACACTCTCTCCATTTCTCAAGTGTCTCACTCACACTCCTCTCTCCCACTCTCTCTTCATACCTATCTCTCAAGTTTCTCCCTCTCACCCTACCTAGCTAAGTCCCCCCAATCCAACCCCTTCTCTCCCACTCCCTCTCTTAAACTCTCACTTCCACCCCCTCTCCCTCTCTCTAGACTCTCTCTCTTAAAATTCTCCCTCCCTCTAAAGACATACATAAATACATACAATCCTACATCCATACAATATACATGCATTGATATATATAGGCATACACACATACATACATACATACATGACCCACCAACATACATGTACATAAAAACATACAGATATATACACAAACATTAATAGAGTGGCATTTAACATAAAGGAATACATAACGCGAGCGCATTATAATGCGCTCGTGTTATGTCTTGCTTGACATGCATCTCAAATAAGCAAAAAAAAAGTCAAAACTAAGAAATAACGCGAGCACATTATAACATGGTTGTGTTATATCTTTCTTTGGGAATCCTCGAGCCTTAGCATTGGTATTTTCCTTGGAATACCAACCTAAAGGCTTGGAGGGCATTCCCAATGACTAGAGATGTGTTTTTGCAAATTCTACAATTTTTCACATAATCGGGTTCATGTTCACCATCACAATTGCATTTGGTTCAATATCGACAAAAATGAACACATGGGTAATGTTAGGTTCTCTCTTAGCTATCCAACGATGTAATTTTTTTCACTTTTTGACAATGTTAAGCCTTTCATCCATAATTTATTTTATTTGTATGTCTCTTTTTTGCCAAAAAATAGTGTTTGGTGTTTTTTTCGTTATAGATTAACCGTTCATAAAAATTTCAAATAATTTACACTTTTAGAAACTAGACTCCATTCTAAAAATTTAAAAAAAAAGAAAAAGAAAAAAAAATCAATTACTTTCCAAAATTTGTAGGGGGAGCATGACCAAAATTCTACTTTTTAGGAAGTTCCCACTTAAAAAATTAGTAAAAAAAAAATATTCATTAAAAAATTATTAAAAAAATCTTGCATCAACTAGATACTATTAGCTAACTTCTAACTGTAGTGATTTTTAAAATGCTACAAAAAAGTTCACCGTGCTAGGGTCATACAAGAGTTGCTATGTTATGTTTTTCTGACAAAAACAACACCAATTTGTGTACGTCCCTCTTTTGAACCCTTTAATCTCAACCATTTTCAAAATAAATTAATAGTTTAGAAATTAGACTCAGAGCACTTTGATCCTTGTTTTTGTTCCATCTCAAAATTTTGAGTGTAACTATCCTCAATTTCATGTCCAAGGATAGTATTTCTGAATTTTAGAAAAAAAGTGGCCACTTAAGACCCTTTTTGGGAACCATATTAGTGCACTTACCCCAAAGGAACACACATGCAGATGATATATGAATCCATAATTAGATCACCAGAATAATCCATTAAGGATAAGAAAAAGGAAAAAAATAAAAGGAAAATGGAAAAACTACAACGGATCAAGCTTCGATTGGCCATCCAATGTGGTGGACTAGGTCTAGGCTATTTGTCTAAAAGGTTTACAAGTGGAATGTGTTGTCCACTATGCAAACAAAACACATGCTCATGAGGGCTAGTGAGAGTTATTTGTCCACTAGGTGAGCCCCAAGGGACCATATTAAATCCATACCTCCATGATTTTAATAAGGTACAAAAATGCATGCTCACATGGGCTAGTGAAGCTAGGTGCTCACTAGGTGAGCCCCAGGGGACCATATCAAAGCCATACCCCATGACTTTAATAAGGTACAAAAATACAACAAGAAAGAGGGATGCTCAAAGGGATTTTTCTTAGTTCATGCAATGTCTCTTCTTAGGGAACATTGTCCTTAATGTTTCCAAGAGAGGAAAAGTCAAAGAAATATCATGCTCTTGGAGGAAATCAAACCCAATGACACCACCAAGAAAAGGAAACATCACAAGAAGAAAGAGAATCGCACAATGAAACATGAGAAAAAATGCAAATGAAATCATGCCAAAATAATGTCAATGTATGCCCCCACTTTAAATAAATTGCTAACACCATGATGTGAGCACTTACTTTAAAGTAGTAGAGGATAAATGTGAATAATAAATAGGACATGAGAGCTTATTTGGAAAGCCCTATGTCAAGTCATATGATTCTGATAAGGTACATCATGAAAAAGGTAGTATGTCACATGTGATACAACTTAAGGCATTTCATTGACATCCAAAGCTTGCTCCTATATGTTCATGAAAGGTGATCAAATAGACAAAAAAGGCAACAACAAGTGACACACGAGGACAAGACTACCTAACCCCTTTCCCCCATTTAGTGTAGGACAAGGGTGAGTTGAGATGATTGATGAGAAACATGCTAGAGAGAAAATTAGTATCAATTAGAGGAATTAGATGCCCCCTACATAAGGAAGAACACCAAACTCCTTAAGATGTTGAATTTTTCTATGCAAAGTATTACATTCATTAGTAGAATGACCATGAATTCTACGATATGCACAAAATGAAGTCTTGTAATAGAATTTTTTTCATGTTCTTGGAGGAAGAGAGATGAAACAATCTTGGAGGAGTCTCGTCAAGATACTCTCTTGGTCAAAAGTTGAGGATGCTACATTATTTTGCAACAAAGATATCTGTTGCTTAGCACAAGGTGTCATACCTACACAAGATGCTTTAGATTGTGATATTTTGTTCTCTCCTTTACTGGAGGGTGTAAAATCTATGAATTTAAATCATAAGTGTTTTGTATGATGAAATTGACATTAAGGAAAGACTTGTTTGTTTGTTTCATTTCTTGCAAAGGATAAAGACCACTAGTTTCTATCAACTCAGGGTACACTATTATTAAAGTGAGTTTAGAAGGATGTTTTGTGATAGTGTTGATATTAAGTGAAGGATTTCTTGTGTCTTTTGAGGGATAGTAACCAAGAACACTATTGTTTTCTTGCATGTGTGGCTCTATAGGGACACAAATACCTTGTTCTCTAGCACTACATCCTTTTCCACTATATCCAAGTTGTTTCATAAGCTCATAACCTTTTCTATAAAGTTTTTTTATTTCTTTAGGATTTGGTGGTTGTTGATAGTCAGTTTCTTTGAAGTTTTTTACGTAATTTGTTGTCTTTTCTTTTGAAGTGGTTGAGGTGGATGCTTTTGAAGGGTCATCCAAATTTTTTGTTGACATTACCACTATTTCTTTTCCCTTGTCTAAATCTTTTTTATGATCTTGTATTCTCTCATGAATGTATGTTTGAAATCTAAGGAACCCCAATCATCTTCTAATAGCTTTGTGACTTCTTCAATGTGTTCTTTGTCTTTTTGTTGCACAGGTTCCACTTGTGCAGTTGGTGTTAATGTTTTCAAGGGATTTTATTTATTTTTCTCAACTTGTAAGACATTATAAGGCTCATTATCAACATCCAATGTGTATACTTTGTTGTTGTATATGTATTTCATTTTACAATGAAGAGTGGAAGGCACCCCATTGATTGCATGAATCCATGGTATTCCTAAAAGAATATTATATGAAAGATCATGAGGAATAACATGGATCGGTGTTTCTAATGTGGCCTTTCAAGCTGTAATAGGAAACGTGATCACACGGAGCAATTTCTTTCCCACATTATCAAACCCCTTAATAGATAGAGAGTCAGTTGAATTTTTGATTTATCAACACCAAGTTTATCCAAAAGGCTTACACTACACACATTTAAGGTTGAGCCATTGTCAACAAGGGTTCAATTTATCCCTACCATCTTGTATTGAGCTACTATCATGAAAGCATCACATTATGTTTGCACTTCCAAATGGGGGAGTTCACTTTGGTAGAAAACAAGGTTAGAATTTATTCCTTGAATCATGGATGCTATGTCATTTTGTTGCACATTAGAAGGGATAGGAATTTGTTGTAAGGAATTTTGAATCATGTTAAGATAGTGGGGGGATGCTTGGATAAGATTCCATAAAAATATCTTAGCAAGAGTATTCTTAAGTTGTTTGACAAGATCAAACTCCTTTCCATTTTGTAAAGGAAAACAAGGGGGGCCTGGTAAGATAGGATTAGGCAATGGGAGGGATGTTGAAGGTTTTTATCTTGGGTCCAGATTGTTCCTAGTGTTGTATGTATGAGCAACAATATTGTAATTCAGTTGCTGCAAAACATTGTTCTTAGGTGGTTCAAGGATAAGGACAAGTTTGTTTTGGAATTTTGGTTTTTGAGAGGGTGGATAAATGATAAGTTTAGGTTCGAGAGAGTAGTCCAAGAGATATCTAATGTGCATAACCTTAGAAGAATTATCATTATTTTCATGATCTCTTATTTAAGAGGAGTCTAAGGTTACTTCATCATCTTCATCTAAGGAATTACTATTGTCATTGTGGTCATTTTCTTCCACTGTGATTACTTCCCTAGTAGGAGAGTTTTTAGGAAAGTGAAAAATAAGAGGTTCATCACATTTCATGGTTAGATGTTGTAAAACAACTTAATCACAAATAGGGGAGACATTAAGGGAAGGATAACTATTATTTTCATGTGTTCCAATGATTGGATCCTCTTGTTCAAATAGACCCTTCCAAATGTTAGGAACATTATGAAGGAGAGAGATAATGGTGTAACTCTCAATCATTGGATCTCTTGATACCAACATATCCTCCTCACAAATGTTCTTTTCATGATTGTTCATGATTGTATACTTATTCACTAAAGAATTTTTACAAATAGGGGAGGTTTTGTGAGATGAATGGAGACTAAGTAAAGTGGTGGAAATTAATTCATCTTCTATTGTTATACTATCTTCCCAAGGGGAATGAGGAGAAGAGGAAACAAGACCTTCATGACTTTCAATGATGTAGCTTAATTTGCTAAGATAACTTCATCACTAAAAGGAGAGGTATAGGGAGAAGTACAATTATGATCATCATGGTTATTCTCTTCTAACACATCATCCTCACAAATAGGGGACATGGAAGGGGGTGTAAGTGTAAGGAAAGCTTTAACATTTTCACTCTCTTGTGCTAAGAGACTCTCATAACTAGGGAATTCTTTGAATGAATGGATAACATGCTTATTGATTAAATTTTTCTTTGCAAACTTGGAAAACACCGAAACTAACATTTTTGAAAAATAATCTATGCAATGCAATGTAAAGGCCTAGAATAAAATGCAATTTTCAGATTTCAACCAAGGCAATGTACTGATTACTTTATGCAATGATCTAAAAATGAAATGTTGTGAATGCAAAGATGGAATTAAGAAATGCATGAAATGAAGCACTTTAAGCAAGATTTAGTAAAATGAATGAAATAGAAATTCAATCCACTGAAACAAATAACCAATGCCAGGAAACAAAAACACAAAAATGTTGATTTAGATCTTGAAAACTACAATCTAAAATTCCACAAGGACTAAGATGCCAGGAAGGGCGTCTTAGTCCTACAAATGAAATTTGAAGGTTTCAAAAGCTAAAACAGATAGAAAATCATTCAGACAGAGTACTGCAAGAAAAAACCAAAGAGGGACTAAGATGCCATCAAGGGTGTTTTAGTCCCAGTGAGGGTTTTTAGCAGAAAATCAAACAATTTTGGGTTGATAACAGTGTTCCTAGGTTGCCTAACTAGGAACATGATGTTTGGAAATATAAATTTTTGCAAACAAAGGCTAGAAAAGTAACTAGTAATAAGCAATTGGATGCAAAAGTGAATGTTTTTAAAAAAAAAAATTGAATGTAGTAACACTGTGTCTAAATGCAATTAGGATGATGAACAATGCACTTTTCAATTTTTATATGAGATAAAATGACGAAAGAAAGAAAAAATGCAACCTATATGGACTTTCTCTAATGCAATATGTAATGTAAGAAATAATGCAATCTAGAAGGTATGTGCAGGATCATGATGGGCCAAAAAGTGGCAATATGATGGGTATGTGGCTGATGAATTTTTTTTAACCCAAAATTGATGAAATGAAAAGGGTTTTTAAAGGAGATTGTTAGATTTCCACCAATATGAATTATGATTTACTTTGAATTTAATAAGTAATTATTATTCATTTTCTATTCAAATAATGACTAAAGTCCTGATTGATAGGCTAATTGAAAAACATCTATAGCTTTCAAACGGTATCACATTTTTTGAATCCAAAACATGTGTCACATTCTATGCTTCACATACTATAGGATTAAAAAAAGAAAAATTGAATTTCATGAAGTTATGGCCAAGTTAAGGTGGTCAGACATACAAGTTTTTTATATTTTTTAAAAGTTGTAATAAAATATTCATAATTAATTATTTACTTGGAAAAAAATTACAAAAAAATATGCATCACATCAGGGCATGAGTCCTCTACTTATATCTAAAATCTTATAAAACAATATTATCATTTTATTATGGTTAGGGTGGTTAGACAAACACCTACTTATTTTTTCCTAAAACTTAAGTACTATGCATTGAAATTTCAAAATTTCACCAAATAGATTTTTTTTAAACAAACCTAGTAGTTTAGAAATTACATTCAATTTGCTACAGATTCTATTACATATTTTTGAAATAATATAGATAACTTATTCAAATTTTTATGTCAAGTTGCCTAACTCTAATTTTTTTGAATTTTTTGCCACTTAAGGGCCTATTTTTTCCATGATGATCCTGCACATACCCTAGATCTAGGAATGTAATGCACTCCAAATCAAAAAAGGAATGTTCAAAAGATTCGGGTTCACTAAAATGATGAATAGAAAAATAGATACCATAGAGATATCACCTTTTTCCACTCAATCATTCAATAATGCCCTAGAAGTACCAATTGGATTGAATAATAAACTCACAAGGTGAGTCAATTCTCAATTAGGAAGTACATAGGAAGGGGTTCTTTAAGTTCTAATGGGTTCACCAACAAGCAAATGCTTGGAAAAGAAAATGTTGGAAAACACACTATGATATTCAAAATGACCTATAACTAGAAATGTAAGGTAAATGAAAGATGCAAATGATGAAATTATGCAATAGGGGGATAGTATATGTGCAATTGGGAAATCTAGAGATGTTGTGAGGATTCTGTAAATGTGAATAATCTGCCAAAATATGTTGTGGAGGACTAAGACACCCAGAATGGAATATTAGTCCCATTGATGTTTTTCGGGGAAAATATGGAGTCTTTGGATCTCGGAACTGGATCTCAAAAAATCTCTAAAATTTAGGCATGGGAGGACTAAGACACCTGAGATGGCATATTAGTCCCATTCTAAATTTCTGCAAACTCTAAGCAGGATCCTGAGCTCCAAGGTCTGCACTTGCTTCTATCTAGATCTGAGGTCTTGAAACTTCTAGATCTAACCTATAGGTGAGTTTCCATGAAGATGACAACTTTGGCAATGCAAATTTGTAACTTTTTAATCTTGCACTCTAAATTATTTTTAAGTCCTTAACGTTTATCTACAAATACAAACACACAATAGAGGGAAAACTTGTTGATTGTTAGTAAATGGGGATTTTCCTTGGTCAAATCCCTTGTAGGTTATTAAACCAAACAATGAAATGAAGCGTGAAACATGAAATATGTAAATGATATCACCTTGTATGATGTATTGTGAAGAAAATCTGCAATCTACCATGTAGTGGCCAAGAAGAATGTAAATCTTGGATCCTTGGACATGGTTGCAAATAGATCTTCAATGCTACATCCACAATCTTGGCTCAACAACATGAATGGATGCACTAAACCTTTGACATGATTCTTGAATCTTGATGATGACTCCAAATACTTGATCAAATACTCTTGAATGCTCTTGTTAACTCCAATTTGTAATTAGGAATGTTGTCACAAAATTCTTGATTTGAAATGAGTGAAGGAACCTTGTATTTATACTTATGTTTAATATCCTGAAATTACACCACAAGCCAACATATGAAATCATTGATTAAAGGAGGCTAAATTCCACCCAAATTTGAAATTGAATCTTGAAAATAAGCCAAGGAGGACTAAGACTCGTGACCTAGGTGGTGTCTTAGTCCCAAGTCTCAATTCTTGGGGTACAAACTCCAAAAAGGGACCTATTTTGGTGTTTTCAATATTAGGGTCCCAAGACCCATGGAGGACAAAGACACCCTAGATAGAATTTTGGTCCTAGTCCAAAAATTAGGGACACATAGACAAAAACATTAAATGATCATTTCTCTTTTGAAAATTGCTAGGATTTTCCATAAAAATATATTTTTTATTAGGCTTGTGGATGAAAAATAGGGCCAATTAAGAAATAAATGATGATAAATAAAGAAAGGAAAGCCCAAACAAGTGTGAAAATGCAGGTATGCATTGTACTACACTACAATTTAATTTTATTATTATATTTATATTTTATTTCCTGTGAATGTAGGTTTTTCATTGAACATTAGGGTCTTTGTTTTACACATACAAAAAAATAGGAAAATAGACACAAAAAATCTAAAAAAATACATGTGCACTGTTCTTTGCAATGGTTTCTGGTTTTGATTGTGTGAGAATTTTTGCATCAATGTTTCGGATCACACTCCATGATTCATCATTCTCTCCTTTAGCTCCTGATGATGGATCACGGAGTGTGATCCAAAACGTTGATGCAAAAATTCTCACACAATCAAAACCAAAAACCATTGCAAAGAGGATTAAATTAATCAAGATTTGATTAATTTAATAGGAGATTAGGTGATTTTGACTTTTGCCTTAGATTTTAGGATTAAAATTAATCAAAATGAGAAGAAAATGAATTTATATTAATTAAATAAAGATTTGATTTATTTAATCAAAGAGGATGATGTTAGTGTTAAATCAAATAAACTTGACTTATTTAATTGATGGGAAAATATGAGGAATGCATGATATCAATTTTGCATGACTACAAGTGGTGAACCCCTTTCTTGTCTCAATCATCTCCAAGGATTCCTTATAGTCATATCTCTCACATCCTTCATTGGGTTGTGGTCTCTAAGGTGTCCTTGAAAGTGAATATCATGACTTTGGATCCCTCTCCTTGTATCCCCATTTTTGTTGACAAGCAAGTGAAGCATCCATTTCTGATGTCGACAATTACAATATACTTTTGCAACAAGATTCTCATCTAGGAGTAACACCAACAAGAGATCTAGAGACAACACGACCACTACCAAACTCTTAGAATACATCACCATTGACAATAATAGTACATCACCCTCATAAAATAGGGTTACCTTCTAGGGAAATACAAACAAAAAAATATCCACCATTAGATCAAAAACCTAATAATTAACAACCTAGATTTATAATACATTATTTATTTAATGTACATGACTATTTAGGAGTTTTTTGAAAATTTTAACAAAAACTGTTTTACACGCACCTCACTCCTCCCCTCCACCTCATGCTCCCATTGTATTTTACACCTATCGGTGTAACTAGGATATATATATACATATATATATATAACCTATCAAAAATAAACATTATATAATTGCAAGGTTGAAATACAATTTCCCAAAAAAATGCGAGGAAGGATAAATTTTTTCTGATCTTCAAAATGGAGAGGAGACCACATCCAAAATTGAGACTTCACAAAGTGTCACTTCCAGAAGAGGTCGATGGGGCAAGGAAAATAATGGTGAAAATAGGAGAGGAGACAATTTAGTTAGGGATAAATGATGGTCTCCAACTCATGGTAGAGAGGGTGTCTACATGGAAGAGGGTGGTCTCAAACTAATAGTAGAGAGGGTTTCTACATGGCAAAGGGTGGAAATGAAAGGGTGGTAAAATTATTAAATTTTCCCCCCTCCTAACACTATAGTCGTTAATGTGAGCAGGCCTAGATGGATGAACACTTAGAATTCGAAGGTTTTTAATTTGTAATTAGATAATTTTAAAATTGTTATTGGTTTTTTCATGAGCCAATATTGTGGCTATAGAGGTGGTGTATTGACGACACTTTTAAATGACCACTTTTTGACCCTTCTATGCTATATACACTCCACAACATGTATTGTTACGACCCAAAAGCCAAAACAATAGATATAAGTAGCTAAGTTGCATATGTAGACAACCAAAAAAAAATTCAAAATCCAATTCATCATTTACAATGTGTGGGTTCATGAAGTTAGATATGACCACTATTGGTGCTCTTCCCCTATCGTTTCTCAAATTCATTAAATTTTCTTCCAAAAATTCATCCCCCAAGTTTAGTGGGAAGAATAAATATAAAAGGGAAAACCTTTCATTTTGAATATAAACATGACACTTGTTACCTCCAAATTAGATCTAGCACTAACTCTAGAACTCATACTCTATTGGCACCTACTTTCTTTGGAAAACTCACAAGCGTTTCCACTTTGGAGATTCCTTTTAAAGAGGGGCCTCCATATGTAGTCATGGAGGACCTTATCCTCAACATAACAATAATATAGAGGATGGGATCAAATGCAACCACACCCTAACCTCCCTCAAACATGTCACTATTTAAAAATGCAAAATTTAAAAGGTGATAAATTATTTTTATAATGAATTTTACCCTCTAAAACTACCTTAACACATAATTGTATGACCTAGGACATTGAAATTGACCAAATGAAATAAAAAAATACTCACTCAAAACCATTTAAAACCCTCCAACAAATAAGCTTAAAATAAACACTTAAGAGACAATAATTTTCAACACATAAACCAATTAACACAACTAAGCAATAGAGCATTAATTCCACATAAAAAATTATAATAATTCCACATCGCTTGAGGAGCATATTCATGTTGCTATAATAAAATCTACATCACACATGACCTTAGTCCCTTTGAATATAGACTAAGATTATCTTAACTAGTTGCTACAAGGGGTGGACATCAATGACAACACCCAAACAACTCACAAATGATTCAAGCTTCCAACAACATATTTCATTTATGATGGTTTTCAAACTATCACATCTAATCACATGAGTTGCTAAAGTCAACATCTCATCAACATGACATTAGCAATCCTCAAATATTTGTTTCCCCCCTCTCCATTGCAACTTTTTATTTAGATAGTAAACTTTGGAGGCCCATATCTTGGTCGTACGAGCTCCTTTTCTCAACCAATTTTTTTTTTATTTGGGGTTGAACTTCATGCTCTACATAGTGGTGCAGTTGGTTTTTTATTTTGGTGCTTGATTTTTTTAGAAATTGTAGATTCCCATAGGTTTTTTTGAGTCATTCTCATTCTTAGAACTTTTGGGGCTTTGTTCTTTCTCTTACGGTCACATTTTTGGGTGAATTTTTTTTAAAGTGCATAATTTTTTGTGTACTTTCTAGTGGGGTGATCAGATTGATCCCATTATTTGTAAAAAAATTACATTGATCTTGTGGCCAAATTTGGTAAGTTGTATTCAATAAGATCAACTCCACTTCGTTGTTGTTGGAAAGTGGCACTTGTAATCCTACTAAATATAAAGTGACGCATCTAATATATTGCTTGACGGGTTGCATGGTTGAGTAATTTGGGGGGGCAGGGGGGTAATCCTTTTCCTTTGTTGGCTTATGTATTTTGATTAGTCAATTGCGTGACTCAAATTGAGGAGTTTATTATGAGCATTATTAAACATCTTGATGTAATAAGGTTAAATCAATGGAACTTTAAAAGTCTTGGCGAGATGAAATCCTAACACATTGTAGGTGGATTAATATTTTTCCATATCTCTATGGACTAGTTCCTAAACCTTCATCAAAATGGAAGAGTTGTGTGGGACATAAAATAAGAACATATCCTAGGAGTAATTGGTTGTAGCTATATTATTGAAACATAAATGGCCATTGATAGTATTGAGATCCCTCATGACCTTATGACCAAACTTTGGAAGATGTATGGAGACTTGAATGAGCCTCCATTCCTAGAGGATCTTGTTGCAAATTGTCTTGTTCCACTTGTAGAGTTTTGACCTACTGATGATAAAATAGTTTCCATGCTTACTGATTGGGAAAAGTTTGGTATTTTTTATGACATAAAACCTTCTCCTTCTCCTCTTATAGAGAAATTTATTGATGCTTCAATTTATATGGCTCCTAATACAAATTTAGAGGGGTCATCTTCTTCATCTATGAGTTAGCATCTTGAGGTTGAGGACTCTTATAATCCAACATTGGTAGAATCATCTAGTATTCTTACTTCATCATGTTTTGAGGAAATAGTGGGGGATCATAGGTGTATTTGAATGCAATATACTGAGATATCATCTCATTCATCTACAATTGTACCTAAGGATCCTCGTGATTCCATAGTTTTGACTACTTATGATTTAGTGTAGCAATAAATTCATCATCTTCCAAAGATGTCTACTTGGGATGAGTACTTGACATACATTAATGGTTTGTTTTTTGAGTCCCACATTTTAGATTTGGGAGGCATCATTGATTGGATTCCTCTTCTCTTTGATGAAGATGCTCCTTCTTTAGTTGTTGTGAGGGAACACTCTAAGCCTCTTGTTCATTCTATAGATGATCATTCTTTGTAGTTTGACATGAGTGTAGATTCTTTTGGACAACATTTGGATGAGGCTTCTTTTTCTTCAAAGTAGGTATCTTTGTCTTTGGATTATTTTCTACAATCATTTCTAGGATATTTTGGATTTTCTTCTTTGGTAGTGTGGCATAAAACACCTTTTTGCCAAGGTGTGAAATATTTCAACATCGACACGGAGACAATTGAGTATTCTTTAGAGACATCATCCATCATTCGTCTTCCCACATATTTCTTTCAAGAATGGGAATACATCCTGCATACCATCTTGGTTTTGTTTCCTCCTAAAGTAAGGAATGTTGTTTCATGCTGTTAAATCATCTTTAGCATTCAATGTCGAGCTTCTACCATCATTACAGGAGACTCAACATTGAGAAGGGATGCATGGTATATATTCTTCTTCTTCTCTCTTATGGGGGGAATTTTTCCTCGAATGGGGTTTTATCCTTCTCATGCATCATTGGGAGTATTTTTCTTTTCATCTTTCTTTTGGAGAGGAGTTTTGTCCCACATGGTTTTCTCCTTTGCTTTGATTGTGAGAGAATGCATTTGCATTTGTACATGGGTACCTAACATGGCCTCATAGTTGGGACCCATCTCTATGTCATTTGCATAATAATCAGCTACTCTCTAAATTGCACTTAAGGGGGGGTGTTAGTGTAAATAGGCTTTTTTTCCTATCTAGTTATGAGTAGATCTTATTCACACATTAAGTTTACTTAGGTCCTAGGGGGGAATCTTTTGAGGTGTTAGTTGTCATTAGATCTTATCTTATCTTTTTAATTTTAACACGTGTCTTAGGTAGTTATGATATGTTGTCACATGACATAGGATTAAGGCACTTGCCATAATATTATTTAATCTTATATATCACCTTGGCTATCTAACTAGGGGTTCTCAAACAATTGTCATATTGAATTCTATTAGATTTAATTCCATTCAATCTTGAGCATTGCATATTTATCTCTCTTAAATGATTTCATGAAGTTCCTAGATCTTGGGTGGCTATAATATTTTTCTAAATATTGCATGGTGTAGGGTTATTCTATCTACACACACACACACACACACACACACACACACACACACACACACACATATATATATATATGTATGTATGTATATATGTATATATATGTGTATATGTATAAGTGTATATGTGTATATGTATATATATACACATATGTATACACACACACATACACACACACACACACACACACATATATATATATATATATATATATATATATATATATATATATATATATGTATGTATGAATGTATGTATGTATGTATATCTTAGAAGGTGTGCTGTTAAGTTGTTCAACAAGATCATACTCTTTTCAACTTTGTGAAGGCCAACAAGGAGGACTAGGTAAGATAGGTTGAGGTAATGGGAGGGATGTTAAAGGTGTTTGTCTTGGTTGTGAATTGTTTCTAGTGCTATATGTATGAGCAATGGTATTATAACTCAATTGTTGTGAAACATTATTCTTAGGTGGGTAAAGGACAAGTTCAAGTTTGTTTTGAGTTGAAGGTTTGTGTGAGGGTGGGTAAAGAATTAGAGGATTGTTAGGATGTCCTAGAGGGTATTTAGGAGGTCGAATAATCAAAGGGTATCTAATGAAAAACTTGTGTGTTCAATACCACAGTTCATTTTGGTTTGATTTATTTCTCATGAATGGAAATCTAGTGTCATCCTTTTATCATATGTCTATGGAAGTCACATCACTATTATTTGTATGAATGCTCTTATTTTCTTCCACCATGATATCTCCCCTTATAGGATAGTTTTTAGGAAAACTACAAACTAGATGTTTGTGACATTCAAAGGTTGGTTCTTCTAAGATGACTTCATCACAAGTATGATAATGGTTAATGGTTGAATTTTCTTGTTTATCAATCATACAAATCTCTTGTTCAATAATGTTTTCCCTAGGAGAAAAGAGGAAAATAATATTCTCATGACTCTTATTTCTTTGATCTTCTAACTTCGAAGTATCTTCTTTACCAAAATTAGAGATATTAGGAGAAGGTCCAATTTTATTGTTATGATTGTCCATGATTTCATCCTTATTTTCTAAGGTCACGTTTTATTGTGCCCTCATATCTACCCTAGTAGGAGAGCTTTTAGGGTATTAAAAAACAAGATTTTAATCACATTCCATTGTTAGGTTTTGTAAAGTAGCTTCATCAAAAATAGAGGAGGCATCAAGAGAAGGAGAATAATGATTGTCAATGATTGGATCCTTTCATTCAAATAGATCTGTCCAAATGGTAGGAGCATTAGGAAAGGGAAAAACAATATTTTCATGACTTTCAAGTGTATCTTCTAACACTAACTATCTTCTTCATTAGTAAGAAGGATATGAGGAGAAGAAACAATGTGATTATTATGGTTATCTATAATTACATCCCTATGTCCTATAATTTCTTCCCAAGTGGCATAGGTAGGATTGTCATAGCTCTCAATCGTTGGATCTCTTAAAAAACCAACATGTCCTCACAAATGTGATTTTCATGTTCTTTCATGTTGGGATTAAGGTGTCTCAAACTTATAATCCTAAAGTTGGTTTAATTGATGTAATTAATATATTTAGAATTTTTATTATTTTATTTCCTATGGTTTCATGTCATTAATTGAGACCCATCCATTCAGTGGCATCCCCATTGGAGGTGACTAGATGAAACATCATCATCCCAAGTGGGAATAGGTTTCCCACTTTGTGATATATGACATATGATAGATTATATCATGTTTCATAAGGAATATTTGAATTTATGGGTGAACCAACAATTTTTTGGTTCTATGTACTTCTCTTACACTCTTAGGCTCTTTCACCTAAAAGGAGAGAGATAGAACACTAAAATTGTTGTGGTTCATTCAAATAAAGAATTGTATGATGTTATTGAGACTAAATGTAATGTTGTACATGAAACTAAGTACTCAAATTGATTGATTATTGATTCCAAACCAATGAAATATGCAATGTTTGATAACACAGCGAGGTTTGCAAAAAGCTTCAAAGAACATGAACAAAAATGAAAATGAAACTAAAAATAAAGTTGTATTTAAGAATGTGTGCACCTATAAAATTGTTGGAGACTCGAAATGGATTTTAAAATGTTTTTGATCCTGACTTTTAGGCCTGGGGGGACTCATTCACCATTTTGGGTAAATTAGTCTCAGTTCTATAAAACTATTTCATAGCCCATTTTGAACAAATGGGTATCCAAAAATGCAAAAAACCAAAAGCAAGCTTGGTACTGGGACTCATTTTCCACCCATAGAGAATGAGTCCACTTTTGAATTTTTGAATATTCAAAGGTGGAAACAGGAGCCTTCAATCTTAACTCTCTACTTTTTCAGGTGTCTAGTTCTAAAACTGTCGAATTTTAGCCTTAAAGTGGCCTTTAGTGGGTATTTTGACCTATCCAATGAAGAGATGGCTTGAAAATATTTGCAATGAAATCTCCAATTATTTCTAAGTCTCCAAGACGTCCAAATCTACAAACACAAAAGATAAGGAAGAGAAATGATGGATGTTAGGGCATGGGGGCTTGCCTTGGTCAAACCCCTTTTAGGTAATTAAACCAAAATAGAGAAATAATTTAATGAAATATGCAATAATGGAGTTTATTACCTTGAAAAAATTATTTATCTTGAATGTATACAATAAAACATGGAGAATTTTCCCTTGAAGGTCTAAAAATTGCTATCTTAATGACTTGAAATGATGAAACCCTAACTTGCTTGACTTGAGATGGAAAAATGATGGATGAATAATGAATAATGGTTATGATTTAGGGTTTATAGAGTTGGTTTTATAGGAAATTCACCTTATTCACATGTTAGTTGGATCCCTGAGGATGACATGAAGAAAAATAAAACTTAAATCCCAAAAATTCCTGCTCAAAAGTAAAAAATGGGCCAAATGAGACATATTCGCCTCCCATGGTGAATGGATCCCACCTAGATCAGACTAATTTTCCATGGATGGTGAATGGGTCCCACAGGGGACATTTTACTAGTTGAGATGCTAGGAAGTAGGGAAATAAGGTTTTTATGGTGACTAAGTCAGGTATTTCATCAAATATTGCCTTAGGATGCATAATATGGGGTAATAGGGGCCTATTAGTGATGATGTAAAGGTCAATTAGGGCTTGGGACATAGAATTCAATGTGAAAGTGTGATTAAATACACTTTTCAACACTAAAATGAGGTCCACTTAGCCTAGGAAGGAAAAACATCCAATGTGAATGTGTAAGACAACACAACACTAGATTAAAGTTGAGTTTAGTTTACAAGCCTTCTAGATTGATGTGAAGATGCATTTAAATACATTTTATAATGTTTTATTAATGGAAAATGGGTTCATTAAGTCTAGAGAGGCATGAAAGTATTTTACAACACTTTAAAACATCTTTACAAGACATCATTAAATGCATTTGAAAGGGTCCAAGACCCACACTGTGGATGTTAAAAACACCTCACAACACCAAATAAAGGCCTGATTAAATCCAATTTATCATCAATTATTCCCCAAATCAAGAAAGTTTCCCTTTTTCTATGGTACAATGGGTGAAAGTTGGAGCCCAAGTTGGGTTATGACAAATTGTAAGAGAATTAGCTATTTCTAGTCAGTTATGACAAGTTATCTTATAGCTATAAGTATTTTCAGCTATGAGAGATTCTATGATAGTTGTAATATGTGTAAGTCATCTAACATAAGCAATTTTTAGAATTTTCTAGGCACCCAAGCTTGGAAGAAGAATAGTTGCATGTTTGACACTTGTTAGAGGTGTACAAAGGGAATATGTCACATGTCCAAATGAATGTATAAGTGATCCAGGTGGATCTAGAAGACCTCAAAATTTCACAGTCTTAGAATCAGCCGAAAGTAGACTCAGATCGAAGAGCTTGTTGACACGATCCCGACGAAACTTGAATCGCGTCAAAAGGAGATCGTAGGTGGAAGTTATGTTTGGTCAAAGGTCCGGTCAAACAGTGTACTAGGGGCCGACAGGAAGCAAAAAAAATGGATCATCTCAGAATTCATCAAAATCAGTGTCAAATCAAAGTGCTTCTCGAGATGATTCTGATGGCGTTTGTTTCGTGGAAAACGAAGCTCATATGCGCAAGATACGGCCGGTCAAAGTTTCAGGTTGACTTGGTGCACAGAGGGTACAATGATGATGTCAGTGTCTATACAAGATGACGTCAGTAGGTCGTACAAATCCAAAGTGGACCAATCGGGAGCCAACACGTGGCAGTTCATACAGTCCGTACATGTCGATGTGGCATGATGATGCGGCAGGTGACGTCAGCATGGTAGGCGAATCATATATTGACACGTGGCATCCGTACTCAGACGTGGCATCGACGTGATAGGTACAGTGGCAATTGAGTCAGCGTACAGTTAGCACATGTGGACATTCCATTCAGCACTATCCTTGTCACCGTCATCATCCTACTCGGCATACACGTTAGCGACAACGGCCAATCAATGTTTGCCACGTGGCACCCTCCTGGTGCGACACGTGGCCCCCTTCTCTCTCTCTCGGCCCAGCATCGGTTATGTTTTGTTAACAAAAAAGGTTTATTGTGGGTTTCTAACCCACAACCGTCTGCATATAGTGCGTCGGTTTAACCGTTGCACCCGCCATATGCCTTCAATAGTATATTGTCAGCGGTTCCTTTTGTTGTTTTAAAATTTTGGGGTTTTGTTTTAAAACGGCCGGCCGACGGTTCAACCTGCCGACCTACTCTTTGCCAAAATATATACACACCGCCATGCCAACGCATAATTCTTAAGTATATATAGGCTTAATATTGTTTTGTTGAAGATATGCAGGCCCAATGTAATGCAAAAGGCCAGTAAAGCCAAAAACAAACAAAACCAACCTAACTACTTAAACAAAAGGTGGGTAAAAATACAAATCCAAACATTGTACGAAGGTTGAGAGGGGGTTAGGCAATTAATATTTTGTTAAGCCTTATTTGGCTTATTTTTATGTATAAAAAGGGTGTGTGAGGTGAGAGTTGGACATTGATAATTTTTCAAAGTCAGAGTTCAGAGATAGAGAGGCTTTCAGGAGTTTGATTTGCAAGGTGTTGTCTACACGAAAAATTGTAATTGTGAATGAGATTGTGAAGAGTCTATGCTGGATTGGAGGCTCGATATTGTAAGAAGGCTATTGGCTTTGCAATATCAATAAAGCGGTCCTACGATTGAGAAGCGGACCCGAAGACGTAGCTCATCCTGAGCGAACTCCGTTATCAAGTGATCTCTCTCTATTCTTCTTTGTCTCGTTCATTCTTTCAGCATTTGGATTTCTTTAAAGTTCTTAGTTTATGTTTCCTAAATCTGGTTGAGATAAGTGAACTCTATTTGGTAATAATTTCAATGGTTTAGACACAATCACGCATTACTGCTGCGATCAGGGAATAAAACTGTATTGGATTAAGTTTTCAAATAACTTTAACATCCTAGTTTACAGATCAAGTTGGTATCAGAGCCCGTTTTGCAGGATAATTGCAGGTGGTGAATGTTAACCAGGTTGAAACTGAAGCAAGGTGAAGGTTCACTTATAGAGATCAACCCAGAGATTGGAAAACGAAGGACTTTTCCACAAGCAGAGATGGCAGCTGAACATGAAGTTCCAGAGCTCGATGATAAAGCTTTCCAGAAAGCTTTTCTTGAAATGAAAGCTATGGTGGAAGTTCTTTTCCAGGAAAGGCAAGAGCGTCAGAGTAAAAAGGAACGCAAGAACAAAAAGGACGAAAATGAATCTACTTCGAAAGAGGAGAAAGGTAAAGGAGTAGGAGGTGGTAGTGACCCTCCTGAACCTTCTTCCCCATCTTCTTCTTCATCCTCTTCATCTTCTGAAAGTCCAAAAAATTCTTCACAAGGAAAAGTTGCACAAAAATCAACTAATTCTCCTTTATTGAAATTAGATGTCAAATTTGAGTTGCCTATGTATAATGGTGAATTGGATGCAGAGAAACTGGATAACTGGCTTAAGCAGATCGAAGTGTATTGCAGGGTTCAACATATCTTGGATGAATCTTCTAAAATCCAACTAGCCACTCTTCAAATGGGAGGCACTGCATTGGTTTGGTGGGAGAGTAAGATTCAAGATGATCTTGCTAAGCACGGTAAAATCATTTCATCTTGGTATGAGTTTACTTCTTCTTTAAAGAAACAGTTTTATCCTTTGGGTCATATGCAACAAGCTATTATGGATTGGCAAAAAATAAGACAGTGTAAAGGACAAACAGTACAAGAGTATACACAGGTGTTTAGGAAGAAAGCACTTACTCTTGGTATTCCTCTTTCTATGCAAGAAACTTTATTAAAGTATATAGGTGGATTGCATTCGCATTTGAAACATACAATTCTTATGTTTAATCCAACTAATTTTGATGAAGTTTGTGTACAAGCAACCCATATTGAAGCAGGTGGAAAGAACATAAGTTTCAGTTCAAAAACAGAATATGTTCCTCCAACTGAAGGCAATAAGAAGGGTAAGGAGAGGAAAGCAGCTACTGTGAAGAAAGAGGAAGGTGAAAAGCCTACTTGTTCACATTGTCAGAAGCAAGGGCACACATATGCAAAGTGTTGGAAATTGCATCCGGAATCAAGGCCTAAGTGGTTTAAGGATCAGAAAGGTAAACAAAAGACTGCAACTGTTGTTCAGGATCTTGGATCAGATTCTGATGACGAAACAAAGATTTCAGTTGTAGGTTTGAAAGGTAAAACTTTTGCTGGTAATGATTCTGCCACTAACGTTTCTAAGAGTTGTGTTATTCCTTCAGATAACAAAAGATGTGAATTGTTTCATATAAGGGTGATTTCTAAAAACACTAAGATTAATGCATTGATTGATAGTGGGTCTCAATTTAATCTAATTTCAGAGGAAGTTGTTAAACATTTGGGATTGGAAACCAAGCTGCATAAGAAACCTTATCTGTTAGGTTGGGTGTGCAGTGATAACAGATTGCGAGTAACTAAGCAATGCAGTTTGAAATTTGCAATAACATCTAAGTTTATAGATGAGGTTGAATTTGATGTGGTTCCACTTGATATCTGTGGCATTGTGTTGGGTAGCCCGTATTTATATGATAGGAAAGCAATTTTCTATAGGGAACATAATTAGTATCACTTTTTTAAGGAAGGAATTGAATACATAGTGCATTCTCATTCAATTAAGACTGATAAATCTTTTGTGACAATGGGGCAATTAAAAAGGGTAGTTAATGCAAACAGTAATTTGGCACTTAAGTCTGTACCACAAGGAGTGTCAATGCATAAAAGCACGCCTAATTCGTAGATTGTTCTAGTTATGAAAGATAAACATGATGCTGGTACATTATTTTTCTCGTCTGCAAATTTGGTTTTGTTGTTCAGCCTTCTATTCTCTAGCAGTGTTTGGTTGATAGCAGCAACACTGAATGTGGATGTGTATATTGCTAATGTGCTTAACAATGTCAGTGCAGTTTTGATTGTTGTTGTGATGAGCCAGATGCACAGGTTTCAAGAAAGAAGGACAACTGATACTGGGCAAGTGAGGCAAAGATGCCCTCACTTAAATTGCATGTAAACACAGACCTTTTGGAGGTCCAAAAGCTTATCAGTGGGGAGGAATGATCCAGGTGGATCTAGAAGACCTCAAAATTTCACAGTCTCATAATTAGCTGAAAGTAGTCTCAGATCGAAGAGCTCGTTGACACGATCCCGACGCAACTTGAATCGCGTCAAAAGGAGATCGTAGGTGGAAGTTATGTTTGGTCAAAGGTCTAGTCAAATAGTGTACCAGGGGCTGACAGGAAGCGAAAAAAATTGATCATCTCAAAATTCATCAAAATCAACATCAAATCGAAGTGCTTGTCGAGACGATTTCGACGACGTTCGTTTCATGGAAAACGGAGCTCATATGCGCAAGATACGGCCGGTCAAAGTTTCAGGTTCACTTGGTGGACAGAGGGTACAATGATGATGTCAGTGTTCGTACAAGATGATGTGAGTAGTTCATACAAATCCAAAGTTGACCAATCGGGAGCTAACAAGTGGCAGTCCATACAGTCCGTACATGTCGACATGGCACGATGATGCAGCAGGTGACATCAGCATGGTAGGCGAATCATATATTGACACGTGGCATCCGTACTCGGACGTGGCATCGATGCGATAGGTACAGTGGCAATTGAGTCAGCGTACAGTCAGCACATGTGGACATTCTAGTCAGCACTATCCTTGTCACCATCATCATCCTACTCGGTGTACACGTTAGCGACAACGGCCAATCGGTGTTTGCCACGTGGCACCCTCCTGGTGCGACACGTGGCCCCCTTCTCTCTCTCTCCGCCCGGCGTCGGTTATGTTTTGTTAACAAAAAAGGTTTATTGTGGGTTTCTCACCCACAACCGTCCACATATAGCGCATTAGTTTAACCGTTGCACCCGCAATATGCCTTCAATAGTATATTGTCAGCGGTTCCTTTTGTTGTTTTAAAATTTCGGGGTTTTGTTTTAAAACGGCCGGCCGACGGTTCGACCCGCCGACCTACTCTTTGCCAAAATATGTACACACCACCACGCCAATGCATAATTCTTAAGTTTATATAGGCTTAAGATTGTTTTGTTGAAGATATGCAGGCCGAATGTAATGCAAAAGGCCAATAAAGCCAAAAACAAACAAAACCACCCTAACTACTTAAACAAAAGGTGGGTAAAAATACAAATGCAAACATTGTACGAAGGTTGAGAGGGGGTTAGGCAATTAATATTTTGTTAAGCCTTATTTGGCTTATTTTTATGTATAAAAAGGGTGTGTGAGGTGAGAGTTGGACATTGATAATTTTTCAAAGTCAGAGTTCAGAGATAGAGAGGCTTTCAGGAGTTTGATTTGCAAGGTGTTGTCTACACCAAAAATTGTAATTGTGAATGAGATTGTGAAGAGTCTATGTTGGATTGGAGGCTCGATATTGTAAGAAGGCTATTGGCTTTGCAATATCAATAAAGCGGTCCTACGATTGAGAAGCGGACCCAGAGACGTAGCTCATCCTGAGCGAACTCCGTTATCAAGTGATCTCTCTCTATTCTTCTTTGTCTCGTTAATTCTTTCAACATTTGGATTTCTTTAAAGTTCTTAGTTTATGTTTCCTAAATCTGGTTGAGATAAGTGAACTCTATTTGGTAATAATTTCAATGGTTTAGACACAATCACGCATTACTACTATGATCAGGGAATAAATCTGTATTGGATTAAGTTTTCAAATAACTTTAACGTCCTAGTTTACGGATCAAGTTGGTATCAGAGCCCGTTTTGCAGGATAATTGCAGGTGGTGAATGTTAACCAGGTTGAAACTGAAGCAAGGTGAAGGTTCACTTACAGAGATCAACCCATAGATTGGAAAACGAAGGACTTTTCCACAAGCAGAGATGGCAGCTGAACATGAAGTTCCAGAGCTTCATGATAAAGCTTTCCAGAAAGCTTTTCTTGAAATGAAAGCTATGGTGGAAGTTCTTTTCCAGGAAAGGAAAGAGCGTCAGAGGAAAAAGGAACGCAAGAACATAAAGGAGGAAATTGAATCTACTTCGAAAGAGGAGAAAGGTAAAGGAGTAGGAGGTGGTAGTGACCCTCCTGAATCTTCTTCCCCATCTTCTTCTTCGTCCTCTTCATCTTCTGAAAGTCCAAAACATTCTTCACAAGGAAAAGTTGCACAAAAATCAACTAATTCTCCTTTATTGAAATTAGATGTCAAATTTTAGTTGCCTATGTATAATGGTGAATTGGATGCAGAGAAACTGGATAACTGGCTTAAGCAGATTGAAGTGTATTGCAAGGTTCAACAGATCTTGGATGAATCTTCTAAAATCCAACTAGCCACTCTTCGAATAGGAGGCACTACATTGGTTTGGTGGGAGAGTAAGATTCAAGATGATCTTGCTAAGTGCGGTAAAATCATTTCATCTTGGTATGAGTTTACTTTTGCTTTAAAGAAACAGTTTTATCCTTTGGGTCATATGCAACAAGCTGTTATGGATTGGAAAAACATAAGACAGGGTAAAGGACAAACAGTTCAAGAGTATACACAGGTGTTTAGGAAGAAAGCACTTACTCTTGGTATTCCCCTTTATACGCAAGAAAATTTATTAAAGTATATAGGTGGATTGCATTTGCATTTGAAACATACAATTCTTATGTTTAATCCAACTAATTTTGATGAAGTTTGTGTACAAGAAACCCATATTGAAGCAGGTGGAAGGAACATAAGTTTCAGTTCAAAAATGGAATCTGTTCCTCCAACTGAAGGCAATAAGAAGGGTAAGGAGAGGAAAGCCGCTACTGTGAAGAAAGAGGAAGGTGAAAAGCCTACTTGTTCACATTGTCAGAAGCAAGGGCACACAGATGTGAAGTGTTGGAAATTGCATCTGGAATCAAGGGCTAAGTGGTTTAAGGATCAGAAAGGTAAACAAAAGACTGCAACTGTTGTTCAGGATCTTGGATCAGATTCTGATGACGAAACAAAGATTTCAATTGTAGGTTTGAAAGGTAATGATTCTGCCACTAACGTTTCTAAGAGTTGTGTTGTTCCTGAAGATAACAAAAGATGTGAATTGTTTCATATAAGGGTGATTTCTAAAAACACTATGATTAATGCATTGATTGATAGTGGGTCTCAAGTTAATCTAATTTCAGAGGAAGTTGTTAAACAGTTGGGATTGGAAACCAAGCCGCATAAGAAACCTTATCCGTTAGGTTGGGTGTGCAGTGATAACATATTGTCAGTAACTAAGCAATGCAGTTTGAAATTTGCAATAACATCTAAGTTTATAGCTGAGGTTGAATTTGATGTGGTTCCACTTGATATCTGTGGCATTGTGTTGGGTAGCCCGTATTTATATGATAGGAAAGCAATCTTCTATAGGGAACATAATCAGTATCACTTGTTTAAGGAAGGAATTGAATACATAGTGCATTCTCATTCAATTAAGACTGATAAATCTTTTGTGACAATGGGGCAATTAAAAAGGGTAGTTAATGCAAACAGTAATTTGGCACTTAAGTCTGTACCACAAGGAGTGTCAATGCATAGAAGCATGCCTAATTCTGAGATTGTTCTAGTTATGAAAGATAAACATGATGCTGGTACATTATTTTTCTCGTCTACAAATTTGGTTTTTTTGTTCAGCCTTCTATTCTCTAGCAGTGTTTTGTTGATAGCAGCAACACTGAATGTGGATGTGTATATTGCTAATTTGCTTAACAATGTCAGTGCAGTTTTGATTGTTGTTGTGATGAGCCAGATGCACAGGTTTCAAGAAAGAAGGACAACTGATACTGGGCAAGTGAGGCAAAGATGCCCTCACTTAAATTGCATGTAAACACAGACCTTTTGGAGGTCCAAAAGCTTCTCAGTGGGGAGGAATGATCCAGGTGGATCTAGAAGACCTCAAAATTTCACAGTCTCAGAATCAGTTGAAAGTAGTTTCAGATCGAAGAGCTCGTTGACACGATCCCGACGCAACTTGAATTGCGTCAAAAGGAGATCGTAGGTGGAAGTTATGTTTGGTCAAAGGTTCGGTCAAATAGTGTTCTAGGGGCCGAAAAGAAGTGAAAAAAATTGATCATCTCATAATTCATCTAAATCAATGTCAAATCAAAGGGCTTGTCGAGACAATTCTGACGGCGTTTGTTTCGTGGAAAACGAAGCTCATATGCGCAAGATACGGCGGGTCAAACTTTTAGGTTGACTTGGTGGACAGAGGGTACAATGATGATGTCAGCATCCATACAAGAGGACGTCAGTAGTTCGTACAAATCCAAAGTGGACCAATCGAGAGCCGACATGTGGCAGTTCGTACAGTTCGTACATGTCGACGTGGCATGATGATGCGGCAGGTGACGTCAGCATGGTAGCGAATCATATATTGACACGTGGCATCAGTACTCGGACGTGGCATCGACGTGATAGGTACAGTGGCAGTTGAGTCAGCGTACAGTTAGCACATGTGGACATTCCAGTCAGCACTATCCTTGTCACCGTCATCATCCTACTCGGCGTACACGTTAGCGACAATGGCCAATTGGTGTTTGCCATGTGGCACCCTCCTGGTGCGACATGTGGCCCCCTTCTCTCTCTCTCTGCCCAGCGTTGGTTATGTTTTGTTAACAAAAAAGGTTTATTGTGGGTTACGAACCCACAACCGTCTGCATATAGCGCATCGGTGTAACCGGTGTGGCTGCCATATAGCTTCAATAGTATATTGTCAGCGGTTTCTTTTGTTGTTTTAAAATTTCGGGGTTTTGTTTTAAAACGGCCGGCCGACGGTTCGACCTGCCGACCTACTCTTTGCCAAAATATATACACACAGCCACGCCAATGCATAATTCTTAAGTATATATAGGCTTAAGATTATTTTGTTGAATATATGCAGGCCGAATGTAATGCAAAAGGCCAATAAAGCCAAAAACAAACAAAACCACCCTAACTACTTAAACAAAAGGTGGGTAAAAATACAAATGAAAACATTGTACGAAGGTTGAGAGGGGGTTAGGCAATTAATATTTTGTTAAGCCTTATTTGGCTTATTTTTATGTATAAAAAGGGTGTGTGAGGTGAGAGTTGGACATTGATAATTTTTCAAAGTCAGAGTTCAGAGATAGAGAGGCTTTTAGGAGTTTGATTTGCAAGGTGTTGTCTACACGAAAAATTGTAATTGTGAATGAGATTGTGAAGAGTCTATGCTGGATTGGAGGCTCGATATTGTAAGAAGTCTATTGGCTTAGCAATATCAATAAAGCAGTCCTACGATTGAGAAGCGGACCCAGAGACGTAGCTCATCCTGAGCGAACTCTGTTATCAAGTGATCTCTCTCTATTCTTCTTTGTCTCGTTAATTCTTTCAACATTTGGATTTCTTTAAAGTTCTTAGTTTATGTTTCCTGAATTTGGTTGAGATAAGTGAGCTCTATTTGGTAATAATTTCAACGGTTTAGACACAATCACGCATTACTGCTGCGATCAGGGAATAAATCTTTATTGGATTAAGTTTTCAAATAACTTTAACGTCCCAGTTTAAGGATCAATAAGGAATTGGAAATTGTGCCATGTGGATTTGGATGCCCGTCACCTTCTAGATGCTTCATGAAGCTTGCTTCACTCTATTTATTGAGTGCCTTGAGTTTTAGAATGCATAGTTTTTTGTAGGTAATGAAGTGCTATTGAGATAACTCCAAAACAGGTGTTCATGTTGAAGCACTTGTTGCAGAATATTTATACTTGGTGATATATTATATTCATTATTTGAAGTAATAGAGAAAGTACTGTTCTTTTCGAGGGTGGGGTTTTTTACCAAAAAGGGTTTTCCCCATGTATATTTGTTGTTATTGCATTTGTGTACTTCTTGTTCTATTTCCATTATTCTCTATGTATCTCATATTGTAACAACATAAGGTGTTAAACAGATTTTTTTGTAACTCTCTCCCACTTAGATTAGTGTAGAAAGTTGTTTCCACTCACCTAACTTCCTTTCAGTTGGTATCAAAGCCTTGGAAACCTTGGTTCCTTTGTTGGGTACAAGGTTTTTTTGAGCTAATCTCTTTTTTAGTGGGAGTTTTGTGAAAGTGTGTAATTTGTGACCTAGTTGCAAGAAAGAGATGGTAGGTACATCTAGGAGGATTGAGATGGAAAATTTTAATAGTGGTAATTTTGAGTTGTGGAAGATCAAAATGGAAGACATGCTTTTAGGCCGAGACTTATGGTGTGTAATTTATGAAACCATGCCACATGGTATGAAACAAGAGGATTGGGATCTCATGGATAGGAAAGCCAACAGTCTTATTAGATTCTGTTTGGTTAATTTTGTCCTCCTAAACATCCACAAAGAGAAAAATTTTGCTTCTTTGTGGAAAAATCTTGGTGATTTCTACCAAGCTAAATCCTTGGTAAACAAGATTTTCTTGAGAAAGAAGATGTATTCTCTAAAAATGGAAGATGGAGGATCCATTGCAAATCACCTGAACTATTTTAAAATTTCTGGTTGCGCAACTGGGTTCCGTTGGCAACAAAATAGATGAACAAGACCATTGGATGCTTCTTTTTTGTTTGTTGTCAGACTCTTGGGATCACTTGGTAATGGCTATTGGAAGAAATACTTCCACCTTAAGATGGATGAGGTTGTTTCCTCACTATTATTTGAAGAAATGTGAAGGAAGTCTTCTAAATGGCCAAGGTGGCACTTGTAGTCCATGGCAGACCAAAAGAGAGAATAAAAAAGAAAGACAAGAAATATAATTCAAAGTCTTTGGGAAGATAAAAGTCTCTTGGTAAGAAGTCCAAGGAAAAATGTTGGAATTGTGGTGAATTTGATCACATTCAGAAAGATTGTAGGAAGGAGAAGAAGAAAAAAAGTATTTCTCTAATTTTGAATTTGAGAAATCATCTCAAGATGATGGAGAAGCATTTATTGTAGCCTTGGCCTCCCATGCATCCAATGATGTGTGGTTGATAGATTTGGGTGCATCCTCTTACATGACCTCTCATAGAGAGTGGCTCTCGAAGTATGAGGAGTGCAATTGCAAAGAGGTGTACTTGGGTGATGACTCTCACTTGAAGATTGTTTCACTTGAAGATTGTTGGTCATGGAAGATTCAAAATCAGATTTCCTAATGGAAGAGTGAAGGGGATTGATGGTGTCTTACATATCCCAAGTTAGGCATGAAACTTTTTTTTTTGTAAGTAAACTAAATAATTTAGAAGTGTAGGGTATGTGCATGATCGTGATGGGCCAAAAAGTGGTGATATGATGTATATGTATAGAGTATGTGGCTGGAGACTTTTTTTTAACCCAAATTTAATGAAACAAAAAGGGTTTTTAAAGGAGATTCCAACTTTCCACCAATATAAATTATGCTTTGGGGTATGTGCAGGATCATCATGGAAAAAATAAACCCTTAAGTGGCAAAAAATTCAGAAAAATTAGAGTTAGGCAACTTGATGTAAAAAATTGAATAAGTTATCTATATTATTTCAAAAATATGTAAGAAAATAATTTGTAGCAAATTGAATGTAGTTTCTAAACTACAAGGTTTTTTTTAAATCTATTTGGTGAAAATTTGAAATTTCAATGCAAGAGTACTTAAATTTTAGGGAAAAAATAAGAAGTAGGTGTCTGTCTGACCACCCTAACCACAATAAAATGATAATATTTTTTTATAATATTTTAGATATAAGTAGAGGACTCATGTCCTGATGTGATGCATATTTTTTTATAATTTGTTTCCAAGTAGATATTTAATCATGATTTTTTTATTACAACTAAAAAATATAAAAACTCATATGTCTAACCACCTTAACTTGGTCAAAACTTCATGAAATTCATTTTTTTATTTTCAAGCCTCTAGTATACAAAGCATAGAATGTGACGCATGTTTTAGATTCAAAAAATGTGATACTGTTTGAAAGTTATAGATGTTTTTCAATCAGCCTATCAATCAGGACTTTAGTCGTAATTCAAATAGAAAATGAATAATAATTATTTATTAAATTCAAAGTAAAACATAATTTATATTGGTAGAAAGTTGAGAATCTCCCTTAAAAACCCTTTTTGTTTCATTAATTTTGGTTAAAAAAAAGTCGCCAGCCACATACCCTACAAATACCCAACATATTGCCACTGTTTGGCACATCATTATCCTACACATACCCTTTGCTTTAAATTTAATAAATAATTATTATTCATTTTCTATTTAAATTATGACTAAAGTCCTGATTGATAGGTTGATTGAAAAACATCTATATTTTTCAAACAATATCACATTTTTTGAATCTAAAACAAGTGTCACATTCTATGCTTCACATACTATAGGATTAAAAAAATGAATTTCATGAAGTTTTGACCAAGTTAAGGTGGTCAGACATACGAGTTTTTATATTTTTTAAAATTTGTAATTAAAAATTCATAACTAATTATCTACTTGGAAAAAAATTGCAAAAAAATATACATCACATCGGGACATGAGTCCTCTACTTATATCTAAAATCTTATAAGAAAATATATTCATTTTATTGTGGTTAGGGTGGTCAGACAAACACCTACTTATTTTTCCCTAAAATTTAAGTACTACTACATTGAAATTTTAAATTTTCACCAAATAGATTTTTAAAAAAAATAAACCTAGTAGTTTAGAAACTACATTCAATTTGCTACAGATTCTATTCTTACATATTTTTTAAATAATATAGATAACTTATTCAATTTTTTATTTCAAGTTACCTAACTCTAATTTTTCTGAATTTTTTGTCACTTAAGGGCATGTTTTTTCCATGATGATCCTGCACATACCCTGCAAGTTGTTTTCTTTGGTGGAGGATGAAAGATGACAAGAGGAGCTATGGTGTTAGATAAGGGTGTTTGTATTGGCACTTTGTTTCAGCTTGATGCATGCACTATTTCTATTGTAATAGTTCTTCTAATGTACCGAAGAAGAGATCTTTGGATTCTTCATCCTCACCATAAGATTGTGAAGAGAAGAAGCATGTTGTAGATACATTTGATGGTCATTCATTTTGGGTACCTAAGTGTGCTCATTCCATGGAAATGAAGCTTTCTATAGAGAATACAATGTTATGGCACCAACGACTTGGACACATTGGTGACAAGGGTCTTAGAACATTGAAAAAAAAGATCCTTCTTGAAGGCCTTGATGATTGTAACCTCGAGTTTGAATTTTGTGAATATTGTGTTTATGCAAAATAACATTGTGTTTCTTTCTACTGTAGTTCTCATAAGTCTTGTAGGGTTTTGGTCTTTGTACATTCAAATTTCTTTGGCACTGTAAATGTTCCTTCATTGTCAAAATATGTATATATTTTTTCTTTCATAGATGATCATAGTAGGACATTCATTTATTTTCTCATAAGTAAAGGTGAAGTCTTTAATTTTAAGGAATTTAAGGCCTTGGTAGAAAATAAAATTAGTAGAAAGATTAAGTGTTTGAGGACTAATAATGGTGGTGAGTTTTATTCCATAGAGTTTGACAAGTTCTATAAAGAGTATAGGATTGAGAGAGTTAAAACAACTCCCTACACTCCACAAAAAAATGGAGTTGTAGAGAGAATGAATTGAATGTTGATGGAGAGGGCAAGGAGTATGTTGAGTGGTGCTAGCCTTGAACACAAATTTTGGGTTGAAGCGGTAGCCACTACATGTTATTTGATCAATAGATCTCCCACATCAACGCTTGGTGGAAAGACACCCATGGAGGCGTGGTTTGGTAAGAATCCTTCAATGAGACATCTCAAAGTATTGGGTTGTGAAGCTTATGCTCATGTTTCAATTGAGAAGAAGTATAAGTTGGATAAAAAGGCTATTAAATGTATCTTTATCGGATATGGTGTTAGTGTGAAAGGGTACAATATTTTAGGATCTAGAAGCTAAGAAGGTTCTCTACAAAAAAAAGTGTGATATTTAGAGCGATGAAACCTTCCTCTATTGAGCTACAACCAGAGAAAGAGAAAAAGAAAAAGGAGGCAGTTCATATTCCACCTACTCTGAATAAAGAAGAACCAAGTACTCAGCTACATACCCATCATATCGCCACTTTTTGTCCCATCATGATCCTGCAAATACCCATGGATGTGAAGATAGTGTTCCTTCATGGTGATTTGGAGGAATAGATTTACATGTCATAGCTAGAGCATTTCATTGAGAAAGGTAAATAAAATTTGGTTTGCAAATTGAAGAAGTCTCTTTCTGGTTTGAAATAGTCTCTTAGAATGTGGTATTAGAAGTTTGATACCTATATGTTGTCATTCGGATTTCAGATATCTAAATCTAACCATTGTGTGTTCTTTAAAACTGATAATGGTCGCATTCTCATTATTTTCCTATATGTAGATGATATGTTGTTTATTGGGAATGGTCAAAGTATTATTTCATATTTGAAGTTTCAGTTGTCAGTACAATTTGAGATGAAAGACCTAGGTGCAGCTAAGTGCATTCTAGGAATGGAAATCATGAGAGACAAAGCTAATAGAAATTTTTGGTTAAGCCAAAGCAAATATGTGAACTCCATGTTGGAGAGATTCAACATGGTAGATTGCATACGGTGTTATGAAATAACTTGCACAATAGAATAATATGATATGAAATATACTATAAATACTTGATAATAATTGAGAATAACAAGCCACTTCAAGGGGGAAAACCTCCAAATATCTCTAATGAGAACATACTTCACAACTTGATGATGAAACAAGACTCACAACCTTCTATATATACCTATTTATGCTTAGGATATCACCTAGGCCGACTTAGACACACCTATATAAGTCTTAGGCCAACTGAAACAATTAAATAACAATATACTAATGATAATATGACTTAATAGAGAGTTAAGATATCCACAAGCCGACTATTCATAACCTAATGTACACTAATATTAAGGGCGTAGCATTCCCCCTTATTCAAAGAAGCATTGTCTTCAATGCTAATCAAGTTTGGATTCTTTTGAATGAACTCCTCATCCTCCCATGTGGCATATTCAATTGGTAAATTCTTCCATTGGATGAGATACTCATTGAGATTTCTATTCCTTAGCTTCTTTGTGCATGTTTGATGAATGCACTTTGGTTCCAAAATAATTCTTCCTTCTTCATCGAGCTCTAGTAGTGTTGTTTGAGTTGGAATATTATGCCCAATTACCTTCTTCAAACATGAAACATGAAAAACTAGATGTATCTTTGTTGTTGGTGGCAACTCTAGCTTGTAGGCAACACTACCGATCTTTCGCATAATTTGGTATGGACCATAATACCTTGGAGACAACTTATTATTCTTTTTTTGTTGCTTTAGTCAGATTTGCTTATAAGGCTGCAATATCAAGAAGACCCAATCTCCAACTTCAAAAATTCTTTCACTATGATGTTGGTCTACCTGTTGTTTCATTCAGTTTTGTGCCATGGATAAATTCTCCTTGAGTCCTAAAACTACTTGTTGATGAAGCAAGTGGTCTTATGCTACCTAAACTCTTGGTGACACCTTTATTGATGATGTGATGGAAGGAGGATGATATCCATAAAGTGCCAAAAATTGAGACATTTTTTATGAGCTATGAAAAGAAGTGTTATACCACCATTTTGCAAGTTGTAGCCAATCTACCCATTGAGATTGTTTCTTTGAAGTGAAACAATGTAGATATCCTTCCAAACTCGTATTAACAACCTCAGTTTTCCCATATGATTGAGGGTGGTATGTAGAGCTATGAGCCAATTGAGTACCCAAACATGAGAATAAATCTTTCCAAAAGTGACTAGTGAAGATAGGATCATGATCACTAACAATAACCTTACGTGTACCATGTAGCTTTTGGATATTCTCCAAAAAATCTTTTTCCATTGCACTTGTTGTAAAAGGATGTGACAATGCAATGAAATGTGCATATTTAGTGAGGCGATCAACTACTACCATGATGACATTATGACCTTTAGATTTGGGAAGCCCTGTGATGAAGTCCACGGATACCTCTTCCCAACATTGGCTAGGAATAGATAAGGGTTGCAAGAGACCTGGTGTCTTAATTGTCTCCCCTTTATTCCTTTGACAAACCAAACATTTAGACACAAATTTTTGAACATCACCTTTTAGCCCTTCCCAAAAAAACTCTTGCTTGACTCGATGATATGTCTTCAAAAATCCTAAATGACCACCCATTGGAGACTCATGCAACTCTGTGAGAATCTTGTGTTTAAGAGTGGAATTCTTGTAGAGATACAAATGTTCTTTATACCAAAGAGTATCTCCCTTCCAACAAAACTTATTTGAACTACTACGATCATTTTTTAATTGTTCAATGAGATTACTTGTCTCAACATCATTTTTCCACTCTACTTTAGCTTCCTCCACCCAATTTGCTTCTAATATTGAAAGGGCACACAATAAGGCTTCATCTTTCTCATCCTTCCTTCAATATTTTCTTTCCCTTTCTTATATACAATCTCAAAGTCATATCCTATCATCTTAGTGACCCATTTTTGTTTCTCTTCAGAAGATAGTCTTTGTTCCAAAAAATATTTTAGGCTATCATGATCTGTCTTAACCTTGAAGTCTCTACCCAATAGATAAGGCCTCCATTGTTTAACTGCATGGAAGATTGCTAGCATTTCCTTCTCATAAATAGGTTTTAGTTGATTCTTACCATTTAATTGATGACTCTCAAAAGCAATTGGTAAAACTTCTTGCATGAGAACTACTCCTATCCCATTTCCAGAAGAATCACATTCCACAATGAATTCCTTGGTGAAGTCAGGAGTGGAAAGCACTGGAGTTGTACATATAGCCTCCTTCAATCTCTCAAATGTTGTATTCCAGACTCATTCCAATGAAAAGAATCCTTCTTCAATAGAGTGGTGAGAGGTGCTACTATATGACCATAATTCTTCACAAATCTTCTATAGTACCCTGTCAATCCCAAGAAACCCCTCAGTTTCTTAATGGTTTTTGGAATAGGCCATTCCATGATAGCCTTAATTTTGTTAGGGTCCACCTTTACTTCTTCATGTGAAACTATGTGTCCCAAATACTCCACCTCCTTAAGACCAAAATCACACTTGGATGGATTAGCATAGAGTTTATGATCTTCAAGTATTTGTAATGCTTGATCCACATGTGGCAAATTTTTCCAAGTCTTGCTATAAATCAATATATCGTCAAAGAATACTAACAAAAACTTTCTCAAGAACTTCTTAAAAATGGAATTCATCAAACATTGGAATGTAGATGATGCATTTGTAAGACCAAATGGAATCACCAAAAATTCATAATGACCCTCATGAGTCTGAAATGTTGTCTTACAAATATCTTCCTCCTTAATCTGAATTTGGTGATAACTAGATCTAAGATCTAACTTGGTAAAATACATAGCTCCATTCAATTCATCTAGAAAATCATCAATGACTGGAATATAGGAAATTTATCTTTAATGGTGTACATGTTGAGCACTCTCTAATCTAGACACATGTGCCAAGTATCATCCTTCTGACGTACCATCACCACAGGTGAGGAGTAAGCACTTTGGCTATGCCTAATAATTCCTACCTCTAGCATCTCCTCAACAATTTTTTCTATCTCACTCTTTTGTATGTGTGGATACCTATAAGGCTTGATGTTCGGTGGTTGGATACCTGGAACTAACTGTATGGAATCATCATGATCCCTCTTAGGAGGAATTCATTTAGTCATATCTCCAAGAACAACTGAGTGACGATCAATTATAACTTGCAAATCTGGATGAGTACGAGCATTAGATTGAGAGACTTCTAATGAACATAGTTGGGCCACAAATCAATCCACTCCTTTCTTAAGAAACTTTTTCATTTGTGGGGATTTTTCCTTCAACCCCCTTAGCTCTACTACCCTTCCTTCTAATTTAAATGTCATGAATAGTTCTTGGAATTTCATCTAAATCATTCCCAATGTAGTAATCCACTGTACTCCCAAAACAATATATGTTGCACCTATGGATATCACATACATTAGGGTATCAAGTTGATAATCTCCCATGGATAATTTAATGCTATGAAACTTCCCTAAACAACTAACTGTACCACCATCTATAATCAAAACTTGAAACTCTGGAGCTAGATATATAAAACAATTTAGATGAGTAGCTAACTTTTTGTTGATGAAATTATGAGTACTACCTAAGTCGACCAACACTATTACCTTATGCTTCTTTAAGAACCCAACCACCTTGAGAGTTTTTAGAACACTGAAACTTGAGAGTGCATGAAAAGAAATGATTGGTTGAGAATCATGTGATTCCTCATTTGACTCCCTTTCATCCTCTAGTATGGGTTCCTCCTCTTCTTCCTCACTTGGACCTTCAATATAGAACAATTTCTTTTCACTTCATTTATGTCCTCGACTGTATTTTCTATCACAATTGAAACACAAACCTTTTTCTCTTTTCTCCTCAATTTTCTATGGATTCAACCTAGTAGGTTGTATTGAGGGTCATCCCACAATAATGGGTTACACTTTTTGGCCAAACTTGACATTGAAATCAACATTTTCAAAGAAAACTTCACTTTCTGACACTTGTAGTAGATAAAATATTAGGAATTTGAAAATGATATAAACTAGTGATTTGTGAGATTTTGTCTCTAGATTTTAAATGTATTTTTTAAAAAAAAAATTGAAATTAAATTATAATCTTTTTGCGTCTCCTTTGATAACTAGTTTTTAATAGTAAACAACATTGTTAAAAGTGGTGTGTACTTCGGCTCACATAAAAAAATTTCTACAAAAGATAAAATTCTAATTCTTTTGAATTTAGGTTGCTAACACATGTATCTAGTTCTTTCATTTTGTTTCATAGCATTTTGTTGAATATTTTTCTTTTAATTAATTTTTTAAGTCAAAACATTTATAATTTAGACATAGGTTCACTTTGGTTGGCATAACTTTTTTGGTATGTATTGAAATTTAATTTTTCTTTTTTTGTTAGAATGCGGACATCAATACCTAGTGGTTATATATATATTTTTAAAAATTCCTCAAATTTACTATTTTTCCACAATGATTTTTCATCGATCTAGACATTCCGTGAAAAACCTATGTACAATAAAACTAAAAAATAAAATATAAAATAAAAACAAAATATATTAAATTTATAGTTTTTGGAAAGCACGTTTTGATCACTACAATCATCCAACTTGGTTTATCAAGTTGACTCCATTTTCACCTCCTTCCCAAGCTTCGATATTAAAGAAAATGCATAAATTTTGAAATGGTGGAGGGGAAGGTGAAAAAAGGGGGTTCATTAGAACCCCCCTTCTAATGAAGGGGGTTCATTCGAACCCCTTCATTGGAAGGGGTAAACCATTTTAAATTTTTTGATGAGCATCTCTAATTTTTCTTCATTCAAAAAATTGTAACCCACTATTGTCGGTTTACCCTTGAATATCCTTTCTCTCTTGTCACATTAGGCCCTTGCTTCTTAGGAATCAAATACTTCTCCTCTACCCTGCTTGCTAAGATAAAAGACACATTTATGGGGCTAGGGATGAACATGCATACTTCATGTTGAATGTGATCCTTGAGACCCCCCAAGAATAAATCATTCAATTTTTCCTCTATAATTGTATCCACTCTTAAGGATAGATTTTGGAATTACTGAATATAATCCTTAATTGATCATGTTTGTTGAAGTTTAGCTAGTTGGTAAAGAAGTTGTCTGTCATGCTATTGCTATATTTTTCTTGGAGTTCCTCCGTAAAAATTGACCATGAGATACCAAATGAATTAATCTAGTTCTAGATATAGGGAAGCCATCGTGACCTTTTGTCCATTTGGGATTTGGTGTACTTACAAAAAAGAAACTCCATTTGATATATCCATGTTAGAGGATCCTTTCCATTGAACTTGTGCATATCCACCTTTGGAAATAAATTCCTAGATCCCATAGGAGTACTAAAGCTTGTGTCAATGTTAGTCGACCTAGAATTTTCACCTCGGTTGCTTGAGAACTCCTTTCTTAGTTAAGCCATGTAGGTGCTTAACATGTTTTGTATGTCCAAAATATCTCCTCTTAGGTCACACATATCCATTTTCATTGAGGAAATGCCTTCCTTTACCTTATTGATTTCCTCTTTAGGAGTAATATCTTCTATTGTTACCCCATCCTTATCAAGAGTCTTCCCCAGAGTGACAACATTCTTTTTGCCCCTTGTTGCAGGTCCTATCATGATGGGAACCACTAATTTTGAAATAAATCACAAAAATGAAACTGAAATTATCTGAAATTTTTCCTGTAATATCCTTTAGTATGTATTCAAAAACCCAATAAAACTCATACTCCAATTTGATAAGATGTACGAGATATGCGGATTCCAAAAAAAATGTGTAGAAACCCTAATTCTACAATAATTCATTTAATTCTGCTCAAATTCTTTTGAAATATGGGATTTAGATTCTTTAATATGTTCTTCAAAAACCCTTTAAAAATTAGAATTTTTTTTTCCAAAATATGAATGATATGATCTTCCCAAAATCGCCTCCAAAATTGAGAAAAAACCTTGCTTCTATGGTGCCAAGATCATGAGCACTCTGATACCACTTGTTATGAAATAACTTTCACAATAGAAGAATATGATATGAAATATGTTGCAAATACTTAATAATAACTAAGAATAACAAGCCACTTTGATGGGGAAAACCTCCAAATATCTCTAATGAGAACACACTTCACAACTTTATGATGAAACAAGACTCACAACCTCCTATATATACCTATTTATGCCTAGGATATCAGCTAGGCTGACTTAGACACACCTATATAATTCTTAGGCTGACCTAAACAACTAAATAACAATATAATAATGATAATATGACTTAATAGAGAATTAAGATAGCCACAAGCCGACTATTCATGACCCAATGTACAATAATATTAAGGGCGTAGCATTCAGTTAGTTGTTCTTGTGATGCAAGGGAAGATTTTTGTGGATGATTTTCCAAAGTCTCCTACTGAGATGGAGGACATGACTAATGTATGTTATGGTTTGTATGAGACCAAACATTTCCTAAGCAGTGGGAGTCCTTAATCATTTTATGGCTAATCATGGATGGGTGCATTGGGATGTAGTTAAGTGGGTGTTCATATATTTACGGGGCACTTTCGACTATGCCTTTTGATTTCATGGTTATCCTACTAGACCTCAAAATTCTATGAGCATTCCAAGATATGTGGATTCATATTGGGTAGGTAACATTGACAATAGAAGATCCACCAATGGTTATGTGCTTATGATGTTTGGTGGTGCTATCAGTTGGATGAGTAAGCAGTAGGCTATAATTGCTTTATCCACAATATAGGTAGAGTATATGATAGCCACTTATGCTTGTAAGGAAGCCATTTGGCTTAAGAGATTATGTTATGATATTGGTTTAGATGTAGGACAGATTACTGTTTGTTGTGATAGTCAAAGTGCAATTCGTTTAGCAAAGAATTGTACCTTTCAAGCCAGAACAAAGCACATCAATGTACAATATCATTTTTTTCATGATATGGTAGAAGATGGAAAGGTGAACCTTGAGAAGGTTCACTCTTTGGTGAATGTTGCAGATGCACTAAGAAAACTAGTGAGCATGGAGAAATTCATATGGTGCTATGATTCCATGGGCCTTGGGGCCCTAAGTAGATGGTTTTGTATGACTCTTGGCAAGTCTTCGACAAATGGAAGAATGTTGGGATTAAGGTGTTTCAACCTTGGATTCATAACATTGATTTAATTGATGTAATTAATGTATTTATTTGTATTCTTTTATTGCCTAAGGTGTCATGTCATTAATTGAGACCCACCAATTGGGTGGAATCCTTGTTGGAGGTGACTAGATGACACATCATTATCCCAAGTGGACAAAGACATCCCACTTTGAAATCTATAACATATGATAGATTCTATGACACATCATAAGGAATCTATGAATGCATGGTTGAAAGTTGGCACCCAAGGTGGGTTATGATAGATTGTAATTAGAATTAGCTATTTTTCATTAGTTATGACATATTCTCTTATAGTTATAAGTGTTTTCAGCTATGACAGATTCTATGACAACTATAAGATGTGTAAGGAATCTGTCATAAGCTATTTTTAGCATATTCTAAGCACCCAAGCTTGGAAGAAGAATATTTGCATGTTTGAAACTTGTTCAAAGTGTAAGGGAATATGTCACATGTGTCCAAATGCATGTCTAAGGCATTGTAAATTGTGCCATATGGATTTGGATGCCACTCACCTTTTGGATGCTTCTTCAAGCTTATTTCACTCTATTTATTGAGTTCCTTGAGTTATAGAATGCATAGTTTGTTTGTAGGTACCAAAGTGCTATCGGGTTAACTCTAAAATAGGTGTTCATGTCAAAGCACTTGTTGAAGAAGCTTTGTACCTATTGATATCTTGTGTTCACTATTTGAAGTAATTGATGAAAGACTATGCTTTTGGAGGGTGGGGTTGTTTACCTGAAATGGTTTTCCCTATGTATATATGTTTTTATTGAATTTGTGTACTTCTTGTTCTATTTCCATTATTCTCTATGTTTATCTCATATTGTAAAAAAATAAGGTGTTAAAACAATTTTTTTGTAACTCTCTCCTACTTAGATTAGTGTAGGAAATTGTTTCTACTCACCTGGCTTCCTTTTAGTTTTGAATTGTATGTTTTTTCACTAAAGCATTCTCACAAGTAAGGGAGGTGTTGGGAGCGGAATGTAAACTAAGTAAAGTAATTGCAATGATTTCATCTTCTATTGTTATAATATCTTCCCAAAGAAGAGGAGGAGAAGGACAAGCAAGACTTTCATGATTCTCAACAATTGCATCTTCTTTCACCAAGATACCTTCATCACTAATAGGAGAGGTATCAAGAGAAGAACAACTATGATCAAAATTGTTACCTATGCTTGTATCCTCTTCTATCACATCATTCCCACAAATAGAAGAGATAGGAGGGGGTGTAGATTTAAGGAAAGCATCAACATCTTCACTTTCTTGCACTAAGATACTCTCATAATTGGGAAATGTATTGAATGAATGACTAACATGCTTATTGGAAAACCTTTTCATTGCAAACGTGGAAAAGATAGATACTCAAATTTGTGAAAATTAATCTATATGAATTTAGTATGTAAACCTAAAATGCAATACAATGACCTAGAATGAAATGTGTAAATTCATTTTTTAGATTTTGAACAAGGTAATTGGCCGATTACACTATGCAACAGTCTAAAAATATAAATTTGAAATTAAGCAATGCATGAAATGAACCAAATTAAGCTAGATATAATGAAATGCATATAACAAAAACTCAAGAAACTGAAACTTGTGTTCAATGATAACAAACAAAAGTAAAAAAATGATTTTTTTAATGTTGTAAATGGTAGTTTCAGACCTTGATCTAGGACTAATTCACCCACAAGGGTGTATGAGTTTCACTTAGGGCTTTTCAAGGATTCAAATGCTAATAAAAAATCAACACTTATTTCCCATAAATTAGGAAAAACCACATACGTACTAGGACTAAATCATCCAGAGGAGTGTATGAGTCCTAGATTAGGGTTTTTGCACAAATTTCAACAAATTTTGAGTTCATTCTAAGCTTTCTAACTTGTACGTTTTTTTTACTTTTTGTAAATGTAGAATTTCAATCAAATTGAATGATCTAATGATGCAAAAATGCAAACTATATGTACTTTTACTAATGCAAAAATTCTAAACCCTTGATGGAAATTAACTAATGGAGTGCCTAATGCAAAGCTAATGTAGGCTAGATCTAGGACTATAATGCGCTCCAAATCAGAAAAGCATATGTTCTAAACGATAGGTTCACCAAAATGAAACATCGAAAAATTGTTATCTTCTGTTTTGGGAGATAGAAAAACTAATTTTCTATAAGTTTCATTCAAGGAAACCCTAGAGATCTTAATCTAAGGATGGAATAAGGGAAAGAGAACCATAATAAGGTGTCCTAGGGTGTGATTAAAGATAATGAAGGGGGTTTTCCACCAAGACAAGGATTGGAAGGACAAGAAATGTAAATGATAAAAGTATCATGCAAACTTGACTAAATGACCTAGGAAATGAAATTGAAAATCAAGATAGTAATTGTGAATGAAGGGTGCTAGCAAGAAGTTGAGTCCAATTTTTGGCAATTTAGTGAAAGTGTTTTCCATGATTTTTAGAATTCGACACATTTGACCTTAAAATTTGAAGCACTTAGAGATAGAGTCTTGAAGAAAGACACAATTCATTTCGACCCATTTGACCTTAAAATTTGAAGCAATTGGAGATGGAACCTTGAAGAAAGTCACAATTCATAAAATGTACTACTCGAAGTCTAGTTTCTAAATATGTAATTTATTTCAATCCCTAGATGATACAAATTGATTTTCAATATGTGTTTCTAAAAACTACTATTTAAAATCCACCTTTTATTTACCATACCATGCATGTTTACGTCATCCATATTTTGACCTAAATAATCATATTTTTCTAAATCCTTTTGGGAAAATATTTGTAACTCAATGAAGCACGCTTTTCATATTTTTTTGTAATTTTTTATTGAATTTTCTTTTGTTAATTTTTTATTGGCCATATTTGTTGTTTTGAAAATTCGTCATGTACGTCATGCGTAAGATAACCTAAACTTATCATTTTTTTATGCGTAAGATAACCTAAACTTATCATTTTTTTATTTTTATTTTTAAATTGAAAATAACTTATGTTAATAAAAAGTTATTAAAATAATTCAAAACCCAGATAATTCAAGTTTATGGACTTATTTCATCAGAAGTTAATTGAAAAATTAAAAACATTACACATTTGGAATCTACACTATCTCATCTATAATGGGTTTTAATTTCATAAAAAATTCTGCAAAAAAAATTCTTTAGACATATGCCCAAAGTCACTATTTTCTTGTGACATTGCTAGGACCTTCAACTTGCAAGTCAAACTAGGTTCAAAGCTTAGGTTCACATCCCCAAGCCTTTTCCTGAATCAAAAAACAAAGCACAAACCTAACAAAAAAATTATATTTTTAAACTCGGGATTATGTTCTAAAATGGGATCCCATTTCATAAAATAAAAATAAAAAAAATGCTTTTATGAAATAGGATCCCATTTTGAAAAATCACCAAAAATGGAAACTTTCCATTTTGGAAAGTTTCTCAAAACGCGATCCTCGCTTTTGAAAAGTTTCCAAATGGAAATTTTCAATAGGATCCCATTTTTTTAAAAAGTGACACCCCGCTTTTAGATTTTAGGGCTTGAGATCCTAAAACCTAAACGTATCCCTTTATTAAAAATGGGATCCCATTTGTTGAAGGCGTCGCATTTTGAGTTTTTGTCTAAGGAAAAAACTTTCATGTTTCATGGACTGCCTTTCTTGCATTTATCCTAAACATAGAGTACTTTGGAAGAAAAGATGTGATCAAATAAGCCTTTAAAACCCTAAAATTTTTACTCCCTTAATGGTCAATCGACTCATACATCTTGTTTGGGCTATTTAGTCCTTAATTAGGCTTTTGTGAAACTAGAATCTTTCATTGAATGATCTAGATATCCTAAAATTTGGAAAAAGGTAGTAATCAGACTCATATGCCACAAGTGGTGATTTAGTCCTAGTATTAAGGTTTGGATAAAATTTTGGTATTCTTTGGTGATCTCTGTAGCTTCCTTCCTATCAAGTCTATGAGTTAGTAACCTCGATTTGTAACCTCGTGATGCGACTCTTTGTGATCTTGCAAATGTAGATGCAACTTGACAACTTTTCTCCAATCATGGAGCTCTTTTCAAAGATCCTTCAAGCTCCAAAACACCTAGATCTGGAATCACACATGTAGAGAGAGAGAAAAAAACTTGTTGATTGTTAGGAAATAAAGGTTTTCCTTGGTCATTTGAACCCTAGTTAGGTAATTAAATCTTATGATGAAACAATGAAATATGGTTCATGAATAATGATACCTTGAATGATGTCTTGAGATGTACCAAAAAATATAACATGAAGTGGACATGTAGAATGTAGATGTTGATCTTGAATTAGATGTATAACAATGCTTAATCTTGGATCTTGAATGCTACATCACAACACTAGCTCAACAACATTCTTGATGTGTTGTGATCTTGACATCATGATGGATCTTGAATTACTACAATAAAATGACGAAGAAATTCCACTCCTTGAATGCCTTAGAAATGCTCTTGAATACTTCTATGAAGATCTTGTTAAATCTTAGGACACTTGGATTTTGATTTTAGGTTGATATCATGAATTATTGGGTGAAATAAATTTGAGACCCTTTATATATGTGTAGCACTCCATCCAATTCTTACTCATTTAATAGATCCCAAATGCTCTACATTCATGAAATTTGAATCTAAAACCCTCATTTCCCACTCAAACCATGTGGCAAAAATGGGGACCTCATACACCAATTTGTGCATATAGGTAATATCTGGTGGGACTCATACACAAGATGGTGTATGGGTCCCACCGTGCCTTGCAGAGGAAATGCCAAGGGTTAAGATTATTTAGTGTAGTTTTTATTATGTTAGATCTCGATTGAAATAAGCCTTGAGATGCATAATAAAGGGTCTAAGGGGCCTATTAATGATGATATGAATGTAATAAATGCAAGAGGGCCTAAAATTTAATGTTAATGTGTAAATAAATACTCTTTACAACTCTAAATTAAGGAAATATTAGGTCTATTAAGCTTAAAAGGGTCGTAAACCTAATGTGAATGTTTAAAAACACATTACAACACTAGGATCAAGGAAACATTAAGCTTGTTTTAATGTTAATCAACTCCAAATTAAATGTGAAAATGTAAGCATGAAATTTTTCTCACTACATTTTAGCCCTACCTCTTTATAAAGTAAGAGGAGAACTTGGTTTCAAAACCCCAAACACCAATGTAGATTCAACATATGGGTCCATAAAAATTCAATATGGATGGTATAGGATGACAAAGATCAAAGGAGGTGTCCAAGCCCCTAGGATCCAAGATCCTACGTCAAACCAACATAAGCACAAAAGGACACACACAAGATGTATGATATGCAGCAAAACAAGATACACAAACATGTAATGTCAAAGACATAAAGATGAAAGAAAAAGAAAGAATAGGTGGATCAAGCTTTGACCGCTTATCCTAAAATTGTGAATCAGATCTAAGCTTTTGTCTAAAATGAATGTCACTATATCGCAACAAAACTTTTGGCTTACAATTAGAACATGGATGTCCACTATGTCCCACCTGAGGCTCACAAGGGCTAGTGGGAACCTCAAGCTATCCAAATGGTGAGCCCCAGAGAGGTGAGACACATACTAACGTGAGCTGGGGTATGCACTGCACACAAGCAAGTGGCTATGGGAAACCCCACACCTAGGTTTGGCTCCCCATACATACAACCATTCAAAGTTATACCTCCTAAATAACTTTGTCACTTAGCACCACACAACAATGAATTTTGAGCTCCATGAGGCAAGAAAAGCTTAGTATGCTTGATACTCATGAACAAACAAGATGGCTCCATAGGAAAGCAAAGTGTCTTATGCAAGGTGGCCATATAATAGTTATTAAAAAATGTGTAATAGTGTGCTTGGTGCTCAAGGGCATTTTACTTAGTTCATATAAGGTCTCTTCTTAGGGAACATTGTGCCTAATATCTCCAAGAGAGGACAAGTCAAAGAAATATCACGCTCTTGAAGGAAATCAAACCCAATGACACCACCAAGAAAAAGGACACGTCACAAGAATAAATAAAATCACGTAGTGAAATATGAGTTTCAATACACTTCTAAAGAAGAAATTTCTAACACCATTGTTGTGAGAAATTTCTTTAAAGTAGAAGAAGACATGAGAGCTTACTCATAAATCCCTACAAAGTCACATGTGTCTGAACTTTGAACCTACATCATGAAAAGGGATACCCCCCAAAATATAACTTAGTATGGCACATTCGAGCCAATCTTAATGCATGTTGTCCACATCCCAAGATTTATCTTATATACAGGAAGGCGTCAACTATCCAAAAGAGACAATGAAAAGTGTCATATGAGGCTGCTACATACCTAACCCCTTGCCTCCACTTAGTGTAGGACAAGGATGAGCCGAGATGATTGATGAGAAATATGCTAGAGTGCAAATCAATATCAATTAAAGGAATTAGGTCCTTCAACACAAGAAAGAGCACCACAATGCTTAAGATGTTGAATTTGATTACTCAAAGCCTTACATTCATTAGTATAATGACCATGAACTCTACGATATGCACAAAATGTATTGTTCTAGTAAAATTTCTTTCATATTCTTAGAGGGAGAGATATCAAACGATCTTGGAAGAGTCTCAACAAGATACACTCTCGATCAATAGTAGAGGATGTTCCTTTATTTTGCGACAAATATATCTCTTTCTTAGTACAAGTTGTCATACTTATACAAGGCTCTTTAGATTACAATATTTTGTACCCTCCTTTATAGGAGGATGTAAAATCTATCAAATTTGAATCATTAGTGTTTTTCCTGATGACATTACTATTAATCAAGGACTTCTTTGTTTCTTTTGTTTCTTTCAAAGGACAATAACCAAGACCACTAGTTTCCATCAATTCAGGATGCACTAATGTTAAAATCAGCTTAGAGGAATCTTTTTTAATAGTGTTATTATTAAATGAAGAATTTCTTATTTCTTTCGATGGACAATAACCAAGACCATTAGTTATTCCTTGCATATTAGGCTCTATAGGGACATAGATACCTTGTTCTCTAGCACCACATCCTTTTCCACTATATCCAAGTTGTTTCATAAGTTCATAACCTTTTCCATAAAGCTTTTCCATTTCTTTTGGATTATGTCCTTTCTCATAATCAACTTCATCAAAGTTTTTTGTGTAATTTTCTTCTTCTTCTAAAGTGTTTGAGGTGAATGCTTTTGAAGGGTCTTCCAAATTTTGTGTTGAAATTACTGCTTTATCTTTTCCTTTTTACGATCATTGTTTATGATCTTGTATTTTCCCATGAATGTTGTGAAATCTAAGGAACCTCAATCATCTTCTAATAGCTTTGTGACTTCCTCAATATGCTTTTCTTTGGCTTTCTCTTGCACTAGTTCCACTTATGTACAATTGATGTTAATATTTTCAAAGGATTCTCCTTGTCTTTTTTGAGTTTTAAAATACTATAAGGCTCAAGATCAGCATCGAGTGTGTACACCTTTTTGTTGTAGAAATACTTCATTTTATGATGAAGAGTAGAAAGCACCCCATTCATTACATGAATACATGGTCTTCATAAAAGGAGGTTGTATGAAATATCATGAGGCATAACATGGATTAGTGTTTCTAATGTGGCCTTTCTAGTTGTAATAGGAAAAGTGATCACACCAAGTGATCATTTTCCTACATTATTAAACCCACTAATAGATAAAGAGGCAGGTTGGATTTTTTAATTATCCACACCAAGCCTATCCAAAAGGTTTACACTACACAAATTATGGGTTCAATTATTCCTTTCCTATTGAATCTAGCTATTATCATGAAGGCATTATTTTGTTTTTTCACTTCCAAAGGAGGGAGCTCACTTTGGTGGAAAACAATGTTAGCATTTATTCCTTGAATCATGGTTGCTATTTCATTCAGGTTTGCACTAGACAGAACCACAACTTGTTGCAAGGCACTTTGAATCATGTTATGATAATGAGGGGAGGGTTGAATAAGGTCCCATAATGATATCTTAGCAGGAGTGTTCTTAAGTTGTTCAACAAGATCATACTCTTTTCCACTTTTTGAAGGCCAAAAAGAAGGACCTGGTAAGATAGGCTGAGGTAATGGGAGGGACATTGAAGGTATTTTTCTTGGTTGTGGATTTTTTCTAGTGTAATATGTATGAGCAATGGTATTATATACTTGGCTGCTATGAAACATTATTCTTTGGTGGATAAAGGATAAGTTCGGGTTTGTTTTGAGTTGGAGGTTTGTGTGAAGGTGGGTAAGGAATTAGAGGATTGTTAGGATGTCCCATAGGGTATTTAGGAGGTCCAATAATCAAAGGGGGTCTAACAAACACTTGTGCATTCAATACCTCAACATTTTGGTTTGATTTTTTTCTAATGAATGGTAGTCTAGTGTCATCTTTTCATCATCATCTAAGGAAGTCACATCCCTATTGTTTGTATGAAAACTCTTATTTTCTTCCACCATGATATCTCCCCTAATAGGAGAGTTTTTAGGAGAACTACAAACTAGATGTTCATGGCATTCAAATATTTTTTCTTCTAAAATTACTTCATCACAAGTAGGGGAATGGTCAGTGGTTGAATTTTCTTGTTTATCAATAATGCAATTCTCTTGTTCAATAATATTTTCCCTAGGGGAAGAGAGGCAACTAATATTCTCATGATTCTTAATTCTTTTATCTTCTAACATCAAAGTATATTCTTTACCAATAGTAGAGATATTAGGAGAAGGTTTATTTTGATTGTTATGATTTTCCATGATTTCATCCTTGTTTTCTCAGGTCACATTCTCTTGTACCCTAATATCTACCCTAGTAGCAGAGCTTTTAGGGGAGTAACAAACAATATTTTTATCACATTCCATGGTTAGGTTTTGTAAAGTAGCTTCATCACAAATAGGGGAGGCATCGAGAGAAGGAAAATCAAGCTTGTCAATGATTGGATCCTTTTGTTCAAATAGATCTCTCCAAATGGTAGGAGCATTAGGAAAGGGAGAAACTAAATTTTCATGACTTTCAAGTGTATCTTCCAACACTAAACTACAATTTTCATGAATAGGAAGGATATTACCTAGGAGAAGAACCAATGTGATTATCATGGTTATCTACAATTACATCCCTATTTCCTATAATGTCTTCCCAAGTGGGAGAGGTACAATTGTCATAGCTCCCAATCATTGGATCTCTTAACACTGATGATCCTGATATTTTTAGTGAAAATTGAAAAATTCTCCAACATCTATATATTTCTCAAGACCATCGCATTATCTCGATCCCGATTCCAAAGACAACTTGAACGAGCAAAAAGGAGTCCGCTTTGCACAAGTTATGGCTACCAAACTCGGTCAAACTACCATCAAGGTCATCCAAGAAGCGAAAAAATGATTGTTTCAGAAATCAACAAAAGCCGCATCAAGTTGAAGAGCTCGCCGCAGATGATTCCAACAATGTTCGCTTCATCGTAACCGGAATAATCGTATGCTCAGATAGCCCAGAAATCAAAAGTTCGCCTGACTCGCGGTACAAACCGGGTGACACGCTTACGATGTCAACATGCATTACGGCGTTTGACTAGATGGTGACATGGAATGCGCGATGTGGAAAATTCCTCGGCCAAAGTACCCGCATACCATTTCCCTTATTTTGGAAAATAAAGTGTGGAGGCTTATTTATCTCACAAAAATCCATCGATTTCCGTGGGATCCCAAAAGGATTTGGTGGGATCGTATTTTGTGGGATTAGTGGATTTGGTGGGATTAAAACAAAATCTCATAAAACAAAACAAATATTAACCCCTTCAATAAATGAATAAACTCAAATAGCCCGTGAATATAATAAGACAAGGGATTAAAAAACAAATTCCAAATGTTTTATTAAGGGGTTGTTTAATGTTTTTATTTTTAATGGGGAAGTTATTGGTTTTATATAAACGGGTAGTGTTTTTTTGTAAGGCTTATAATTATAAAAGCCAAAGGAGGGGGGTTAAATTTTTATTTTATTTATTATGGTGATTTTAACCCCATATGCAAAATTTATGTATAAAAGGGGGTTTAGGTGTGAGAGTTTTATTCATGGAGATTTTTCAAGACTAGGTGTTGGAGAAATAGGGAGGTTTTCTTGTGGAGTTTTTTGAGCCATTTTCGTGCGACGGAGTATTGTTATGCTGCTGAAGTGCTAGAAGGAATGGTCTTGATGCATTTGTAATCTTTTTTGGAGATTAATCGGATTGGTCTCACTCTATTGGAGTAGACCGGGAGACGTAGTCACGATTGTGGCGAACTTCGTTATCAGATTGTTTGCACTTTTTCTCTCCTTCTCTCTCATGTTCTAATTTTCACCTTAAGTTTTAAGACTTTAATGCATAAGTTTCAATAATGTATGCATGAATTGTGTTTCCATTAAGTTGTTATAATTAAGCATTCAGATTTGCAATTAGTCTAGATTCTATACAGATCAAATGACATGTCCACCTCACAAATGTAATTTTCATGGTCATTCATAATTGTATCTTTTTTCACTAAAGCATTCTCACAAGTAGGGGAGTTGTTGGAATTGGAATATAAACTAAATTTAAAGTAGTGGCAATGATTTCATCCTCTATTGTTGTAATATCTTCCCAAAGGAGAGGAGGAGAAGAACAAGCAAGAATTTCATGATTCTCAATGATTGCATCTTCTTTCACAAAGATACCTTCATCACTAATAGGAGAGGTATCGAGAGCAAGAAAACTATGATTTTCATGGTTACCTATGCTTGTATCCTATTCTATCACATCATTCCTCCAAATAGGAGAGATAGGAGGGGGCGTAGATTTAAGGCAAGCATTGAAACATTTTCACTTTCTTGCACTAAGAGACTCTCATAACTAGGAAATATATTGAATGAATGACTAACATGATTATTTACTAAATTTTTGTTTGAAAACTTGGAAATGATCTAGATAATAAAATTTATGAAAAGTAATCTATATGAATTTAGTGTGTAAACCCAAAATGCAATACAATGATCTAGAATGAAATGTGTAAATGAAATTTTTAGATTCTAAACAAGGTCATCTACTTATTACAGTATGCAACAATCTTAAAAATGTAAATTTGAAATTGAGCAATGCATGAAATGAACCAAATTAAGTTGGATCTAATGAAATGCATGTAACAGAAACTCAACAAACTAAAATAGGTATTCAATGATAGCAAATAGAAGTACAAAAATAATGTTTTTAATGTTGTAAATGGAAGTTTCAGATCTGACCTAGGACTAATTCACCCAAAGGGGCATATGATTCCCAATTAGGGATTTTAAGGGATTCAAATGTTGATAAACATTCAACACAGAATACCTAGAAATTAAGAAAAAAAACCACCTGTATTGGGACTAAATCTCCCAAAGTTGCATATGAGTCTAAGATTAGATTTTTTGCGCAAATTTCAACAAATTATGAGTTGATTCTAAGGTTTATAACTTGTATGTTGTGTTGGCTTTTTGTAATTAAAAAATTTCAATGAAATTGACTGATCGATAATGATGCAAAAATGCAACCTATATGCACTTTCACTAAAGAAAAAAATTTAAACCCTAGATGTAAATTAACTAATGCAAGAAATAATGCAAGGGGGTTCACCACCAAGAAAAGGATTGGAAAAAAAGAAATTTAAATGATGAAATTATCATCAAACTTGACTAAATGACCTAGGAAATGAAACTAAAAATCAGGACAATAAACTAGGAACAAACAAAGGAGTACTCGGAAGAAAGATGTGATCAAGACAAGCTCTGAAACCCTAAAATTCCTAACTTTTAATGTTCACTGGGACTCATATGCCAGTTTGGGAAATTTAATCCTAGACTAGGGTTTTCTGTGCAAAAACTAGAATCTTTTAGGGACTACTCTAGATCTTCTAAAATCTAGAAGAAGCTAGTACTAGGACTCATGTGCCACAAGTGGTTATTTAGTCCTAGTATTAGGGTTTTGCTAAAATTCTAGTATTCTTTGGTGATCTCTTATAGCTTCCTTTCTTACAAATCTCCAAGTCAGAAACCTTGATTTGCAACCTGTAGGTGACTTTTCATGATCTTGCAATGTAGATGGAAACTTAACAACTTTTCTCCAATCTTGCAGCTTTGTTTTCAAAGGATCTTTAAGCTCCAAAACACCTAGATCTGCAATCACACATCAAAGAGAAGAAAATCTTATTTATTTCTAGGAAATAGGGGTTTGCCTTGGTCAAACCTTGTTTAGGTAATTAAACCTTATGATGAAATAATGAAATATGAACATAAAACATGAACAATGATACCTTGAATGATGTCTTGAGATGTAAATCAACAATCTAACATGAAGTGGCCATGTAGAATGTAGATCTTGATCTTAAATTGGATATAAAATAATGCCTAACTTGGATCTTGAATGCTACATCACAATACTAGCTCAACAACATGCTTGATGCATTATGCCTTTAACATGATGATGTATCTTGAATTGCTACAACAAATGATGAAGAAATATACCCTTGAATGCCTTGAAAATTCTCTTGAATACTCTATGAAGATCTTTTGAAGTCTTAAGATACTTGCTTCTTGATTGCCTAGGTTGATATCATGGATGCTTAGGTGAAATAATGATTTGAGACCTTTTTCATATAGGAAATACATCCAATTTACTATTTATTAGATCCCAAATGCTGACAATCATGAAATTTTAATCCAAAACCCTGATTTCCCGCTCAAAACCATAAAAAAGGGGAAAAATGAGACGTGTGCATCACTTGTGGCACATAGGTCCTATTTGGGTCAGACTAATACACCCAAGGTTATGTATGGGTCCCACCAAGCCTTTTTGGGTAGAGAAAATGTCAAGGGTTAAGATATTAAGTGTATTTGTTGATTATGTCAAGATCTCAGTTGAAATAAGCCTGAATATGCATAATAAAAGGTCTTATGGGCCTATTAATGATGATATTAAGGTCATAAATGCAAGAGGGCCCAAAACTTAATGTGAAGGTGTAAATAAATACACTTTAGAACTCTAAATTAAGGAAAAATCGGGTCTATTTAGCTTAAAAGGGCCCTAAACTTAATATGACTATGTAAAACACATTACAAAATTAGATCAAGGCAACATTAGGTTCATTTTAATGTTAATCATTCCCAAATTAAGTATAAAAATGTAAAGCACGACATTTTTCTACACTACAACCTTATTTATTTTCTTTCCTAGAAAGTGTATTCAAAACATCTATAAAGAAAAAAGTATTCATTATGAATTTTCAAAGAGAGGGAATGATATAATGTAACAAAAATTAATATTAGCAATACCATCTCAAGAGCCCACAGGTTTTCAAGGAGCATTAAAGTCTAAGGTTTCCCTTATAATTAGTTTCTCAATGTGCAAATTGTAATTACTATAATGTAAGGGGATGTTCTTTCTAAGATGAACTCTTCAATGTTATGTCCATTGTATGTTATTTATAACATAACCTACACAAATATGTTTTACTGACCACTAACAAACAATAAAAATGTAGTAAGCTATTTTAATTCTATTATTTTCAACATGAAAAATGAAGGTATACTATTAGAGTTTTATTTATCCTTCCCAAAAGAACTAAATATCCTTAACTCTATAATTCTAGAACTAAATAATGAGATCATTAATATCAATATTTCACTCTTTCTCATTATTATATAAGAAAACAATTGACCCACATTTTAAAATCTAAAAATTAGAAATATAGAAGTATTTTTTAAATACTAATATTTCATTAAAAAAAAATTATAAAATGACAATGAATCCACATCAATAAGAACCATATTAAAATATTTGTAAAATTTTGAACCATATTAAAATATTTGTAAAACTTTAAATAATTGAATACTTTTCTAGCATCACATATGATAGCACCAAAAACCATAAAATAGATGGGGTTATGATGATAGTATGGTGAGGGGTACGGATGGGTAGTGGTTAGCAAAATTACCTAATATAATGTGAAATCAAAGGTTGTAAGGCCTATTCTATAGCAAGGGAAAATCACACAACTTCAAGCAATTATTTTTATTAAATGTAGCAAATAAGGTACTAACATTAAAAAGTAGAAAGGAGCATTGAATCTCAACCGTCTACCCCTCGCGTATAGGTCGCTTTTTTATAATAGTAAGTTGAAATTCATACCCGGACAAGTCACTTTTCTCTTGTTGGCATTGCGTTCGCATATAGTGAGGACTGGCAATCTGAGCTGAACACGTCTTTGAGGTATGAGGATAATGCATCCCCCTGTTTGCTACTTCAAACATCTACAATACGATTTTGCTTTGAATTAATTCCATGCCTCCTCACACGGAAACGATATAACTTCAGGAGTTATCTCTATCAACTTAAGGACTCTCTGTAAGTGAATATCATTGAAGTCTCGACATCTCTCTCATTTAATATTTTTTTTTGTAGAAGATAGTATCACATTCAATCCAAGAAATTAACCTCATGCTTGGTAATGGGATACGCCAATGGCATCCCTACTCCACATGAACTTGGTAGTATTTATAGTTTTTTTAAAGAATAGGTAGTGTTTATCTAAGTATTAGTTTTCATTATCTAAACATCCCTACTTTCAATCATCTCCCTCACACATATCAATGTGCTTGGTTTTAGCATGATAAATAGGATTCTTGACGAAACAAGTTGCACTTTATGAATCACATTTCATATTTTCTCCCTCTCATTTTCCTTTGACTATTTTTCTTTGATCATAGCTCAAATTTCTCTAAATATAACATCCCTTGAATAGAAAACCTATAGAGTTTTTGGATTCCACTACTTCTAGCATGTAACATTCTCACCATAACTGATCAAAATACTTCATTCTCCTTTAAATCCAACTTAGACTACCGAGCTCCATTAAACATTTACGTAAATGCTTCAAAATGATAAACTCTCAAATGCGTAACAACCAATTTTCTATTTGTCCACATTATATATATATATATTTTTTTTATCACAAAAAGTATTGCCAATCAATAAGACAAAACACAACCTAAAGCAATCTTTTAAATATCTATTTGACATTTTTGAAGGATCCCTTCTATCTCCATAACAACAAGGAGTTCCCAAGACAAAAGATGAAATTTGAATTGTAACCAATATTGTAAAAGGTGATTTCAGTAGAAATTAGTAAGTTCTATAATTATGCCTTTCACCACTAGCAATGTTCCTCCTTAAAGGGTGGAAATTAAATGGTGATATGTTATATTTTTGGTTGGGAGAGAGATCTTAGTTTTAATGTTCATCCTAAAGGGTGGAAGTTAACTTGTGGTGAGTTGTGGTTTTGGTGGGTGGTTTTTGGATGAAAATTAATTAATGGTAGGTTGTGTCATTTAAGCTCTTGCCACTTAAATGGTTATTCGGATTTAAGACTCCACTTTTTTAAGTATTACACATCCATGGTGTTGATGATTTCAATTGGATTAGTTCTTCCCTTCTGCTTTATCTCTGTGTTCACCTAGGTAATAGATAATCCAATTCAGAGCAAGAATTGTAGACACATAAAATTGGCCTAGGTCTACAAACTTTATTTTTTCCATATTTCTTCTCAACATAATTAAAATATTTAATTATTTCCTATAGTCCAATTTCAACTATTAATTAAATAATTCTCAATTATTTAATTAATTCATGTCTTTTATTCCTCATGACTATTTAAATAAATAAATTATATTTATTTTATTTAAATACATTGCTAATGTCTTATGTCTCTACATAATTAAATAAATTTCAAAATTTATTTAATTCTAAATTTATTTAATTATATTTTGTTCACTATTTCCTCTTGATTATTTAAATAAATAAACTTTATTTATTTATTTAAATGTGTCACTAATTTCTAATGTCCTCTTATAATTAAATAAATTCTTTAATTTATTTAAATATTATCCACCTTGGTTTTTTCTAATTTTAAATAAAGACATTTATTTAAAATTGTCCACCTTCTAATTCCCTCTCCAAATAAATAATTTAAATTAATTATTTACTGTCACATGGTCCCACCACTAATTCAAAAGGTTAGCTCTCCCTCTTAAATCAAATAATTTTAAATTATTATTTGATTCTCCAACTTTTCTTTTTTCATGCCCAATATTTACTCTTGTCACATGCAACCATGTCCATTGATTTGATTTTTCTTAGCCCTCCATTTCAAATTTTAACCTAATGTTTCCCTAACCCTAATTGTGGGTTGTCACATTCAATTTCAGTTATTGATCTTAGGGCATCTCTCATCTTTCAATCTTGGCCATTCATCCAAAATTGACTTTTCTATAAAAAGATAATTTTGGTCTCATTTGGACATCTCTTGACTTCATGCTTTAGACATCTTCATGCTTTGGCTAATTTCTACATACTCTAGGCTTGCTTCATATTTTCATACTTGTATTGTGTAGCTTTTAGATTAGAATCCTTTAATATTTGCTTAGGACATAGTCATAGTCATAGGTTGCTCATCACAAATCTGGGGGAAATTATCTACTTACAGCAAATGGAGAAGGTACAATAAAGGTGATTTATGGAGGACATGAAGACTTGGTGAGATTGTTCCTTGCTTTTATGTTATTTTCTTCCATTGTTCTTCATTGTTTAGTTATGGTTTAGTTTGTTTATGTTTAATAATGCTAACATGATATTTTCCCTAAGTTACATTAGTGAGTCTAATGCCAAAACACTCGTTTTACAAATTTTGGTATAAATTTTTCGTGTTTTTATAGGTACATGTACGGAGAGCAGCATTTGCAACTTTCTAAGCCACAATCATTGTGTTGTGAGTCATTTGATCTGTAGAATGACACAACTACAGTCCCGAGTTGGATTTGCTAACCCGAATGACGCATCTGCTTTGTTGCGACACATTTTTGTGTAGAACAACGTATTTTCCTGGTAAATTCCAACTTTCAATTTTGTGATGCATTTACTTTGCATAACGACACATTTGCTTGGTAAAATTTTATTTTTGGGTTTTTATAGAATTTTCTAGATTTCTTCTTTCAACTTAGTAGGTTAGAGATTTTTGGTTACTAATCTGGTTGTTTACAACATGTGGCAAGGAGTCTAGCCTTCATTTTTGATGATTTTCTAGTTCTTTTTCAATTCCTTAATCAATCAAACAAGCAATCTACAACTTGCATTCATATTTCATTGGTTAAAATGAACATGCATATACACTCATGGGCTTAAAATGAACACAATCTAGCATTGAAACTCATCAAGGGTAAAATTTACATGCATCTTCATAGCATTTGGTTTAAAAAAACCCCTTGTTTGTTTCACATTAAATTTGGATTTAAAATGAACAAGTATCTTGTATTTCTTGTGGTGTAGTGATTTTGTCTTAAGTGTGTATGCAATTCTCTTGTTCTTTGTGCAATCTTGAGAAACAAAAACACTAAGAGTTTATTACTTTTTCATCCCCACATTTCAATTTGGGTTTTAAAAATGAATAAACTTATGAGTGTGAGTTGAAAGTTTTGTGTATGCAATCTCCTCATGCCTTAGTGCGATCTTGGGTGAACAAAAACAAAGCTTTCAATTTGTTTTTGTTGTTTAACCTTAGAGGGGCCTACCTCGAAAGATGGAATGAATCCAACCATTTTTTCACTCGGGTTGGTATATAAAAGGATAAGACTAAACTATCAAGTCCTCATGGTATGTAGGCCTTAGCCATATACTGTCATTCGAAAATGGGTCCCTACCTTTTCTTTTAAAGGTATAAGAGCCTCCAGTAGAGTGATTAAAGCCTTAAGTGGCTTGTTATATGCTCACGAGGTGCCATGTCCCTGAGTATTCACTAGAACCCTCTTGTGTATTTTTCCAAAAACCCATCTATTCACTGGTGCAACAACAATCATTGCCAAGGAATCCACATTCTCACATTTCTTAGTAAAGGTGAAGAGCATGTAATGGGAGAGTTATGAGGGCTCGAAGCTTGGTTGACCCAAGAAGTGAGTGCAATGTAAGGGGGAGCCAGTGTGGCCAAGCTTTTAAGTCACCTGCTAATAATAAGTGTGGCTGGGGAAACCCATGTGGAATCCAATTAATATAGTCCTTGACCAACCTAGGATTGTTCTTGTTTTCAAACATTGAAAGACAAAACATTGTGTTTTCCAAGTTCTTTCTAAAAAAATAAACAAATAAACATCCTTCATAGATCTGGAAGCACTCATTCAAACTGAAACAATCCTAAAAATCTACCAAAATTGCAAAACCAGACTTTTATTCACTCAGTGAATTCATTTGCTATCATGTGCATGTTCACATTCAACATTTTGAACTGCATCTAGGACTCTATGAACTAAAATCAACCTACTCAGTCACATTTTTTAACTGAACCAATGCATCTTCTTGTGACACAATGCATTTTCTTTCTATAATAATGCATTTTCTTTCCAAAACAATGCAATTGATTTTTTGAACCTCAACTGTGACCTAAAAAAATACATTTTCCAAAACTAAGACACATTTCATCCTCTGAAACACATTTGACACATAAAATGACGTAATTGCCTAGAATTTAGGAAAAACACTATTACTGTCCAAACCCAAGACCAAATATTTTCAAACTATTTGGGACATTTTTTTCAGTGGCCTCTGTTCAAAACCAGAATAAGAATTGCTCAAATCTTCCTTTCTTGCATCTTTTAGCTTGTATTTTACCATAGGTCCACCTTTGCAAATTTTTAGATGCATCTTAGAAGCCATCATCTTCCAGCATAAACAAGTCCTTAAGTCCTCATTTTTGCAAACTAAATGGAATAGAAAAAATTTCCATACATTGCAGAATCTTTTCCTTCAAAAGTAGGTTATCATTAGGCTAAGTCAAACTCATATCATTTAGTCATTGTCCTCTTGTGAGATATTTCCAACTCAAAAGTCAAGTTAGGAAACCTCACTTTGTTATCTTTTCCTTTCATTTAGTCATACCAAAAATTCCTTTGATAATCCAAATTGAGACATTGACCAAGATCTAAGTGGTTAGGTAAACCTTTACATAAATTCCATCAAAATTGATTGCACCTTAGACCTTTGCATTTGCATTGTCATACCTTAAAACATTTCAATCTTCCTTCATTCATTTTAGTCCTCATTATCATTTGGCATTTGTTGTGTAATACCACTTTGTGCCCTTGTTTTCAATGCCAATTTTTTTGTTTTGTGTATTTGTTTTTTTATAAAGGTTTTTTTATTTTTTTGTGTTTTGTAATGCTGATATAAAAATCTAGAAATGCATAACATAAAGAAATATAGACCACTATGATAATAGACCCTCCAATATATGTCTATTTGATCAATATTCGATAGAACAAGGAAAATTCAAGCATACCCAGAATAAATAAATGACATGCAACTATTGTTCTTCACTTCCAGCCAAAAAAGAAAATCATAAACAGGTTTAGATCTCCTTCAAATGGCTAGCTTTTTTATCACCGAATGTATGGCTGCAATCCCTATGCATGGGAACCCCCTTTTGTGATTTTTATTTATTTAAATTTTGAAGCTTCAAGAACCAAAATCACCCCTCTTCATGAGGTCGACCCCTACTGCAATAAAAATTTGAGAAATGCCCATTCATACTTCTCTCTTAAATCTGATCTCTATTATAGTAAAGCAATCTGCAATCACCTACTTTCAAACTTGAGAATCTCTGACACAAAAATCAAAACCCTTGGTCTCTCTGATCTGCTCAATAGAACATCTGAATGATGCCCTCCAGAATACCAAATTCAATAGATATTGCACTGTTTCAAATGGCTGCAAACATTGAAGAAGTATTGTTCTCCAATGGAATGAAGATTGAAAACCCTTGGCCTCCACTCTCAAACAAAAACTTCATCAACAACAATCATAATTGAATACCTCCAAAATAACTCCCAAATAAAATATATATACCTTCATGAGAAATTCAAATTTCTCTAAAAAGGAAATTTAATAATATTCAAATATCACATATTTGCATCTTTTAATATTTCCTTTGACTTCGGAGTTGGCGCTCAAAAATTAATTCATTTATTTGGCCCCCTTTTAATGATGTTTTGACCCTCAAGTTATAACACTAAAATATAACCTTTTAATTAATTAATGTTATTTGAGCCAAATAACATTAATAACTTCTTAAATTCATCATTTCTCAACACACCATCTGAACTGGGGACTCATCTAATAATTCTCCATCTGATCACATGCCTTACTAAAAATAGTAAGGATCCCATTTTGTCCCTGTCCGAATTACTATAAATAGTAAGTTAATCCAATTGAGTCTCAGAGGCCTTGAATGAAATCCAAAGTTGATCCACACTGAACACTAGAGTGATACCATCCTTAGAAGACCCCCTAATTCTCGTCATTATCCTACAAGGGTCATGATGATAGGCTAATCTACTGAATATGGATGTCTCACTTTGGAGGTGACATTACAGTCCTCCCTCCCTCAAATTGCTTGCCCACAAGTAATCTCAATGTTGGGTGTTGTAAGGTCTCCTCACCTTCCCAAATGGCATCCTCAACTGGAAAATCCTTCCATTTGACCAAATATTTTGTGATAGTTTGTTTTTGTACCTGCCTCTCTCAAAAATCCAAGATAGCCTCTGGCTCAAGAATCAATTTCCCCTCATCATCCAAGGGTGGCAACACTGCTAATGGAGTCACATGTCCCAACGCCTTCTTGAGGCGTGATACATGAAAGACATTGTGAACTCGGCTATCTGTTGGGAGTTCTAACTCATATGCTACTTCACCCACTCGCCTGATAATCCGAAAAGGCCCATAGTAGCTTGGTTTCAACTTTTCAGCACCACTTTTCCTGAGTGTAGACTTTCAGTATGGTTGCAACATTAAAAAGACCATATCTCCCACCTTGAATGATCTCTCGGTCCTCCTCTGATCAATATATCATTTTTTTCTGATTTTGTGCCTTAGTGATATTCTCCTTGAGATCCTTCATAATGTTTTGACTCTCCTGCAACAAGTCTCCTTCACTAGGCACTCTGCTATCACTAAACAAAAGGTGGATGAATCTAGGAGCTTCATACCCGTATAACACCATGAAAGGGGTCATCTGTATGAACATGTGGAAAGTGGAATTATAACAAAACTCACAGAGGTAAATCCACTTTACCCATGCCTTATGCTACCTAGCTATGTAATTTCTGAGATAACCTTTCACCTATTTATTAACTATCTATGTTTGCTCGTCTATTTCCAGGTGATAGCTAGTACTTGGGGTTAACTCTATCCAACAAAGTTTGAACACCTACTACCAAAAGTGACTCATAAAGTGGTTGTCTCTATCACTGACTATGGTCTGAGGCAACCCATGAAGTCTAAAAACCTCTCAGAAGAACAATTCTACCACCTGTGTAGCTGTGTATGTAGCTATGATTGGAAAGAAATGGGCATATTTTGTTAACCGATCTACAACCACATATATACAATCTCTTCCTTGGGCTTTAGGAAAGCCCATAATAAATTCCATGGATAGGCATTCCCACTTCCTATCAGGAATTGGAAATGGCTATAATAGACCTATCAGGTAAGTGTGCTCCTGTTTGTTCTGCTAAAAAATTGGACACTCCCTAACATACTGAAGGACATCAGCCTTGGGTCCTTTCCATGTAAACCTCTCCCTGATCTGCCTATAATATTTTTAGTATCCTGGGTGTCCTACAGTAGGCACATCATGGAAAGCCCTCAATATTATACTCTTTTCCTCTAACCATGGCATCAAATATATCCTACCCTTATAAATTATGAGCTCATTGACAACTACATATTTGTTGTCCTGAACTGATCCCTCAATGATCCCAGATGCCCATGTATCCTTAGTGTATTCTGCCACAATTAGGCACCTCCAATCCTTTGAGATCTGAACCATAGTGTTCAAATGTGGTATGTGAGAAAGAGCATCAACGACGACATTTTGAGTACCTTTGAAGTATGTAATGTCGAAGTCATATGACTGAAGCTTACTGACCCATTTCTGCTGGCGGTCATTAAGATCTCACTACCCCAAAAAGTGTCTAAGACTATTATGGTCATTTTTTATACAGAATTTAATGCTAATGAGATATTGTCTAAATTTGGCCAAAGTGTGCATAATGGCCAACATCTCTTTATCATAAATACTATTCCCTCTCTCTGGTCCACTGAGCCTCCTTCTCTCAAATGCAATTGGGTACTTCTCCTGCATAAGCATAGCACCAATTCCCTCACCCGAAGCGTCACACTGAAGCTCAAATGGCTTAGTGAATTCTGGTAGAGCAAGAATGGGACAAGTGGTCATAATCTGTTTGAATCTCATGAAGCACTCATGTGCCTCTGAAGTCCAAATGAAAGCACCTTTCTTCATCAAGTCCATGAGTGGTGCTGCATGATGTGAATAACCGCTGAAAAAATAGTGGTAGAAACCATATAACCCCAAAAATACACACAACTGTGTGAGATTCTTTGGAGTGGGCCAGTTGATGATAGCTCGGATCTTATCAGGATCCATCCTCACACCCTCTACACTAATGATATGACCCAAATATAATAATTCTCCCATGCCAAGGTCACACTTTGATTCTTTTGCATACAACAACTCTCTATCCAAAATCCCCAACACTGCATCCAAGTGAGCAAGGTGTTCCTCCCACATTCTAATGTACACTAGTATATCATCAAAGAATACAAGTACAAACTTCCTCATATGTGGCTAGAATATTCTATTCATTGTGGCCTGGAACGTGGCTGGAGCATTGGTTAGCCCAAATGGCATAACCACAAACTCAAAGTTCCCACAATGGTATTTGAATGCTATTTTCTCTATGTCCTACTCACGCACCCTAATCTAGTGATAACCAGACCTCAAATCAATTTTTGAAAAGAAACAAGCACCATGCAACTTGTAGATCAGCTCATCGATCCATGGAATTAGGTATCTATTTTTAATGGTTCTCTTATTCAGATCCCTGTAGTTGATGCACATGCGGAATGTACCATCTTTTTTCTTGACTAAAACCACTAAGGAGGCAAATGGTGACTTGCTCGGCTGGATGTGACCCATGTGAGTAAATCCTTAATTTTTTTTTCTATCTCATCCTTAAGACGTTTTGGATGCCTATATGGAGTAATCATCATGGGCTTAGCACCCTCCTCTAGCTCTATAATATGCTCAATACCCCTATCAAGAGGTCTACCTGGTGGGATGTCGTTGAAAACCTTCCCATGTTTAATTCTGATCTCCTGTATATCTGGATGATATTTGTTTTATGCTCCCCCTCTTGAGTCGACATTAGCACACATTTAGCTGCCTAATCCACCATATTGTGTCTCATGAGGCTCTCAATCCTCCTAAATGACAACATCCTGAAACTGTTATCTCTTATGGCTTTTAGTATCTGATTTTTTCCCTCTACCTCAAAACTAATCTCCATCTCACAAAGATCAAGAGTGAATTTTCCAATAGCAAGGAGCCATCTCATCCCCAAAACCACATCTATGTCTCCCATGTTTACCACATAGTAATCAGCCTTAAAGTTATAGTTATTAAGGCGCATCGGGAGATCTTTGACCATTCTTTCACACTTAAGGGTATATCCATCTATCACTTTCACCCTTATACCTTCAAACTCCTTAGTCATAATCCCACGCTTCTCCAGAAAGTGTGTATCGATAAAATTATGAGTGGCACCTATGTCCAAAAGAGTGATGACCTTTTGACCTTCTAGGAAACCACACATTCTAAAAGACCCTTCCTATTAGATACTAGTAATCCATGCCTCCTGTAGATGGATTTCCCTTTCCTTTTCCTCTTTTTCTAACTTTTCATCATCTGATTCTTCTTGACCAGCTTGTTGGTTAGAATTTTTAGATTCTGAATCTTCATAAAAATCCCACATTGCACGATTAGCTTTTCCCTTTGGCCATAAGGGGCAATTATGGTTCGCATCATATGGTCCTTTGCAGTAGAAACAAAGTTTCCTTTTCCGCAAATCATTTAATGTTTCATGATCAAATGGAGTTGTTGATTTTCCCTTTTGATCTCCCTTAAAATCATATTTTTCTTTGTTCTTGGGAAATTTTTTGTTATCTCTGAATGAAGATGAGCCCTTTGTGCCAAACTTTCTTTATGATCCGAACTTTTTGGATGGGGTTGCAAGTTCCATACTCCTTGCTTTCTTCATTGCCTCTTATAACGTTGGTGGATCGAAAGCCTTCACCCACCCATGTAATGGCTCCAGTAACCCCTCTATGAAAAGCACAACCAACCTCCTCTCTGAAATGTTTGTAACCATCACAAACAACTTTTAAAAATCACTGATATAGCCCTCTAAGCTGCCAGTCTATCGAAGTTGTGCCAAATCCCTGAAATAGACTTCTGGATCCTTTTTTTCAAAGCGATCAACTAGTCTATCCACAAATTCTTGGTAGGTTGTGATACAGTCATGTTGTAGTGTAACCATTCCCTAATACCACCAGTCATGGGCTGCTCCCTCTAGATGTAACATGGAAAACTTGATTGCTTCTTCCTCAGACATAGGTCGAAGCATTAGAAAAGTGGCCAACCTATGAATCCAAGATTGTGTCGTCACCTTACTGCTACCATAAAAGTAAGGTAGGGTAAATTTTCTAGCCACATGCTTCAAGTCCCTATTCTAGTTATGAGGCCTATTCCCCTGTCAAGCCTTGTAATATTCCATCCTTGCTTGAACAAATCAATCAAAGTGCATGAGCTCACCTGCCTCAGGTGTCAGTTGCTGCCACTCATCATGTGTAGCCATATATGCATCTACAAAGGTTGGTTCCTCAACCTCTTCAATATTCTCCTTTGCTCACTCTTCCCTCAGAAAAGTGGGTCAAGTAGGCCTGTTCGTAGTGTGGGATGGTGCTCTTTGTACTCTCCATGACCCTGCTAAACTCCTATCATCATCTTGATCCTGGTTGCCTCCTAGGTAAATTCAACTACTGCAAGGTATATGAGAGTTGTTGCAGTACACCAGCTACCTGCTGCTGAACAACTCATAAATCCCTCAAAGTCTCTCTCACTTCTCTGTCACCATCTCTATCATCATCTCTCCTTTCATTCCTATGTAGACCCTCTTCTGATCTGTCCCCCATATCTATCAAAGGTTCCTCTACAAATGGATTATCTCTTTTCCAATCTGCCTTTGATTCTCCTTTACTACATATGAAATATTTGTGGTGACTACTCATGTGCCTTCAACCCTCTAGGATGGCAGGATGTTGGCTCTGATACCAATGTAATACCACTTTGTGTCCTTCTTTTCAATGCCAATTTTTTTGTTTTGTGTATTTGTTGTTTTATAAAGGTTTTTCTATTTTTTTTGTGTTTTGTAATGCTAATATAAAAATCTAGAAATGCATAACATAAAGAAATATAGACCACTATGATAATAGATCCTCCAATATATGTTTATTTGATCAATATTCAATAGAACTGAAGCAGCCTTCAAAATCTGCATACACTCTAAAATCTCAAACATGGGTTAGTTATATGCAAACTTGTCAAATGCTCCTATGAAATAACATGTCAATGCTCAAGAAATGTAACAAATAACAAGGATTAAAAGAAATTTAAAAGCATGACATATAACTATTCCATATTGGATTGGTGTCACTTGTGCAAAGTGACCCTTTCCCAATCCTTGCTAAGACTCAAATGATGTAATGTCTTGAAGATGGAGTAAAGTGGACAAAATCAGCTCTCAATTGAAGAGAGTAACTTTGCATGAGATTGTTGATGGATTGTTGAAGAGTGAAGCCTCCATTTATAGAATCTCAAATGCTAAGAGTGCTCAAAAGATAGCAATGTGGGATAATGTTTTAGCCAATGAGATGGAGCCACTTGTCACCTTGTGAACAATTGAGGAATGTGCAAGTTTTTGTCAATGTGCCAATAAATGTGATTGGTTGGCCTTTTTCAAAATTCAAATTTGACTTGTTGGAGGGAGAAAAAGAGACTTAAATGCCAAGTGGGGGACATGTAAGAGAGAATTTATTGTCGTGTTGGAAGGGACAAGTCAACTTGCTTTCAAATTCAAACTTGAGGAATATTCTTCCAAAGATGCTTTGTTGAGGGAAAATGATGAATTTATAAATGAATTAAAATTCTTTATTGGTGCAAGTGGGAAAAGCTAGAGGATGTGATGGGTGGTTAGATTAGATTAATCATAGTTTGATTAAATTAGATGATGATTAGATGATTTTGACGTATTTGATTTATATACTTTGATTTATTTAAATCAAAAGGGATGAAATATGCATTTGGGATTTAATTAAATAAATTTTGGTTTATTTAATTAAAAGGGGGATGTGAGACTTAAATTAAATAAAGTTTATTTATTTAATTTAAATGGATGACATTAGGAGATTGAATTTAATGAATTTGATGTACCTGATGAATGGATGAATGTCAATTTGATTTATTTGATGATTGAATGAATATGAATTGAGTGTAGGATGCTAATTTTACGTGTCTACATTTTGCCCCTCTTTGAAGCAATGTACTTGTTGCATTGGTTCAAAGAATAAACTTGCCATGATCAAAATTCAAAAAAATTCTTATTTTTTTGGATGCCCCAGCGAAAAGTACACTAGTACATTGCCCCCTCGAGAGATTGAGCGAAGAGATTCTATTTTGAGGGTCGATCTCATGATAAATAGGTTCAAAGTGGATGGTTATGATGATGATGCAAATGAGATGGTTTTAAGATGCTTAAAATAACCAATCTATATTATCCTAAACGACTTAAATGATGATATGATGTGATGATGGATGATGTGATAATGCCTATATGATTATGCAATAAATGTTTTATTCAAATGTATGGTTTTATGAGATGCTTAGACTAACAGATCTATACTATGATGATGACTATGCATGTGAGATGATTTGCAGAATGCTGATGGTTTGTGGGTGTAGGATGGATGCACTAGTGATGATGAGTAACTAATCATGACGTGATGTTAGTGCGGAGAAGAAGAAATCAGGTAATGAAAAGAGGATCCAACAAGCCAACTTTATGAGAGATGATGATGAGAAATGAATGATTTTCTTATCAACAATTGGGATTTTAAAAGGGCTACTTACCTTATGCTTGATAACACACATAAGCACGATGCATCAAGGTATAAAGAACTAGGATGGCGTTACATTTAGTGTGATGGACTTTGACTCGACAAATAGATAGGAGTATTCTTGTTCACACCTGACATATGGAAACCTTCCTAGGATGCACTTTAGAAATTTCAAACACCACGGACCAAAGCACGGAAAGGTATAACCTATCAATGCAATAGTTAACAAGTTTCCCAAAACACCCTCCATACATATCAAACAAAGCAAGTATTCGCCAAGGTTATTTTACAAGAAGGTCCAACAAGCACAATGGATAAAAGATAATGAGCGTTGCCCCATTCCTATCTCTCTAAATCCATTTGTTTGGACATCTTTGAGAGGTTATTGGAATGACTTCGAAGAGATAAGTCAAAAGACCAAGATAAAGTAAACAAACAAGCTGATGTTCTTCAATATCGCTAACCAAAAGGAAATGTGTTCTTAAGGATAAGAACCGAAACTATTTCCAAAAGATAATGCCCATTGTAGGAAGGATGCATCCTAGGACATGTTAGTGGATGGCGGCACGTCATTTCGTTTATCCAAAGTGCTCTTTCTGTAGACATGTGAAATTAACATCATTCACATTCATCCACTCATTAATCCATTCACCAGGTAAATCAGGTCTATTTAATTCAATCTCTAAGGATCGTCCATTTAAATTGAATAAATTAACTTTATTTAATTTAAACCTATCATTATCTCATTTGATTAAATAGATCACTTTTTAATCAAATCCTCACATTCCATCTTTGGATTAAATAAATAATCTCCTAGGTTCATCTCCTTCAAATTGATTAACCTTTATCTTGCATCCCCCTTTTAATTAAATAAACAAAACTTTATTTAATTAAATCCCAAATGCATATTCCATCTCTTTTTTATTTAAATAAATCAAAGTATTTAAGTCAAATGGGTCAATAGCATCTAATCATCATCTAAGTTAATCAAACTATGATTAATCTAATCTAACCACCCATCACATCCTCTAGCTTTTCCCACTTGCACCAATAAAGCATTTTAATTCACTTATTAAAATCACCATTTTCCCTCAACAAATCATCTTTTGAGAATATTCCTCAAGTTTGAATTTGAAATCAAGTTGACTTGTCCCTTCCAACATGGAAATAACTTCCCTCTTACATGTCCCCCACTTGGCATTAAAGTCACTCTTTCTCCCTCCAATAAGCCAAATTTGAATTTGAAAAAGGCCAACCAATCTCATTTATTGGAACATTGACCAAAACTTGCACATTCCTCAACCATTCACAAGGTGACAAGTGGCTCCATCTCATTGGCTAAAATTTTATCCCACATTGCTCTCTTTTAAACACTCTTAGCATTTGAGATTCTATAATTGGAAGCTTCATTCTTCAACAAATCATCTACAATCTCATGCAAAGTCACTCTCCTCACATTGAGAGCTGATTTTGTTCACTCCATCTCCAAGGTATTTTATCATAAAGCCTAGCAAGGATTGGGAAAGGGCTTCTTTCCATAGAAGCACCAACTCACTATGAGATAAAGTTTTGATCATGTTTTTATATGCTTGAAATTAGTTGTTTTTGTTCTATTTAGTTTTACATATATTAGCATGGTTAAGTATTTCATAGGGATGTTTAATCTAATGTGTTTCAGATGACTAGCATGATGATATTATGTTAAGGTTTAAGCATATGCAGATTTGGCATCTACAGAATGGCACTAGAAGGAGGGCCTAAACAGTTAGAATACGAATGAGCTGAAATTATTAGAAAGGTTTCATACTTAAGGGGATAAGTTTTGTTGGTTTTGGTTGATATAATATGTAGTATTGTCATTAAATCTGTTGACTATGTATAAACTAGACATATTTCCCTGGTAAATACAGTTCATATGATGATTATATTATTGCTACATTTGAAATAGTAGTTTATAGAAATACTCTTTGCGTTAATCTCAAAATCTTGTCCCTAATATAATGAGTAGACACTATTGTATCTAACTCCTTGAAGAAGTTTTGGATAAAGATTGATATCAAATGAGCATTTTTTGTGCATATTGAGAGATTTTGGAAGAAATGTTGCTAAAATGGTAAGGAAGGCACTTGATGCTGGACATTTTCCTTGGTTGTTCGTAGATACACCCTTAACGTTGCTAGATCATTCACTTTAATATCTTTGTGACTGCTATGTTGTGGAGGAGTGATCACTTGGGAGATACCTAGTGACAGTGAAGGGCGTGGAAGAAAGGAGAATCATCTTCCCCATTGAACAGAGAAGAGCTTGCTGTCAATGACCCTTTGTTTCCAACTACAGTAGTGGACTAAAGAGTTGGTGATTGCATCAAAACATAAGACACCACAGATCCTCAAGCCATTATTCCTACACATTTGTTTTGCAGGGAATAAAGTTAGCTCTATAGTATGGATAGTAAATTATGGTTGTGGTTTAAATCTTTTTCGTGATATTTTCAATAGTGTTACATCTTGGTGCTTAGATTTATGCTTTCTTTTTATGATTATGCACTGTGGCAATAATCCTTTAATTTATTTTTTGATCGTGCTCTTAAATGATGGTACGCTAGAGGAGTTAGCGTGTATGTTTGTCTCTTTTTAAGTTTAAACCTCTAGCTGCATAATACAGGTGAAAAGGGGAGAAAGTCAAAACTGCCTATGGCACCTAGCTTGTTTTTGTCCATTTGATAAGTCCACCACTGTTTTGTGCTCATCATGCTAAAATTTATTTGTCTTAACCATTGTTTCTAGCCACCAATCAATGTATCGAAAAGGGGAAGTCATGTTTGTCACACCATCTTGGGAGAACAAGGATAAAAAGGCCAGTAATAAATTCTTATGGGCTGCGCTTTTATGAGTCAAACCGACTTCTCTGATGCATATAGTAATGACACTATCTTTAGCATTATATAGACCCCTCTCCAATGCGTAGCATTTATCTGTTTTTGCATATGTGCAATTACATTAACTTGAAATTAGTACCTAGTGGTTATCACCATTCTAAATATTTGTGGTTGGGGTTTAGAACATTTATCCATGTTATCTCATTCTCATGTTTAAACTTTTCTTTGACCCATTGATTATTCTTCTTTATAAATTGATGTTTTGGTTGGCTTGATATTATGATAGAATACCTTTTATGATATCTTTCATTATTTAATAAGTCAATTAAATTTTGTCAATTTTTAAAATCAATGATCTTGTATCATGGGGTTATTTCATCGTAAAGGACTCATGTGACTTGTCAATTTTGTTTTCTCAAAATAATGGACATGTCTTATGTTTTTTATTATTATAAAACATGCATAACCCTTATTTGTGATATTTATAGGAAAACAAAGAAGGAAAACAAAGGAAAGCGAAAGGAAAGAGAAAAGAAAATGAAGGAAAACAAAGGTGTAAAGGACAAGCAAAGAAGAGGGATTTTTGTTTGCACAAGGAGCTTGCTAGAAGTGATCTTCGAAGAATCTTGGAGGGAATTTAAGCATTAAAATTGGAGTTGATAAAGCATTTTTTAATGCTTGGAGATTCTGTCTTATGCCTTAATTTTATGTTTTAGACTAACTCACCTCTTTTGGGCTCTTAAAAGGAACATTTCAATTTTCGTGACAAAGGGGCTTAAAATGAACTTTAGGAAAATTGACTAGATTTCATTTGAGGTTAAAAATTGAACAAAACAACTCGCATTTGTCCTTTGGTGCTTTAAAAAGAACTCACAATTGCTTTAAAAGGTTAAAACAAACATGTGTCTTTTATGCTTTGTTATCTTTTTTGCAAAATAATTTCTTCTAAAAAGGCGTATGCACTTCTCTTGCTCTTCACGACGATCTAGAGAATCAATAGTCTTTTTGTTGACATTAAGTTGCATAAAAGATTGCCTCCATACTTCATTTTGGGAACTAAAATTGAACAAAGCTTGGGAGTGTGAGTTAGGTATATCGCGTGTGTTCTCCCTTTGTTTCTAAACAAAGGTCGATGAAACTACGAATGTTCTTGCTTGTTGTTGTTTACCTTTAGAGGGGCCTACCTAAGAGACACATCCAAAAGGAGAACTCGAAGGAAACTCCAACCGGTTTTTCATTCAGGCCGATATATAAATGGATAAGACTAAACTGTCAAGTCCTCATGGTATGTAAGCCTTACCCATATAGTGTCTTTTAGAATGGGGTACTACCATAAAAAGTATAAGCGCCCATAGTAGGATTGATTAAATCCTTTAGTGGCTTGCTGGAAACTCGCAAGGTGCCATGTCCCCAATGTCCCGTCATTAAAAACCTTGTTTGTAGTAGTGAACCAGTCCATCCAACGAGTTTATCAAAGTGGTGCATTGGAACTTAGATTCCAAGAACTTACTTGCCATGTCCAATCTTGGTTAAAATATATAGGTTAAGACTTCATTCTTAACATACCTTTATTTTTTTTCCTTGGTTGCATGTAAAATCATCTCTTCTACTATGAAGGGCATGAGGCAAGCCCACTAAGAAAAATGTACCAATTGAGCTAGGATGTTATATTGCTTGTGAGTCAGTTTAAAAACATAGTGCTTGGATCCAAAACATCAAAACCAACATTCAACAAATCATTAGAATTTCAAACTCTTTGAGAGGAACAAATACCTTTAAAAATTCCTCTGTTACTGCTTGTCCCTAGGGTTTCTTATCCCTAGAAGGCTTCTAAACACAGAGACCTACATCTCAATTTTTTCATTCCAAAGTCAACAATAGGAAACTATGCTCTTGAAACCTCGATTTTCACATAATGGACCTTGTGGAATGAAAATGGAATTGAGACATAAACATTCAGTTTGAAAACTAAGAAAGAAGTGTGTTTGTGGTAAAAGCAAGTCATTAACCAAGATTAACTCAAATTGAACCCCACACATGTGATTGTTTATCTTTTTATCGTATTTCAATCAAAACATTGGTCTTTTGGCTTGAACTACTCTTAGAGAAAAGTGTGTTCTTCAATATCTTGGTGTAGTAAACAAAGTCTCTCTAAGTCTCTTAGGATCAAAATCAAAACTTTCATCCATCCCCCAAACATCAAAATCAAAATCACCTCACAAACAATTCTTGGAAATCTTGAAAAAATCCCTCATGCTAAAATTTGGGCAAATCATTTGAACCAAATAAAAATTATCTTGTTTGATTAGATGTATGTAGAGGAATCCTTCTCCACATATTTATTCAAATTTTTGATCCTTGAGAACAAGTCTATCCCTTGATAACATCCAACATCTTGTGGTTTATGAGTTCACTATCTAAAATCCAATCACATCAAAATCATCTTGCTTGGTTAGGTGTGTCTAGATGAATCCTTCTTTACACATTTAGCCAAATTAGCATCTTGTGGACAAATTTACTCTAGGACAACATCCAACCTTTTAGAGTTTATGAGTTCACTATCCAAATCAAACCGATCAAAAATCAAATCAAACATTAATCCAATTCCTAAAGTTTAGTATCCTCTTCAAAACAAAATTCAAGAGTTCCAATCATTCACCAATCATCCATCTTTCATATCTCATCACCATCCTTTTGATCCTTAAAAACTTAGACTTTCTTTTTTGTACCTAGAGTTTAGATCAATCCAAAGAATTAGAGGTTCACCTCCCGCATTCTTGAAAAATGATCCATATTTTATGATCCAAACTAGATCTCAACACAAGAGGAACATGGAATATAAACTTGATCCATACATCATGATTAATCCAAATCAACTGAACTTTCAAAGCCTTACAATATTGATTGATTATCAAAACTCACATTTATACAAGCCGTACATGGGATCATTAACTCCTACAAACCTCAATGATACAACAAATGTGAGTATGCCCAGTCAAAATTTTGGAACACTCTTCTTGATGGTAGATTTAAATCCAAGTCCAAACCTATAAGTCTATCAACCGAACAATCCATGCATGAGTGTTCAAATGAACAACGCCATCCCACCAAATCCATACATGCCAAATGTGAACATAGCAAGTACAACTTTACCAAACATGACCATTTTGAACCCACACTTGGTAAACTTTGGGATAGATATGCTTGCAAATCATACGAATATTGTTCAAAGTCCAAACAAGATGTTAAAGACTCCATGTATTAATCCAAGACAAGGTAACACCGTGAAAAATCAAAGTTACCTAAACCAAGGCAATATGATTCCCAACATCAACAATGTTCAATTTCAACCTATCATGCCAAATCTAAACATCATCCCAAATCATAACATTTTCCAAAATCAATCAAACCAAGGCAATCCATCAAGCACCACTCAAATCATTGCATCAAATCCTCCAAATATACCATTGATATTGCAACAACAGATGGTATCCAAACAAACAACAACATCAATCCTGACAAATCTAAACACAGTCTCCCAAGGACCTATAACCTCAGTCATTCCAACCATCACTATCACTTCAATCATTCCAACCACCAATCTCACACCAATCACATCTCAACCCCTCACTACCATGATCACTCCAAGTGTTCCTCAACCACTTGTCACTGCATTCAACACAATTCTGAATCCGCCACCACTACCACCTAAACCAAACATAGCAAGCCAATACAGTAATGTGTTAAAGCTTACCAAGCTTTCTAGAAAGCACTCCAGTAGTACCAAGTTGCTCAACAAGCTGCCCAGGCTACCCAAGCCTCCCAAACATGAAAAATACAAGCACAAACACAAAAAATGATAACTATTGGGGAAAATGACCAGGATTCGACCAATGACCATGTTGAAAATGTCTCTACATCACCTAATGAGTTAGAGGCCATATCTCAAGAATCCATTCCAAAGCATGATCAACATATTTCACCAAAGTCTAGGAAAGGCCCTTTCCAAGACATATTGACATCCTTCGACCTCATGGTTGCAGATATTGAAGGAATCTTCAACTCAACATTTGATCCAAGTCCACTAAAAAGTGAAGAGGATATTGAGCCAATTCCCATGCCTAATGATGAAATCCAAGAACCTTTCATAAGAAATCCATCCTTTGAAACTGACCCATGTCAAGAACTTGATCCAAAGCATGTCGAAAGTAATTCTGAAATTATTCAAGATCAAGAATTTGTATATCCAAGATACTATAATGATTTAATGGAAACTCTCCTATCTATACAGGATGTCATAGATAATGATCATATCCATATAGCACATACTCATCCATCTACCCATGAGATGATTTCTTTGGATGGACATGTAGATGATCTTCATTTAGAACAGGATTCTTTTACTCCTGACATTATTACACAAAAAGAGCAAGTTATTGATTCCTACAATCAAACTAAGTTGTCAACATCAAGATCAGATATATCCCAAATTCAAACTGAGGACATCATGTATGAATATGTCCACCGTTATCCACTCAAGGAAACTGGTTAGATAGAATAGGATATTTCAGAGTCAGCAGAGCATCCAACCGAAATAGCATCATCTACAGTGGTCATTTATTAGAAAATGCATTCTAAAAAAGAGTTCTTAGAATAGGAAGAATCAAAGTATGAAGGTACTACTTCCACAATACTGGGGGCAACTTTGTCTCAAGAAAATGTCAACATAGGGATCATGAAGAGTCCTTATGATGAAACTAAGGTCAATACTACAACCAGCCACATCATGAATCTTCATCCACCCATCACCACATCCATGAATTGGGACCAACATCAAAAGAAATATTTGAATCAAAGCATGAAAAACATTATCAAAGAAAAAGAAGCTAAGAAGCGTAATGGACAAATCAAATACACATGGATACCAAAGAATACAAAGAAAGATTATCCCTATCAAACTCCATCAGTCAAAGAAACTATGGGGAAAAATAAAAAAGGGAAAAGTATCCATCAAAGATGTCCACAAAAGAAAAAATAGGCTTTTCAAGTGACGTACAAGGTATATCAAGTAGTTGATCCTAATTCTATGCACGCTTTCGTATCTACCCATCATTGCTCATCTTCCCAAGTTTGGAGAGTTAAAGGTTCCAAACTATCAACCAATCCATCTTTTATCCCTAAACACACTCCATCGATGCCTCCACACATGATATCCAATTCTCACATTGACCATGTATTGGCAACAACCCTTCATCATAAGGATTTAGAAGGCATTCTATCACGATGTGTACACAAAGTCAAAGTGAACTCTAGTATCAAAGAAGCAGATCAGGAATCTCAAAAATTGTATTCAAGTGCATGTATCTTGGCAAAACAACTTCTTCAGGCAGGATATCAATGGAACATTATGACATAAGCATCCACATCAACACCACTAGGTGGGTTAGCATGAATCTTTCAAAAAACAAAAAAATATATATATATCAAAAAAAGGAAAAAGAAAAAGGATTGAAAATAGTCAAGAGAAAAATCGTCCTCTAGTGAAAACCGCATGGGCGACGCTTTGGGCAAGTACCATTATGAAAACATGGCAAACAAACGTCATGTGTAGAATCAAGCATCTACGTGCACTATTTCAAGTGGAAGCATCTCATCCCATCCATAATAAATCCAACATTTCATCCATCTTATCCATAATAAATCCATTCATCCATGAACCATTTATCCAATCCATCTTTATCCATCTGCATCCATAGTCCAAGTTATCTTGATCTTGACAAATTTTGGTGCACACTTTATGCTTGGTTATGGTAAACATCTTGACATGGGATGTTTTCATTGATTCTATCCTATAAAGCATTATCTGAGCCATGAAGCATTATCCAATGAGCATTATTTATCTGAATACCTTATCTTATCACAAGATAATCCTTGCATCCTTTGCGTGCTTACCATATCCATCCATCCATACACCTATCCAGACATTCATCCATGACATTCCATACATTGCTAGACACTAGGGGTAGATATTTACATCTTTCTTCGAGAATAAATCTTGATCTATATCCTCCAACTTATGTGGTGATCCAAACATTGGAAAACGTGAAACCAAATTGGTCAAAGCATTTGTGATCTAGAGTCTAAATCACTAGCCCATGGAATATTTTGGCGAGAAGACATTCCTTATCAATCTTCATCTTTCATCGAACATCACTCCAAACAATCACTATTAGTCACATCTAACCCACCCTTCAAACGTCCCATCAAATCATTCAAAAATATTTTGTTCCAAATCAAGCTTCATCAATCCTGATCGATCAAAACCAATCAAAAAATCATCATCTCAGGATATCCTTGTGTTGCTTAACACTATCCTTGCATTTTTGCGTATCCTCAACAATATCATCATCAATCCCTCATCATCTTAGGATATCCATCATAATCCTGGTGTTGCGTAACACTATCCTTGCATTGTTGTGTATCCTCAATAATGTTATCATCATCAATCCATCGATCCGATCAATTAACCTTAGCTTGGTCTTCAACAAAATCCAAAAAACAGAGCACTAATAGCATCAGACACATCCTTATCCAACTCTTCAGAATCATGTGAAAATCCAAAAACATCCAAAACATATCAAAAAACCAAAAAACACTCAAAAAGTCAGAAAACATCAAAAACATGATATCCGAACTACGTCGTCTCTGAGCTTAAACGTAGGCAAGGTTTATCTTTGATTAGCCCCAAGACATCAAAATCCAAAAAAAATCAAAAAACATCAAAATAAAAACATTCAAAAAAAAAATACAAAATCCAAAAACATTCATAAAATCTCAAAAAACCCAAAAATAGCCTCGAAACATTGCAAAACATCAAAAAATCCAAATATTTGAAAAAAATACATCTGTCTCATCTTGCTTTCACGCGAAATAATCAATCATCCATAATAAACTGATCATCACCTTCATCCTTTGGCGACACAAATAGAAACAATCACAACAATCAGCAAAAGCAAACTTCAAACACAAAATCAAAATCGAAATAACAAACCTTTAAATGCAAAATCAAACCTTCATCATTCTCAAACATGTCAATCGACCTTGTATCAATAGCCTTCCAAAAAAACCTATCAACTTGCCACCATCCACTAACATGTCCTAGGATGTATCCTTCCTACAATGGGCATTATCTTTTGGAAAAACACTTTGGATAAACGAAATGACATGTCACCATCCACTAACATGTCCTAGGATATATCCTTCCTACAATGGGAATTATCTTTTGGAAATAGTTTCAATTCTTATCCTAAAACAAAACACATCCCTTCGGCTCAAGATATGAATAACATTGGCTTGTTTGCGTACTTGATATTTTCTTTCAAATGATTTATCTTATTGTGCTCATTCCAAGGACCTCTCGATGATATCTGAATGAAGGATTTAGAGAGATAGGAATGGGGCAACGATCATTATCCTTTTCTCTGTTGTGCTTGTTGAAAATTCTTGTAATATAACTTGGAGAATACTTGCTTTGTTAGGTACGTCCAAGCAAGGTTTATGTATGTCAAGTGTGAACAAGAATACTCCTATCTGTTTGTCAAGTAAAATTTCATCACACTACGTACAACGCCATCCTAGATCTTTATACCTTGATGCATCGTATCTATGTGTATTATCAAACATAAGGTAAGTAGCCCTTTTAAAATCCCAATCCTTGATAAGCGAAACATCATCTATCATCATCATCATCATTGCTAATAAAGTCTCGACCGATCATGGACTTGTTGGATCCTCTTGTCTTCATCTCACTTCTTCTTTCTTCTCTCTGCACTAACATAACATCATGTATGCATTTATCTCGTATCCATCTTGCATTCATCCTGCATCCACAAACCATTAGCATACACAAATTTGATAATCATAGCATATCACATCATCCATCTCATCCATCTCACATGCATTACATCATCATTTTAAGTTGTTTATGATAATATAGATTGGTTATTCTAAGCATCTTAAAACCATCTCATTTGCATCATCATCGCAACCATCCAAATGTCCATCTTGAACCTCTTTATCGCGAGATCGACCCTCAAATCGAACCTTTTCACTCAATCTCTTGAGGGGGCAATGTACTAGTGTAGTTCATTCTACTGGGGCATCTGAAAAAATCATAAATTTTTTGAATTTTGATCGCGGAAAGTTTATTCTTGAACCAACACAGCAAGTGCATTGTTTCAAAGAGGGGACAAATGTAGACATATGAAATTAACATCATTCACATTCATCCACTCATTAATCGATTCACCAGGTAAATCAGGTCTATTTAATTCAATCTCTAAGGATCATCCATTTAAATTGAATAAATTAACTTTATTTAATTTAAACCTATCATTATCTCATTTGATTAAATAGATCAATTTTTAATCAAATCCTCACATTTCATATTTGGATTAAATAAATCATCTCCTAGGTTCATCTCCTTCAAATTGATTAACCTTTATCTTGCATCCCCCTTTTAATTAAATAAACAAAACTTTATGTAATTAAATCCCAAATGCATATTCCATCCCTTTTTTATTTAAATAAATCAAAGTATTTAAGTCAAATGGGTCAAAAGCATCTAATAATCATCTAAGTTAATCAAACTATGATTAATCTAATCTAACCACCCATCACATCCTCTACCTTTTCCCACTTGCACCAATAAAGCATTTTAATTCATTTATTAAAATCACCATTTTCCCTCAACAAAGCATCTTTTGAGAATATTCCTCAAGTTTGAATTTGAAAGCAAGTTGACTTGTCCCTTCCAACATGGCAATAGCTTCCCTCTTACATGTCCCCCACTTGACATTAAAGTCACTCTTTTTCCCTCCAACAAGCCAAATTTGAATTTGAAAAAGGCCAACCAATCTCATTTATTGTCACATTGACCAAAACTTGCACATTCCTCAACCATTCACAAGGTGACAAGTGGCTCCATCTTATTGGCTAAAAATTTATCCCACATTTCTCTCTTTTGAACACTCTTACCATTTGAGATTCTATAAATGGAAGCTTCATTCTTCAACAAATCATCTACAATCTCATGCAAAGTCACTCTCCTCACATTGAGAGCTGATTTTGTCCACTCCATCTCCAAGGAATTTTATCATAAAGCTTAGCAAGGATTGGGAAAGGGCTTCTTTCCATAGAAGCACCAATCCACTATGAGATAAAGTTTTGATCATGTTTTTATATGCTTGAAATTAGTTTTTTTTGTTCTATTTAGTTTTGCATATTTTAGCATGGTTAAGTATTTCATAGGGATGTTTAATCTAATGTGTTTCAAATGACTAGCATGATGATATTATGTTAAGGTTTTTAAGCATATGCAGATTTGACATCTACAAGAACAAGGAAAATACAAGCATACTCAAAATAAATAAATGATATGCAACTGTTGTTCTTCACTTCCAACCAAAAAAGAAAATCATAAAGAAGTTCAGATCTCCTTCAAATGGCTGCCTTTTTTATCACCAAATGTATGGCTGCAATCCCTATGCCTGGGCACCCCCTTTTGTGATTTTTATTTATTTTTTTGAAGCTTCAAGAACCAAAATTTCCCCTCTTCATGAGGCCGGCCCCTTCTGCAATAAAAAGCTGAGAAATACTCAATCGTACTTCTCTCTTAAATCTGATCTTTATTATAATAAAGCAATCTACAATCACCTACTTTCAAACTTTAGAATCTCTGACACAAAAATCAAAACCCTTGGTCTCTCCGATCTGCTCAATAGAACATCTGAATGATTCCCTTCAGAATACCAAATTCACCAGATATTACACTATTTCAAATGGCTGCAAACATTGAAGAAGTATCATTCTCCAATGGCGCGAAGATTGAAAACCCTTGGCCTCCACTCTTAGCAAAAAACTTCATCAACAACAATCATAATCAAATACCTCCAAAATAACTCCCAAATAAAATATATAGACCTTCATGAGAAATTCAAATTTCTCCAAAAAGGAAATTTAATAATATTAAAATATCATTTATTTGCATCTTTTAATATTTCCTTCAACTTAGGAGTTGGTGCTCAAAAATAAATTCATTTATTTGGCCCCCTTTTAATGACGTTTTGACCCTCAAGTTATAACATTAAGTTATAACATTAAAATATAACCTTTTAATTAATTAATGTTATTTGAGCCAAATAACAATAATAACTTCTTAAATTCATCATTTCTCAACATGCCATCTAAACTAGGGACTCATCTGATAATTCTCCATCTGATCACTTGCCTTACTAAAAATAATAAGTTGAGCCAACTAAGTCCCAGAATCCTTGAATGAAAGCCAAAGTTGATCCAAACTGAACACTGGAGTGATACCATCCTCAGAAGACCCCCTAATCCTCTTCATTAGCCTACAAGGGTCATGATGATAGGCTAATCTACTGAATATGGATGTCTCACTTTGGAGGGTACATTACATGTTGGCATCCCTTATTCCCAAAAACACCAAAAATGTAGTTGCATTTGCATACCTTATTTCAAAAATCCAAAACTAAATAGTGTCATATCATTCCCATTCATAGACTTAGTCGTCATTATCATCCTCCCTCATTTTAGAAAATCCTTATATAGTTGAGACTAGGCTCCAAAGGAAAAGAAGACAAATGGACCCTTTTGGACAAGACCCCAACGCCTACAACTTTTCTAATGACATGAACCAAAACACAAACATGGGGACATATTTCATCAATCCTTTCAATGGCATGAACATGCCATCTTCTACATGCAACCCCTTTGAATAATGTATACATGGGGATGAAAATGGACATGTATTCATGGAAGAATTAGAAGTTGCCACTCAAAACCCCGACGTGGCTTCCTTTGTGGAGGAACTAGTCTTGCAAGATTTAGAGAGATATCTATCCATGCTTTTAGACCAAGGGGCCAAATTACCATGAGGGTTTGACATTAAAAACTTAAGAGAAGCCTCTCCTAATCATAATGTAAACAATAGCTCCATCACCAACCAACCTCTTTCGACACCACAACACAATGCAAACAATACCTTCATTGGTGCCACCACACAAAATGTGACAAACACCATCAATGATACCTCTAATGGAACCTCCACTAAAAAAAATCTAACATGGTCAACACAACATCCATTGGAGGAACATCAACCATATCACAAGCCACATTGCAGGCTATCCCACAAATATCAACAATTCCTTCACAAACTATTGGAGCTACCTTTGGGTCTTCAACAATGGGGACAAATTCATTAAAACTCTTATTTGGAGCTTCATTTAGTGCTATGGGAATGACATCGTCATTTGAATCCTTTCATTGGGTCTTCAACTAATGCCATGGGAACAAATTCATTAAACCCCTTTGGGAGGAATAAATTATGAATCACCATTTCAGGACCTCAACCGAACATTAACACTTCGTCACAACTCAATACCAACACCAATATTCCCCAAAGACAAAACACAAACATTCCACATGGCCACATTTACCAATTTGGACAAGGTAACCAAATAACACAACACATGACTTTATTTGGACATCAAAATAATCAAGGACAACATATTCCACAAATACAAACCAACACTGTTGGAGTGCACATTCCCACATACGCGTCACACATTCATACACAACAATACATTCCAGATCAACATTCTCAATACCAACAAGTTCCAAATCAAAATGCATCATACATTCCACAACAACACATCCCACAACAATATTAGAACACATCATCAGAACCAATGGGAACTCATGCAATACCCATTACTAGCATGTGTGATGCCACAAACAATCCCATAATTAATGCACTCACAGCTCAATTGTCAACCTTGCAAAAACAAATGTAGAACATGCAATTGCAACAAAAAAAGACCCAAACATCCTATTACTTATGTCCATACCCATTTGACATGAGTTTATACATGCCACAGTTTCCTCCTGGATATGTGGTATCCAACTTCACCAAATACAAATGAAAAACTAATCCCATTGAACACATAAGAGAATTTACAACCAATTGTGTGGACGTTGCACATGAACATACCTGTATGATGATACTCTTCCCTAGAAGTCTCATGGGCCCCGCACTTGAATGGTTTGCTACCTTTCCCAAAGGAATAAATTCATGGGAAGAACTTGCTAACAAATTTGTACAAAATTATGCCTATAACATCGACACCTATGTTACCATTACTAGTTTATGTACACTTACTCAAGAAGAAACCGGAAGGACCTTTATTCCATTCTTCCAAAGATGGAGAAGCTTATAAATTTGATGCCCTATTGAGATGCCAGAAAAGGAAAAGGTAGACATGTTTTTCCAAAACCTTGTTGGATGGTCCTTAAAATACAATTTACAAGTTCATTGTTGCACCACTTTTACAAACTTAGTAAAAAATAAGTCCAACTCGAAAAGGCTTTAATTGTGAAAGGAGAACTTAAATATCGAAACAAAAACACAAATACAAACCCACTTGCTGAAAAAAACAAATACTGGGTCAAAAAAAAACACATCACCAATGACGGCATTGTGGATGCTAAGGCAGTAAACACGATAGTTCCTACAATCAAGCTCAAAGGAGCTCAACCCCAAAACATGCTAGTAACCACACCAACACCTACCGCAAACACTATCCAAAACAATAAAAATAATCAAAACCAAGGGAAACCACGTCAAACAAAAAAAATTCCAAAGAGATGCATGTACATCGCCCTGGGTGAACCAATTGAAGTAGTCCTTAAGAAGCTCCTCCAAAATGGCATCATCACATTGTCAAAGTCTAAACCACATGACCTGGGAAAATTCAAGCCATCATGGTGGGATGATAATTCATTCTTCAATTACCACCAAGAAAAAGGGAATAAAACTTTTTCCTGCAGACAATTAAGAAATCTTGTACAAGATCTTATTGAAAATTGTTCCATTGAACTAGACGATCAACAATTTGCTTAAAACTCAGAACATAGAATTCATAAAAACCCACTGCAGGATCATGGTTCAAACAATCCCTCTATGTTAGGTCCAGAGAATAATAATAATTGAGCCAATTACACTCACGCCGCCTTTGATTACTCTGGTGGACCCATTATTAATCACCTCTGAGTTGTCGATGAACATGTCAATATTATTACCATCAAGAAAACGCTTGAGTGTAATGTTACCACTCATGGAGGTAAAGTCACAATAGCCAGTCCTCCTGCTAGACAGCCAAAGATCAAAATACCCAATCCATCTGTCAAATAGTCACAACCTTTAAGGGACAATTTAATTTCATTGACCAATTGGGAAAAACACTCGCTCAAATCTCCATACTCGAGCTGCTATGCATTTCTCCTGCACACAAAGCCATACTTGAAAAAAATTTCCAAGAGTCTTCCATCCCTAATCACATTGATTTCAACCAATTTGAAGCCATGGTGGGACACTTGACCACTCCACATCATATTACCCTTTTAGACAATGACTATTCTTCACTGAAACCCTCTCACAATGATGCACTGCATATCAAAGTCTTTATCCATAAACATAAGGTTAGACGAGTCTTAGTATATGGCAGAGTAGGACTGAATATATTATCCCTAAAACTGGTTAAAGCATTAGGGTTCTTTCATGCTTGTGTAGATGTTGATCATGGAGCTTCCAAAAAATTTCCAACTTTTAAACAGTCCATGGACCCTATTAGCACTCAAAACCCTTGTCCCCATATGTGAGTAGGGTTTTTCCTTTGTAAAAATTCAAATCATCTAATATTGCATTGGCCTACCCTACTAGTTTCTACTTCTTTGAGTTATCACCTGATCCATCGTATGCATTTTTCAACCGACCTCTTTGGTTAAGAGTGTCGGTCACCCAGTCAGCCCATTGACCTTAGCTATTTCCTAAAGTTGAGTTTTAATTTTGATCTTAGCTTAAGTCATCAACCTATGAGGGTCGTGTCATTGTCAGCCTAACAAAGGCCCTTTATTAAATGCTAACTTTTCTGTGTGTGCAGGTTTTGAGATTTGAGGTTGTGGGAAGAGATCTTCACCGTACCTCACCAGCTCGTGGGTGATAAATACAAGCCAGTTAGCCAGTGCAAGAATAGAAAAATGAAGACGTGGGGCCCAGTCTCCACTATCGATTTCATGGCCTGTGGTTTTAAACCAATAGTTGAGATCAAATGTCTTTGATAATCTCCATCGTTCTTCATTGGCTAGTGAGGAGAAAGTAAATGATCGTTAAAATCCACGAGATCAGTGAGATATCGACATATGGATCAATCCACTCAGTTTGTGAGACGGATGGAGCTTGCTAATAAATAAGTTTCCATCTAAGGTTGGTTAATGATATTGGCTGAGGACAAATCAGCAAAGCACCACTAGATTTCAAACCTCGTCAACCTAAATGGAGCCGTAATTTTCATTATAGCAAGTAATTGTCAAGTCTTCAAGTTTGTGTAGAGAGCCAAAGTTTGAGTGTATACTTTATTGCAAAATAATGAACAAGCCTAGTGTTCCATTAGTTCTAGTACAGAGGTCTTCCCAACTAAACTCATAGAGGTCCCATGATGAGGACCTGGAACAAAAGCAATGTGCCCATGAGGATGTCTAGGGAAGGGGTTTTTTGTTTGTTGCTACCAAATGCAACAATCCTTTAAGAGGCCGAGCTAAGAGCTCGGTGATGACAGCAAAAGAAGAAGAGACTGTTGGACCTTCTAATAGTGTGTAGCACAAGCTCTAGTATGGTCGTGGCTCCTTCGAATGATAGAATTCTCCCATCAATATCATGGAGAGTTCATCAAATACCAAGACAGAGATAGACTCTAGCTACCGTCAATACCTCAAGGCCCTAGGGTGAGCTCCATCTCCTGGGGTTGAGGTATTTTCTACTCAGCCTCTGGCGGTCAGGACTCTAAGTAGGCATGATGGGGACATGCTAAAGCGAGAAAAGGATGAGGAAAGGGTTGAAGTTTCATCCCCAATCCTCACCACAACACAAAGTGGGCATGTGTATTGGGGTGCATGTGTTGCTGGTAAAAGGGCTTCCAGTTAGTGAAAGGGTGGTAGTGAATTAGATTTTTTTGTTGAGAAATGATTTTGGTGGTGGTTGTTTTCTCTCTGCATGTGTCATAGCTTTTTGGGATGTTGAATATTGATTGTGTGCCCTCGTGGTGGTATGGGCATTGGTCTAGCTACTTACATGGCGGTCGAGGAAAATTTTGGCAGTACTTTGCTTCTTCCTCGTCCCGGCTGTGGAAATTTTGGCTTTCCCCATTTCAACAGAATTATCATGTGGGAATTTTGAAATGTAGCTGAAATGTGATATGAAATGAACTATTTGTAATGTAACTGCATTTCAAGCCTAAAGCTTCTTGCCTCCCTTGTTCTATAAAAGGGAATTTAGGGCTCATTTGCAAGGGGTTCTAACATTTTTGAGTCTTCAAGTTCGATATGTAAAAGGGGTAGAAAATAGTTGAATACTGGAAAATAGGATAGTAGAATTGTCTTGGGTTCTAAATTTTGCATATGAAAATATTAAATGGTTTTATAGAAATTAATGATATTGAAAGTAAATTCCATATATAGTTCATCTACTCTTTTTTGTCGACCATTCCACAAGTTTTGAATATAATGTCAAGTATATTTGGTTCATCTTCAGATGTTTCATTTGAATGAATGTCTTCATTTCTTCTTTGATTCAATGAATCAATTAAATGTTTAAGTGAGGTCATGAACTTGTGATGAATTATATGCAGAGAGTTTCCATAATGCAATTTATTGTGGAAATAGTCCATAATTATCAGGTTTAAAAAAAAATTGCATGACAGGTTGTAATATGTATGACTTCATTTCCCAATCGATGAAGACACTGGTATGTTTATCTTGGTATTGGTCTTTTCAATTTGATAATAATATATCAGTCTGTTGATTCAAGAATAGAATACAAATATTTTAAAATTATCTACAATGAAGCATGTGTGTGAGATATTTTCCATGTTCCTGGTAAATGGACAAATATTTGCTTAAAGATTAGCAAACCTTTGAGTGAATTGTGTTGTTTACCCCTTATAGGAACCGATCTATGATTTTCTATATCATTTATTGAAATAGTCAACTAAAATGCCAAAAGGAACACCCTCCTAAGTCCCACAAAGCTTGAAGAATAGAATACTCCATTCTTCAATTGAATCTTGTTAGTTGGCCATTCGCTTTAAGGGTCTTAAGCATAAGAGTTGGTTACTCTTTAGAGATCCCTTAGGCGTATTGGGAAAACACCAACAAAATGGCAACTCTGTTGGGGAAATTCTCATTCTCCAAACGCAGATACAAAATACAGAGTTAAAGGGTGAAGCGAACCTCAACATCTTGATTGGATAACAACAAATTCTAGAACTTGGAAAATATTTTGAGTATAGGAAAGACTGAAGGATGTGAACATGGCTTTGCTATGGAAGATAGCCTAGAACATGTACTAAAAAAAAAACTCCATCTTACTTGAATTTCATTCTATCAGAAGGAGGTGGTGACTCTGATTCAAAAAACCTATCAAAGTGCATACATTAATTGATTGGATCTGCGACTTACAAGGAAAAGTATAGTCACATTCTGCAAATTACCAGGTATTTTCATAGAATTTGAAGAAATAGGAGTGCATTTTTGGTAAATCAAGATAAATTTCCCATGATGGAGATGTAAAGGATTCCCTGATGAGTGAATTAGCACTAGATAAGGGAATGATAGTAATATTCTAGCATGCTTTTATGTACAAGTTAAAATCCTACATAATAATGAAAGGAGCATGTCAAATTGTTAGATCTTAGGTAGCATTTGTAAGAAGTGCATATGCTAGAAGCTTGGGATCATATTTTGTGAAAGGAATTGGGATAATATTGTATGTTTACCTAGAGTACTCTAAATTCCTTTTCAAGAACTAAGGATGGGTTATCGATTCACATCTTCTAGCACAAGTATGGAAAAGGACATGCAAGGTGAACAGTCATTGTCTCACCAAAGAAATTCCAGTACTGATAGGTATAAGGCTATTAGCTTTGATAATGTTTGTGGTTACCCAAATATGGTACCACCCAAGGTCAAGGAAAAAATACCAAGATTTAGTGGTGACAAGTCAGAATCAACAAGTAGGCATGTACAAGAATTTGTTGATGTGATGGGTGATTATGAGATAGATTGTGAAGATGTGGTTATGAATTTATTTGTTCAATCTCTGAAAGGAGATGCAAGAGACTGGTTCTCTTTTCTTCCTACTTCTTTTGTACATTATCGGAATCCCTTGCTTCTTGTAGGGGATATGTTAACATTCTTGAGGGTGTGTGTTTCCTAGGTAGTGACCAGTACTCTTCATGTGAATAATTCTCTAAATGTGGATCGATTATTGTGAGTTTAAATGATGAGGAGGATGTTGAGGATGTTTCTCTATCTTCTTCAAGTGGCGTACATTGAATTTGAATGCACTGATGATCAAGATTGTTGGAATCTTGATACTGACGAAGATGAGATACATCCAATTACCATGAAGGTATGGAAAAATCCTTTACTCGATGAACCTGCATTAGATAGTGAGGTTATAAATGATAAGATACCTTATTGGTATAGAAGCAATCCTCTTTTCAAAGATACCCTTGATGAGTATTTAACAAGTGCTACTAGTGGATGTGTCATGGATGAAACAAACAAGATTCAAGGTGATATAAATGTTGGCGACTTTTCCTTTGAAAATTTCACCCCTAACTTGATGATCTCCCAGTTAAACGAAGGATATGGAGACACAAACACTAATGAATTAGCTTCCCAACATGTGATTCAGCAAATTGTGCTGATAAGTATCAAGAGAATTCCTTAGACTTGTTGGAGTCTAAATGTGACAATAGCTTACATGATAAAGAAGTTCAAGATGATGATGTCAGCTTTGGATGTACCAGGGATGTCAAAAGGGAAGTAGATGATTATGTTGATTTTCCTGTGGTGACTGGCTATGTACTTGAAAAGATAATTAAAATGTTAGATAGTCATGTTCCACATGATGATATTTTCGTTGAAATGAAAGGAAGTACACTTTTAGGAGACCAAGAGGTAAATTAGGATAAAAGCATGGACACTCATACAACATTATTTTATGTTGAGGAGAAAGAACTACTTGATGATTTTGCAGAATATGTTAGTATTGTAGGATTATTTCATCCATGCGAGGAGAAGTTCAAAAGTAAAGAATAGGTAACCAGAGGAATGATATAATTTAGTATGAAGCTACAATGGAGTTTTTTACAAATGCTCCCTTTCTTATGGACCTTATCATGGAACTTATTTCATCTCATGAAGACAACACTTGTGACAAACAGATTAAGGATATGCCTTATCATATTTCCTTTTCTTTGATCTTAGAGAAGATTGGCCATATATAAGCCAAAATATTTATGAGACTTTTAAGTTTAATGAGTAAGTGGAATATGATTTTATACTTCATGACAATGTGGAGTATGAGTGTTTCATCTTCCCACTCCAGCTTGATGAACCTATGGTTGGAAGGCATAAATGTAGCAATGTTATATCAAATGTCATAGGCAGTGTTTATTATGTTGGTGCTAGTAGCTTGGAATTGTATAATGTTCATATGGATCCATTACCAATAAAATAGGCCAAAGTGTTCGATAGTGGAAAGAATTGTCCCTAAATTTTGGGGGTTGAGGGCCTCCATTTATAGAAGTAAATTGTAATTTCTATTTTTTAAATAATGTACATCGGTTGGTCTCATTTTTTCTTTTTGTTGTGTCTTATTTCCTTGTCTGGGCAAGCTCCTAGGTTTTGGTCTTCTACCCTACTCTGCTTCAACTCGAGACTCAGATTATCACTATACCCACTAGGGGTATACATCCCCAAGCATGAGCCACTGATGGAGCTTCCAAAATTTTTCCAATTTTTAAGCATCCCATGGACCCTATTGGCACTCAAAACCCTTTTCCCCATATGTGAGTAGGGTTTTTCCTTTGAAAGCATTCAAATCATCTAATATTGCATTGACCTTCCCTACCAGTTTCTAGTTCTTTAAGTTATCACCTGAGCAATCATATACATTTTCCAACTGGCCCCTTTGGTTAAGAGTGTCAGTCGGCCAGTCGGCCCATCGACCTTAGCTATTTCCTAAAGTCAAGTTTTAATCTTTGTCTTAGCTTAATTCATCAGCCTGTGCGGGTCATGTCACCATCAACCTAACAAAGGCCCTTTGTTAAATACTAACCTTCTCGTGCGTGCAGGTTTTGAGATTTGAGGTTGTGGGAAGAGATACTGACCATACCCCGCCAGCTCGCAGGTGATAAATACCAACCGGTTAGGCAATGTGAAAATAGTGAAATGAAGACGTGTGTCTTCATACCAACATGGGGCCCAGTCTCCACTATCGAGTTCATGGACCATGGTTTTAAACAGACGACTGAGATCAAATATTTGGGATAATCTACACTGTTCCCTAATGGCTCACGAGGAGAAAGTAAACGATTGCTAAAAGTGGTGAGATCAATGAGATCTCGACACATGGATCAATCCACTCAATTTGTGAGACGAATGGGGCTTGTTGATGGAGAAGTTTCCATTTGAGGTGGGTTAATGACATTAGCTAAGGACAAATTAGTGAAGCACCACTGGATTTCAAACCTTTTCAACCTAAATGAGGCCATCTGATCTGCCATCTCATCATGAGATCAACAATCGATATTCAAAGTTGATAAAATGACACGTGATAGTTGTTTCATTCTGCAACCAATGGGCATTAATTATATACTCTTTGTGAATGCAATCAAATTGATCTATGTGTGTGTGGAGACTTAATTGCTTGCAATCATGAAGTGCAATCTATAGATTTCCATGCACTTGGGAATTAAATGATGGTAGCACACATGCCACCAAATTTCCTAGTTTGTGTGTGTGTTTTTCATTAAACATTCATGGTTGATATCATCACATTGCTAAATAAGTAGAAGTAGCGAGTTTCTATTTTCACTATAGAGTGTAATTGTCAAGTCTTCATGTTTGTGCAGAGAGCTAAAGAAATCAATTTTCCCATGAAGATGTCTGAGGAAGGGGTTTTGTGTTTGTTGCTACCAGATGTAGCAATCGTTTAAGAGGCCAAGCTAAGAGCTCGGTGACTGCAGCAAAAGAAGAGATTGTTGGGACTTCTAGAAAAGTTTAGTGCAAGCTCCGGTATGGTTGCAGCTCCTTGAGATGATAGAATTCACCCATCAATATCATGGAGAGTTCATCAAAGACTGAGACAGAGACAAACTTTGTCTACCGTCAATACCTCAAGACCCTGGGGGAGCTCCATCTCCTAGGGATGAGGTATTTTCTATTAAGCCTCTGGCAGTCAGGACTCCAAGCGGGCATGATGGGGTCATGCTAAAGTGAGAAAAGGATGAGGAAACTGTTGAATTTTCATCCCCAACCCTCGCCAAAACATGAAGTGGGCATGTGTATCATGGGCGTGTGTATCGTGGTGCATGTGTTTCTGGTAAAAGGGCTTCTAGTTAGTGAAAGGGTGGTGGTGAATTATATTTTTGTGTTGATAAATGATTTTAGTGGTGGTCATTTTCTCTCTGTGTGCATGGAAAATTTTTGGGACATTGAATTTTGATTGTGTGCCCTCATGGTGGTATGGGCGTTGGTCTAGCTACTTACATGGCGGTCGAGAAAATTTTGGTTGTACTTTGATTCTTCCTCATGGTGGCTATAGAAATTTTTGCTTTCCCCATTTCAACATAATTATCATGTGGGAATTTTGAAATGCAGTGGAAATGCGATGTCAAATGAATTTTTTGTAATAAAACTGCATTTTGAGCCTGAAGCTTGTTGGATCCCTTGTTCTATAAAAGGGAATTTAGGGCTCATATGCAAGGGGTTCTAACATTTTTTATTCTTCAAGTCTGATATGTAAAAGGGGTAGAAAATAGTAGAATACCAGAAAATAGGATAGTAGAATTGTCTTGGGTTCTAAATTTTGCATATAAAAATCATAAATGGTTTTGTAGAAATTACTAATATCAAAAGTAAATTCCATACATAGTTCATCTACTCTTCTCTGTAGACCATTCCACAATTTTTGAATATAATGTCAAGTATATTTGGTTCATCTTCAGATGTTTCATTTGAATGCATGTCTTCATTTCTTCTTTGATTTAATGAATCAATTAAATGTTTAAGTGAGGTCATGAAATTGTGATGATTTACTAAGAATTTGGTAAGAAGTGATGAATTATATGCAGAGAGTTTCCATAATGCAAGTTCTTGTGGAAATAGTCCATAATTATCAGGTTTAAAAAATTTATGCATGACAGGTTGTAATATGTATGACTCCATTGCCCAATCAATTAAGACACTAGTCTGTTTATCTTGGTATTGGTATTTTGAATGATAATAATATATCAGACTATTGATTCATGGTTAGAATACAAATCTGTTAAAATTATCTACAATGAAGCATATGTGTGAGATATTTTCCATGTTCCTTGTAAATGGATGAATATTTGATTAAAGATTAGCCAACCTTTTGAGTGAATTGTGTTGTTTACCCCTTATAGGAATCAAGCTATGATTTGCTATGTAATTTATTGAAATATTCAAATAAAATGCCAAAAGGAACACCCTCCTAGGTCTGACAGAGCCTAAAGAGTAGAAGATTGTAGGACCTTCAACTGAATCTTGTCAATTGGCCATTCAATTTAAGGGTCTTAAGCATAAGAGTTGGTTACCCTTCAGAGATCCCTTAGGTGTATTGGGTAAACACCATAGACGCTACCAAAAGTATTGTCATAAAGGTATATGATGATGATGAACACTCCTCTAGGGGCATTATCACACTTCTTATTTAGTCATTGTAGATACATGTCAAGTCCTGGATCTTGAGCTACCATATAACATCTTACTTGGTCGACCTTGGATCCATGCCTTAAAAGCCATACCATTCACTTACCACCAATGCTTGAAGTTTCCTTTTAATGGTACCAAAATTACCATTCATAAAGATCTTGATCCCTTTCAGTATTGCACCAATTTGATGTGTTTCAGAACACCAAGTGTCAATTAACCGAGAAGCTCCAACATCCTCTTCTTCCAAATACATCAACCCCTCCACACTCACCAAACCATTTACATCCACTACTTTGTCTTCCACCATGCCATCTCCCTCCATCCCAAAGGTTGATCCTAATATCAAGATCCAGATCCAAGGTTGTGGAGAATACAAATTGAACATAGCCTATTATATCACTGAAATAACCAAGTCTCCAAAAGTTTATGGTAGGCCTTGTTTCAGAATGGAGCCCAAAGAAATTTTCAAAATTCCTTTGACAATGAATTTTACAAAATGGGGAGACCTAGACAAATAATACATTGAAGACATATCAACTTGGATTTACAAAGACCCAGAAGATCCATCCCCATTACCAGTCTAGATATATGGCAAAGGTTATGACGAAACTAGTGGCCTTGGAAAAAACAAAAAATGGAAGATGAGAACCTATAATGCCTTATGGAAGACCAAAGTATATTGGGTTAGGGTTTGGGTTACTCAAAATTGATGATCAACGTACCAATGTACTTTTAGGTGAGAGCATGAATGTTTCTGAAAGTGTCAAGACTATTAAAGATTACCTTACCAAAACTGACTCACATGAGTGGGAATTTGGTTCTCAAAGGTCCCTAAGTGACTATGCCCTTGACAAAATTTTCTTAGAACTTGGTGAGATTTCCTTTGATGAAAGATTCAGGGAAATGGTTAAAGTTGAACTTTCTAACTACCCCCCTAAAGTCCCATTTAAAAGAGAGCAATGGGTGGGACTCTTTTGACCTCACAATGATGATAGACCGACACCGTCATCTAACCCTATTGATCATCATTTTGAAAAGTTTATCCGACCATATGACAATACTGACCATTATTCAAACTCACTTGACTTGCCACATAACACAATTGACTGTGATTCCAATCCATTTGTCCCTTATTTTTCCAATGAGTCTGACTTGAATGAATCAAGTGAAGAAGAGTACTGGATAGAATCTAAATGGGAATTTTATGATGACAATTCCATCTTTACCATTTCCACATTAGTCTGCATGTTGTATGCATCATCCCCACCATTTTCCAATACTAATGATGGTATCTCCCTTGTCTACCCACAACTCATTGACAGGGATCAATAAGGCCATCCCACTATGGACATTTTTTAGAACGACGAAGCCATTGCATAATTCATGGGACTCCATGAGGGAATACCGATTAGGGACCATGAAGATGGATTTTCTATAGACCTAGATTGTACAGCATACTTCAGGGAGACTGTACAATCCTCTAGTTGCAAAAACAATAAAAATAAAATGAAAAAAGATACGTCTTTAGGTGAAAACCGCAAAGCACCTTCTAATAATACAAAAGTAAAAATAAAGGACATATTCGAGGGTGAAAACCTCTTTGAGGCACCCAAGAGTGGAGGATTCGAAGTTCTCCCCATTACACAGGAAAAATCAGCAATGCTCATTAAGGATACCATGGAAGTTAATATAGCTATAGCATCAGATCCCAAAATTGTTCTCTTTGCAACATATTTGACAAAGGAAGGAAAGCCTAAATTTCAAAAATTCTTCTCAGAATGTAAGATTAACTTTGCATGGTCCTATGTCAATATGCCTAGATTAGATCCAGCATTAGTCTTGCACCATTTTCCCTTACTTCCAAATGCTAAACTAGTCAAACATAAATTGTGAAAGATGCACCCCCATATTGCATTATTAGTCAAGTTGAGCTGAAGAAGTTGTTAGATGTGGGATTCATAAGATCAATAGACTATGCTGAATGGATTTCAAATCTTGTACCTGTCACTAAGCTAAATGGTCAAATACGCATCTACACAGATTTTTGAGATTTAAACAAGGCATTCCCAAACGATGATTTTGCACTACCCAACATAGACATCATAGTTGACCTTAAATCGGGATATGATATGTTGTCCCTTATGGATGATTTCTCAGGCTACAATCAAATTCGTATTGCCCCAGAAGATCAGCATAAAATTACATTCACTTGTCCTTGGGGTACATATTGTTCGAATGTCATTCCTTTTGGCCTTAAGAATGCAGTTTTCACGTATCAACGAGCAATGACAACAATATTTCATGACCTCATGCACACTTTAATGGAGGACTATGCATATGACCTCTTGGAAAATTCTTTGACATACGACAATCATTTTAATGTGTTAGACAAAATTTTCAAAAGACTAGAAGAGTACAAGGTCTGTTTGAACCCTAAGAAGTGTGTCTTTGGTGTGACATTAGGAAAACTATTGGGGTATATAGTTTCTCATTGAGGCATTGAAGTTGATCCTGCCAAAGTGAAAGCAATATTGGACATGCCCCCATCAAGAGGAATCAATGAACTAAAGACATTGCAAGGAAAATTAGGGTATGTGCAGGATCATGATGGCACAAAAAGTGGTGATATAATGGGTATGTGTAGGGTATGTGGCCGATGACTTTTTTTTACCCAAAATTGATGAAACAAAAAGGGTTTTTAAAAGAGATTCTTAGCTTTCCACCAATATAAATTATGCTTTACGTTGAATTTAATAAGTAATTATTATTCATTTTCTATTTGAATTATGACTAAAGTCCTAATTAATAGGCTTATTGAAAAACATCTATAGCTTCAAATGGTATCACATTTTTTTAATCCAAAACATGTGTCACATTCCATGCTTCTCATACTATAGGATTAAAAAAATAATGAATTTCATGAAGTTTTGACCAAGTTAAGGTGGTCAGACATACGAGTTTTTATATTTTTAAAAAGTTGTAATAAAAAATTCATAATTAATTATTTACTTGGAAAAAAATTACCAAAAAATATGCATCACATCGGGACATAAGCCCTCTACTTATATCTAAAATCTTATAAAAAAATATTATCATTTTATTGTGGTTATGGTGGTCAGACGGACACCTACTTCTTATTTTTTCCCTGAAATTTAAGTGCTACTGCATTGAAATTTCAAATTTTCACCAAATAGATTTTTTTTCTTAATAAACCTAGTAGTTTAGAAAAAAAATTCTATTTGCTACAGATTCTATTCTTACATATTTTTGAAATAATATAGATAACTTATTCAAATTTTTACATCAATTTGTCTAACTCTATTTTTTTTCAATTTTATCACCACTTAAGGGCCTATTTTTTCCATGATGATCTTGCACATACCCATTATAGTCTATTTGATGCTTCATTGCACAACTAGAAGACAAGTGCGAACCATTTCAATACCTCTTGTGCAAAGGCATCCCCTTTGTGTGGAGTGACAAATGTCAAGCAACCTTCCAATAGATCAAAGACTATCTATTAACACCACATGTCCTAATACCACCCATTAAAGGAAAAACTTTGATCCTGTACATTTCAGAAACCACCTTAGCACTTTGGGCATTGCTTGCACAAAATGACCATGATGACAAGGAAAGAGTTATATACTACATCAGTCTCACATTGGTTGGATATGATCTCAATTACACACCCATCAAACGCGCTTGTCCTACAATAGTCTTCGTTGCCCAAAATTTAAGACATTACATGTTGACCCACAAGACACACCTAGTGGTAAAGATTGATCCCTTGAAGTATCTCCTAAGTCGAGCAACATTGACAGGTTGGTTGGCAAAATGGGTTATGATATTGAGTGAATATGACATATAGTGTGTAGACCACAAAGCTATAAAAGGACAGGTGATAGATGATCAACTTATAGATGCACCCATACAAGGTGATCATCCTTTGGTAGCTAACTTCCCTAGTTAGTCTATATTTCATACGGAGCATAAATCACCTTGGAAATGCTACTTTGATAGTTCTCATAGAGGTCATGGCTCAAGAGTAGGTATATTGTTTATCACACCACAAGGAGATGCCATCCCTAAATCATTTTGAATTGCTTTCCCACATTCAAATAATGTTGCAAAATATGAGGCACTTGTCACAGGACTCTGAATGGCTATCAAATGGAAAATAAAAACACTTTTAGTCTATGGTGATTCTCAGTTGGTTATCAACTAGGTCAATGATGAATATGACACCAAAGATGACATGTTGTTTCCTTACAAATGGATGGTTGATAGCTTTTAGTCATATTTCCACATACTTGCTTTTGAGAAAATTCCCAGGGCACAGAACAAGGTAGCAGACTCAATGTCTATGATTGGATCTCTCCTAGACATTCCTATCAACGTGTCACAATTCGAGTTCTTGGTGGAGTAGCTATTGGTTCCTACATATGATATTCCCGAGTCATAAATGGTTTGTGAGCTTGTTGGTCCCAACTCACCATTGTATCAAGACATCTATGACTATCTCTAGTCCCAGACCCTTCCCTTGAAACTTTCCAACAACCAATGAAAATTTTGTATCTACAAAGCTACCTGATACACCATTATTAGTGACACCATAGACCATTGTAGCTTTGAAAAAATATCCTTCTTCGATGTCTTGACACTGACATGAAGCATGAACAACCTTACATGAGGTACATGAGGGTATATGCGGATCTCATTTGAGTGGCCCAACATTAGCTAGGAAGGTCACAAGACTTGGGTATCATTGGTCGACTATAGAAAAGGATGCACTTGATTTTGTAAGAACATGTCGCCAATGTCAGATACACAGTGATTTGATTCATGCACTAGCACAGGAACTTCGGACAATAACTTCTCCTTGGCCCTTCACACATTGGGGACTCGACCTCATGGGAAAAATCCATCCCACCTCTTCCAATGACCATAAATTCATTATTAACCCCACTGAGTATTTCACTAAGTGGATCGAAGCTATCCCCCTTACATACATAATTAGCAAGAAAATTTCAAAATTCATCCTCAATTACATCATTTGTTGGTATGGTGTTCCATAGTCCATCATCACAGACAACAGTCATTCCTCCAAAAATAAAGACATCTGTGAGCATTGTGAACATTTCTACATCCAACATCATTTCTCCATGCCTTACTACCCACAAGGAAATGGACAAGCTAAGGCATCCAATAAGAAAATTATAAAAAATCTTAAGAAGATCGTCAATGACATTAGTCGTGATTGGAATTTACAACTAAACCCTGCTTTGTGGGCTTACTTCATCAGTAGTCACGCACCTACAAGAGCCATTCCATTCACCTTAGTATTTGTAGCCAAAACTATCTTTCCCATCGAGGTTGAAATCCCATCTTTGAGAGTCTCCATGAAGGGCCTGATTGATGACGAAGAGTATAGATAGTCCCGACTATATGAGCTAGAAATGTTAGAAGAACACAGAAAAAATGCCTTGAATCATTTACAGACATATCAAAATCATCTTTTTCATAGTTATAATAAGAGATTCATGGTCCAAAAGTTTGACATTGGTGGCTTGGTCTTAATGCAAAACCCAAAGAATCAGTGACAGAGAAAAACCTGATAAGTTCGAGCCCAATTGGCTAGGTCCTTATATCATCACTTCCTCATTCAATTCTAGAGCTTACCAGCTAGCTACTCTAGATGGTGAACAATTGATAGAACCCATCAACAATCTGTATCTTCAAAAATTCTATACATAGCATCAAACAAGCTTGACTGAAAACCATAAAAATACAAAAAAGTTGAAAAATATAAAAAAAATAGTCACCCTGATGAAAACCTGGAAAATAGGTGTCTTGGTGACACCAAAAATATCAAAAAAACAAAAAATGACAAAAATAGTAAAGAGAAATGATTTTTCCAATAGTGAGAAGTTGTTAAACAGACGCTTTGGATAAGTACTATGGTGAAAACCTAACAAATAGGTGCCATGTGTAGTTAGTGTTTGCTTCACCATCTAATTTCACTCTATCTACCTTTGTCCATAATAAACAATTCAATCATTCGACACTCTCAAGACATTTTTCATAACATCCTACCACTTCTTTCCATAGTGCACAATGGTTGACATCAATTCTCGCATATTGTCCACCTTTCATCCCGAGCACGTCCTTATCCATTTCCTTCAACTTGGCTAGTCTTTGACCTGACTAGGGGCAACCCTTTTGTCATGTGACTACAGTGGGTATCGTACATGGTCTAGTCAATCGAAAAAGTCCTTAAAAAAGATAAAAAAATCATAAAAATCCTAAAAAGAAGACAAAAAAAAATTAAATGTCCTAAAAAAAGGACAAAAAAATCATAAAAAGTCTTAAAAAAAGACAAAAAAATTCATAAAATGTCTTGAAACAAGACTTACAAATTATAAAATGTCTTAAGAAAATCAAAAAAATCATAAAAGTCCTTAAAAAAGACAAAAAAACAAAATATGTCAAAAACACAAAAACATCTAAATAACACTCAAAAACCCCAAAAACAGAGTCAGAGTTCATCATGTCAGTTATGTCAATCTTTGTCATTGTTGAACTACGTCATCTCTGCACATTTACTATGTAGGCAAGGCTCGCCTTTGAGCCCTCGAGACATTAGGTCAATCCTTTTAGGTTTTTCAAAATAAAATTATGACTCAATCTTTGATCAATCAAGACAAAATCATTGGTCGTGTTGAACTATGAGGTCTCAAAGTGTATGACGTAGGCAAGGCCATCAATTGATGAGCCCCTGAGGCCACACTAGGTCAGTCTATTAGGGTTCATGACACTGAACTATCACACACGTCAGATGTCTTCAAATCAAACAAATTATCCTTAGATAGACAACTCCTAAGAAAAACTTTAGCAATTAGTCAAATTGGCATTCCAATTATATTAGCATGTCAACACAAGCATGCGGTCAACTCAGTCATCTAGTAAACTTTGGTCAAAATCAGTCAAAACAAGTCAAACTATTAACTCTTGGTTATTCTTCGGATGACTCCTTCTAAAGAGAAACCCCCATCATTTATTTATGCCTTAGGATGTGTCCTTCCTATGCACCGTCATTGTCATCTGGCATTTTGAGGGATTCCCTTGACATTTAAGAATTGATCCTCTCGACATCGACATCATTCAAGATGTGTCCTTCCTAAATTTGGCATTACTTGGTATCTATGACATACAAATCTAGACATCATCAAACCTAGCATCTTGACATCAAAACATTTGACATTCAGACACACTTGGAAAACACTTGGAAAACACTACCTTGGCATTGATTATTTGATTTTTCATCATGCTACCAGTTCCTCAAGGATGTCCTGACAATAGGATTTAGAGGAGCAACGACATATTATGATGACTTTCTTTTCTTATCTTTTTTCAGACCGTCATGTTACTAGTTCCTTAATGATGTCTTCAAAATAGGAATTAGAGGAGAAATGACATTTCATGGCTTTTCTTTCTTGTTTGTGGTTGGTTGTGATGAAAATACTAGGGCAATTGAGCTCCTAGTATGAGTCATGATCATCCTTGTTTGTGGCTGCTTGTTCTATGTGATGGTACGACCTTGCAAACCATTGATCTATGTCATATCATGGTGTTTTTTGTCCATTACAATATTCCACCCAATGATGATTAGAGCAACATCTAGTAGTTGTTTGGAAATATATTGATGGATTCTTTCTCCACTCTAACATCCATCTCCTTTTATCTTGTCATTCCTCTTCCTTTGCCTCCTGATGATATCCTGTGACATACAAAAATATAATTGCATACTTGATCATATATAGACATTGCATTATTTCATTAAACATTTACATATATCCATTCACATATTTGCATTTACATCATTAGCATACATATCTCATTTGCATTCACATAACATATAAACACATTAAACATTTTCATATATCGTCCATATCATTAATGCATATGTAGCATAACATAAAGCATCACATATGGCATAGTCCATGCATACATACATAATCATACATCAATGCATCCATAATCCTTAACATAGTATCACATTACACATACATATAGGACATCATCATCATCATAGAATAACCATCATACATAACATAGGATCATCATGGCATATAATCATAAATAACCATCACAAATGCATATATCACATAACATATAAAATGCATCATCATAGGAACCATCACATAAAAACACATCACATAAACATAATAAAATCATAATGCATCATCACATAACATATACCATATAGTCTGCACCAAAACTACATCATATATATATATATATATATATATATATCTCAAAATCATGTCACGTGATAGTCTCGAGGTATCCCAAAAATAGAGCTCACAGGCTCGATAGTCAATATATCAAAATTATAAACATAATAACAAGATAAAAATGCCCTAGGATGTGCTCTCCTCATCCCCTCAAGGTGAAGAACGAGGTGACTGATGCTCTATAACTAGAATTGATGGAACCTGTGACGACAGGAAAGGCTGAGTTTATGAGGCTGAGGGATCTGTGACTGGTGGTTGGTTATGTTAGGATCTATGTCCTGAAGCTAATGATCCATGACTATGACTAGATCTGTGGCCTAAAGAATGTCTGTGACTATGATGAGATCGATGACCTGAGGACTATCCAGATGACATGGATCCATGCATAGTGCTTTGGTTGCAGTTGTTGTGGCTCCTATTGTTGCCACTCCATGTCCTACTTTGAGACCGAGATAAACCAGGATCCCGCTTCTCTGTCAACACTACCCTCTCATATAACATCCTATACTACCCCTAGCTAGCGCTAACTCTGGCCAACTTCCTGGAAATCTCCCCCACTGGCCCTGTACACAACTTTGTAAACTCAGAACACCAGCTATGTGCCTCCTATTGTCTAATCATAGCCTGATCTTTATCCACCCTAGTCATCTCTAACTCTACCTCTAGAGTCCTAATCTGAGTGAGGACCTCATCTAGTCTACTCTGCATATCTGCCAACCTCTTATCTACTATGGCATCCCATGGAAAAGGTGGAATCCTAGCTACATCCTCCTCCCCATCCACCATCCACTCCCTCAGCTATCTCTCAACCTCATTTGTGTCATCCTCCCCATCGATATCTAGCTCCTCATCATCTCCTCCAATCTCTTGCTCTCCACCAACATCTAATACCTCCTCTCTAATATGTACCTCCTCCTCCCTCAACATCTCTCCCTCTAGCTACCCTGTTGGCTACTCTCCTTTGGTTCTAACCTCCTCTTGTTAGCCCTCCTCCTGATGGCCCTCCTCTCTCTCCTCCTTCTCTCTATCACCTAATTCACGTATAGGTGAAAATGGTGCTCGCTCGACTCAATGTCATACCCTCCTGCCCTACCTCATGTCACCTCCACCTCTCCTCCTCCTCCCTCCATCCCCACCATCTCCTCCTCCTCCCTCCATCCCCTCCACCTCCATCTCCTCCACCCCTCCCTCTGTCTCCTCTATCTCCATCCCTACCTCCATATCTCCCTCTCCCCCTACCACCATCCCTACCTCCTTGCCCTCCTCAGCGAACCTATGGAATCACTGACCACCGATCAACTAGTGTTGGATGATTAGGATCTATCAAAGGTTGTGGCCTGTGAGTCTACCACCATACATCATAATCTATAGTAGTTACTTACTAGGATCTTCGAGACCCCTGCTCTATGCCTACTATTGTGCCACCAATACATCCACTTGTTGCTCTGCTAATGGCACAAATATAGCTAATCCCCACATAGTCTCTCAAGATGAACAGGCATACGCTGCAGTCCCCATAGGAACATCTTGTTGCTCGTTGAACTGATGTAATACCTGCTGAGGAAGGTACATCTCAATAATAAGATATGATTGTATATCACGACCAATCAGATATCTAAACTACCGATAACAAGAAAGATGGTCATCCTCTCCTGGCCACTATGAACAATCTCTATGTCCTCTAGACAAACTTCATTAGTGTGTCAATGTGGTGGCGCCATAATCTTGTATCTCCAACTTGGCTCTGCTGCAATGTTCCTGCATACAAATAAACATACAACATACCCTCAGTAAGTTGTAGTCTCTAAACTAGTGGTTGAAAGATGGGGATATGCTGTCAAGCCCAGATCATCAATAATGTGGTCCCGTAGCTAATACTGCTCACCTCCCTGTAAGCCACCTCATGCAACTAATTATATAACATCTCGAGTAAACCATGGTCCCCATGTAAACATGGTCATGCCCCACCTCATCCTAATTAGTACATCTTCCCATCCGATAGGAAAACCATGACTGCGGTGATCAGGAATAAGCACACCAGCAATCAAAGTGCATAGCATAGCATCCCATCGAGGGTAGCACTCATCCATAAACTCCCATCTAATCTCATACCCATCAATGCCTAGTTGCACGACATCACCAAGCTCATAATACTTTGTTAAAGCCCATAGTCCTCGGTGTAGATCGTACACCACTCGCTCCTCTCTTATCGAAATGTGCAAAATCCTTTAAACATCCTTGAATGTGATAGTAGACTCTTCCATTGACAAGTGAAATGAAAATGTCTCTGAATGCCACATCTCTGCCAATGATTTCAAAAGACCTCTATTTACCCAGATAATGGGCATATAGGTCACATAGTATAGTCCTAACTGCATCAATTGCCTATGCTCCCTATCTCGTAGCTGATCTCTAAAGGCATGTCATTGGTCTGAAATCTCACATATAAATAGGTGGTAATTGTTTTTGCACAAGTAGAAATAGGAGTTAGCATATCATTGAACATCATTGAACATCATCATTATCATCTATCTAATCAAAAGTATCTAAGAAACTGAGCCTCAACTAAGTCAACCCTGGTCAAAGTCAAATGCGTCGTTTCATCAAGCATCTACATCTCGGCATGGTGATTGCATCGCACAATATCACAAATGTGTCATCCTATAAAACTTGTGTCACTCCCTCCATCAGTTGCATCACTGTAAAACATTTGTGTCTCACAGTGCCACGTTTGCACTTCACTCTAGAGATTGTGTTGCATAACTTAATGCTTGTGATGTGAACATGATTGCATCTTTTTTGAATGCATATGTGTTGCAATGCATCTATTGACCTAACTTTAACACCTAAAAAAGCACATAAAATGATAAAATTACAAAGCGAGAATAAGGTACAGACCAATGGCTCTCTACCCTTTGGTGGTCGGAAGGTCCGCACTCAAAATCTACGATGCTCGATCACTAGAATTAACATCTTTGCACGAGGTCTCCTTGCTCTAAGCTCTCAAATCTAAAAAGGTAAAAGTCAAAATGAATTAACTTTTCACCTAAATTAAGCTTATTTATAGTTTGAAATGGGGATTTTCTTGAAGGCTTTATTGTTGGAGGCTCATTTGACCAACTTTGACTGACATTTTCACCGCCTTAAATATGTCAAAATCCAAAACCTATCACACCATTATTTTTCTAGACATCAAATTGATTTATCGGAGATACTTTCCAAATTTTTCTGGCACTAGGCCAAAATTTGAAAATTTTCTTGAGGGGGCATAGATACTTTCTACCTTCGCTAGGGCATGTTTTTGACTAAATTTTCTTTGTCGCAATGTGATAGGCTACATTATGAAAAAAAGGGGAAAAATGTAGACACATAAAATTGGTCTAGGCCTGCAAACTTTATTTTCTCCATGTTTCTTCTCAACATAATTAAAATATTTAATTATGTCCTATAGTCCAATTTCAACTATTAAATTTTAAACAATTCTCAATTATTTAATTAATTCATGTCTTTTATTCCTCTTGGCTATTTAAATAAATAAATAATATTTATTTTATTTAAATACGTTGCTAATGTCTTATGTCTCTCCATAATTAAGTAAATTTCTATTTTTGTTCACTATTTCTTCTTGATTATTTATTTATTTAAATACATCACTAATTTCTAATGTCTTCTTATAATTAAATAATTTATTTAATTATTATTCACCTTGACTTTTTCTAATTTTAAATAAAGACATTTATTTAAAATTGTCCACCTTCTAATTCCCTCTCCATATAAATAATTTAAATTGGTTATTTACTATCACATGGTTAATTCAAAAGGTTAACTCTCCCTCTTAAATCAAATAATTTTAAATTATTATTTGATTTGTAGCTTTTTCTTTTTTTGTACCCAATATTTACTCTTGTCACATGCAACCTTGTCCATTGATTTGATTTTTCTAAAATCAAACTTTAACGTAATGTTTCCCTAACCGTAATTGTGGGATGTCACATTCAATTTCAGCTATTGATCTTAAGGCATCTCACATCTTTCAATCTTGGCCATTCATCCAAAATTGACTTTTCTATAAAAAAACAATTTTGGTCTCATTTGGAGATCTTTTGACTTCATGCTTTAGACATCTTCATGCTTTAGATAGCTTCATGCTCTTGTTAATTTCTACATACTCTAGGCTTGCTTTATATTTGCATACTTGTATTGTGTAGCTTTTAGATTAGAATCCTTCAATATTTGCTTAGGACATAGCCATAGTCATAGGTTGCTCATCACAAATCTGGGGACAATTATCTACTTGCAGCAAATGAAGAAGGTAAAATGAAGGTGATTTATGAATGAATGAAGACTTGGTGAGATTGTTCCTTGTTTTTATGTTATTTTCTTCTATTGTTCTTCATTGTTTAATTAGGGTTAAGTTTGTTTATGCTTTATAATGCTAACCTGATATTTTCCCCAAATTACAAGAATAATAATAATCTCCTTGTTATCATTTTTACCTTTATGTAAGTTTACATCATGTTTGGTTTTTTTTTTTGAGTTGTGAAAGTTAAATTTTGTGTTATAGGGTTCGAATCTTGATGCAAGAGCATCTAGTAGGAGAAAATGAGATCTATTTAAGGATTGGCGGCTTGTAGAGATTTCAGATGGGTGTTACATATTTAGATGGGACAGCATCTATTTTTAAGAAGATAGATAACTATTATATATTCAGCCTCCAAAATGCACATTTGACTGTATTTATTAATTAAATGAAAATCAAAATACAAATATTTTTAATTTTCAATTAAATGTGATTCTGTGGTCATGGTCGTTCTATTGTAATGGCCTCATCATTTTCCTAAGTTTAGTTTTGTGATTTTAGCGGAGGAGCGCTAGGCTTATAAAGGAAGTGAAATGATGCAGCGAAGAAAAAGAACGTACTAGTTTTTGCAACTCTAAATGCTAAAATTGAAGGCACCAAGAATGGATGAAGTAGGTGGTGTGATACTTTGTTAGTGGAATAAGGAAGAAACATAGTTGAGGAATTTGAAGATGAATCTAGTGTAATTTAAAGTCCTCTCGTGAGTATTAAGAGAAGTCATTTTTATGTTAGTTCCTTTGAGTTCCAGATAAATAAACGTAATATTGTTGTAGTCAATCTTGTTGGTTCTGAGGCATTGTAATAAAGCTATTGTGAAGTAGATTTTTCTGAATATTCTTGAGTATGCTGAGTGTTGCAAGTCCAATTTTCTACGTCTCTGTAGTTAATTGTTTTAGAATTTCAAAATGTTAAAAAAATTCTGTTTGTTGGTTATGGTTTCGATTTTTAACTAGGAGGGTGTGTATGGCTGCCCTTTATTGGGTACCTGACTCTGGTCTGCATCACATCTTACTATAAATCCACCTGGCGTAAGTGCTGCCTCCTTCGAAACTTTTGACTGAACTAAGTTTTAGCTTCGGAATACAATGTCATTCTTCTAGGTTTTGATGTAACTTGCCTTTTTAACAGATATTTTAATTTAAAAAGTAAAATTCAGGACTTCTTAACCATAAAACTTTGTACTCATTCGTATAAAACCAATTATTGTTTTTATTGACTGAAAATACGAAATCATAAATGTCGATATAATCAGTGTCTATGAGAGATACGCGAGTTTACACCTTTGAAAAGCTATAGAGCTGAAAGTGGAGTAAGAAACAGTTAGCTGGATTACATAAGAATCTGCACTACAATCCTATAATTTATTATGGATAACACCAGAGAAAACCAGAGGTATCAGAGAGTAAAGGAAAACACAACAGCCACTCACCCTTGATCTTCCAATGATTTATCATCGTGGTCCGCAGGAATGAAATAAGCAAAAGACCTGCACCGCAGTAAGTATGAGGATAATGGTTGCCCCGATGCTTCCAATAAAAAACCATGATTTCGAAAAGTAAGTTTTCCGGAATTCATTCCAAGCTTCTGCCGCAGCGATCTTACTTTTTGTACTGTAGTATTTGATCAGTTTTTTCCTTGTTATTTGAATTGGATGGCAGCTTGGTAGTAAACGTGATTACTAATTGCTTACACGAGCTGAAGAGTCGGGTGACTTCAGAGTGTTGCCCAAGATTAGCGATAATGACGCCGTTTTTTCTCATCACAGCTGCTCCTTTCTCTGTTTGGCACAACTCATTCATGAACTGAACGAACGCCGTCATTCTTTTCAAAGGGATGTACGGGGAACAAACTTCCAGAGCAATCAAATTCCTGATGAATATTTCTGAGTCCGATTCCAATTGTATAGGCGGGATATGTAGTGTTCTTCCCTCACAACTAATATCTTGGATTTTAGCAGATGCCTGGATTTTCACTCCTGCGTTCTCTAATTGAACTGGAGACGGGACCTTGTGTCTCCCACACTGGTGCTTCTTCAAATCTTCCATAGAATTTCCAAAAAAAATACAGTGCTTTTCTGCCTTTTGCTTTTTCTCCTGGGGATCTTCATCGCCAAGGCAACAGTGGTAATAAATGTCCAAAACATGGTTCCGTCTGAGCGATTTGCCAGAAGCGACATAATCAAAAGGCCGATAATAGATTTCATGGAACACGGCCTTGAGCAATATTTGAAGTTTGGACTGAGCATCTTCAAGGGAACCTCCCATCTCCATGGCAAGAATTTCTTCCAAGACAAAGAGTGGGATCTGATTCTGTAATTTAATCAAATCCTTCATGATCTCCGACCTCACAACAGGGTTGAATTTTGAACCAAATTTGGGAAAAAACCTTTCCAGATTCTCATAATCACCCACATATTCATTAAATAAACATCGGAAGAACTCGAGTATGAATCAAGCATCCGGAACCATCATACTAACCAGGAAATCATTGGTGAGATGTGTTTTTCTATCGTAGCACTGCTTTATATCCTCTGCCCTCTCTCTAAATTTTGTCACCATTTGTTTCGACAAGTTGACCATCTTTTCTTTGAAGCGGGTTTTCTCCTCTTCGTTGGACGTAGGGTAACTACCTTCCCTCAGAAGAATTCTTACAACCACTCTACTTACAGCTTCCCGTTTGATTTCTAACATTCCCCGGAGTTCCTCTTCTTCGGAATGGTAAGGGCCAATGGAAACAATTTGAGGGACGTAAGCATGCTCACATTCCTTCAACAAGCACGTTGATACACTGAAAATGCAAGGCGACGTCTCATTTTCTGATCCCCCTCTGTCAACATGACCCTCGTCAAGTGTGACATACTTATGGACATGGTTATACCACAAATCAGACTCAATACTTGAGGCGTCTCTGGAAGAAACAACCTCCGAGAAATCAGACTCTGACATATTTCACAAGGTAAGCAGAGAGGCCGATCTATTGAAGGAGTCTGTTGAAGAAATACCCTCAATGCCGTTCAAACCACTTCACGAAAATTTGTTCTCTATTCTAAACAAGCCCGTCTATTCTTAAAATCATATCCTTTACGGTGCTTAAAAAGTCAAAGGCCCTTTTCTTCTGAATACCGGTTTGCATAAATGCCCCAAGAATTGAGGATGCATTATATTATGTTTCAAAAATCTTAAATTTGTCATAATGAATTAATAAACCCGTAGTGAGACACATTAAATTTTCTTTCATGGAATGGCGTAAGCCCTCAAATCTCATGATTGGGTTGGTTTTAACACCGTCAGTAGCACTAATCTCATTTTTCTACTAACTGCAGAAACACATTTATATAATCTATTGCATTTTTAAGACTTCAAAAATTTGTGTGAAATGGGATGTTTGGTTCAGTTCGATATCCTATTTATCTTAGATTCATGGCATGTCAGCAGCCATATATTGCAATGCATTGGTTATAAATGCAATGAGTGGAAGCTTATATTTGGTGGCTTAATTGAAGGGCAATGGCAAGTCTCATAGAGAATTATAAAATGTATATACACAATTGTGCATGAATTTATCCAATATGCTAGATAGTTTGTGTCTTGATTTACTCTAATGTTTGGAAGAAAGGTTATGTCATATTAAAAGTGAAAATAAATTTGAATCTTAAAATGAATCTAAATTTTTTGTATAATTAGTGGGGATGTTTAAAATTTTACTTTTTGTGTCTATATTAATTTAGTTTTATTTTTGGAAGAAAGTTTGTCATGACATGGAAAACAATCTAAATTATAAAATAAATAAAAAATATTCATACAATTGATTTATATGATTAGTGGGGACATATAAATTTTCAACTTTGTTTTATCTAGTAACTTTGAAGAAACCATTCATACAACTTTTACTTTCTTGTGTCTCTAAATTATGACACCCTTGAAAAAGGTTGACATGGCATTAAAAGTAAGAAAATAATCTAAGCTATTGAATCAATTGAAATCATTTGTACAATTTATTTATAATACTATTGTGGAGGTCTAGAATTTTTATTTTGTTGTGTCCACTAACTTTGAAGAAACCATTCATACAATTCATTTATATGTAGATGTCCAAAACTTCACTTTGTGGTGCCCACTAACATACTTTCACCCTTGAAAGAAAGGTTGGCATGCCATTAAAAGCAAGAAAAATCTAAGCAACCAAATGAGTTGAAACCATTTGTACAATTGATTTATACGATTGGTGTGGATTTTAAATTTCTTTTCTTTGTGGTGTCCACTAACTTATTTTCACCCTTGAAAGAAATGTTTAAATGACATTAAAAGCAAGAAAAAAATCTAAGCTACTAAATAAATTAAAATCGGTTCTACAATTGATTTATATGACTAGTGTCGAGACCTAGATAGGGCACAAATAGAAATCATTAGAAGGGTGTTTTTTTTTTAATTTTTAACACAATTCTCAGATAAATTAATACAAGAACCATCTACATTAATACATATCTTGTTGCAATTTGGTTTTCATTGATGTCAAAAGAGAGTTGTTGTTTGATTGCCAGAGTCTCTAAGAACTATCTACATTAATATGACAACCATCTACATCCTAGATAAATTAATATGACAACCATCTACAATAATACATATCTTGTTGTAGTTTGGTTGTCATTGATGTCAAAAGAGAGTTGTTTGGTTGCCAAAGTCTCTGAGAAATGCTTTGTATTTCTCTGTCGATGATGGTTTGCTCCTACTGTTTGGAAGATATCTTTATGGAGTGTCCAGGAATGTGTGATCCAAATTTTAGATCATTTGAGTTAATAGAAAGGTGGTTTTAAATGTGACAGATTGAAGTCTGTATTGTTTCTATGAGGATGCTCATAGTGGTGCAAAGTTTAGCTCATCTTTTCTCTGCAATTGTAGATATGGTTGTGTGAATCAAAAAATAAGTTCAATGAATTATGAAGGTACTATATCCAAAGTTTCATGTCAGTAATCCTTCTACAAAGAAATTTTGAAGTGATAGAGTACAAGTTTGTATTGTCCACTGACTAGTTTTAATGTTTGTTGGCTTGAACCAACTTAATGCTATATGATGTTTTGAAAGGACCATATGATAGTTTTCTTGAATATCATGTGATGTTTTTGTCACTCTGCAAAATGTTTGGCTTCTCTTAAATAGGTTGTGGTCTAGAATGATTGTTCTACTAGGGTATGTTTTTCCTAGCTGACTAAGGTATATTGAGTGTGTGTGCTACAAGTTCAAGTTTGTGTGGAGTTCAAAATGTTTTTGAAGATATTGTATGGGTCATGTTAACTCTTCTAGGAGAAGTGCAAGTAATGATTTATCATTCATGTGTACCACTAATGTTGTGAAAGATGACATACTTCATGTTTCAAGTTTTCTTGCTTAAGGTTGACCTATTTTTCATTTTCAAAGTGCACAAATATTTTTCATTGAATATTGAAAGTGTGAAGATTGTTTAGGACTAGATTAAGCATGTGTTGGAATTTTCAATGTGTGTTCCTCTTCCTGGTGTTGTGTGTAGTCTTTTGGGTCTTTCCCTCTACACATTTCATATTATGTATTTGATCTTTGAATGACTTTCAATTGTAATATTCTTATTGTTGTAGGCCAAAATGTGAATGTAATTAATGTAATATCATGTATAAATTATAAACCTAGATGATCTAGGTGGGTGTGGTGGAATTAAGTGTACAACATGATGAAAATTGTATAAGTGACTAAAAGATAGAGAGTAGAAGTGTAAGTTCATACCCGACTTCATCTTGAACATATTTTTGTGACAAAATGGAGGTGAAGAAGGTGCTTAATTTTTTGTTGGAGGTGGTGAGCCAAAGCCAAAACTTCTTAAAAACTGAAAGCAGTGAGCTAGTAAGCTACAGAGAAGACATCTGTAGAAGTGACAAAGCAAAATTGCAATCATCAAAAAGAGAAGGGAAAAAGTAGAATTGCAATCATCAAAAGGATTGAGCTTAATTTTCAATTTCAAGTAATGGAAGGATTTTCATTTTTTAATCATTCCTGAGTTTTTTCTCAAATCAAGGAGTTGTAACTTCCTTGGGTTGTAGCCCTAAAACAAAGTTGTAACTATTATTCATTTGTGAGGCTGGATTAGGACAATAGCTCCTTGTAGCATTTTTCACTGTGGTTTTTCCTCTTTGGGGTTTTCCACATGCATTTGGTGTTGTGTTGTGTTGTGCATTGTTTCTATCTTTCATGTTCTTGCTTATGTGGTATAGAGTTTGAAATTTCTTTTGTTCTAGAAGTTTTGAGATATGATAGAATATTGATTTAGCCCTCCTCTCCCCCACCCTACATGCCCCCCAACCTGTCTTAGTATTCCAGTGTATGTTCAACATATCCTATAAACAATGTTAAATAATTACAAATTTTTAAACAAAACTATCTATTTTAAATAACTCACCCACCCAAAAGTGTCACACCAATATCTTTTTTAAACATTTATTGCATACTTTCAAATATAGATATAAAAACAAAAGCTAAAAAATACTTTAATTTTTTATTTATAGTAATAAGAATGAATATATAATTTTGTGTGCTAAGCAAGTATTAAAATTTCATCTTGTAATGTGATTTGCAACTTTCTTTTGTCATATAACTTAGAACTACTAGCCTTCTTTTATAATGTTCTCTTTCAAAAATATACCTTTTCCTATTATACCCCTTTTAACCTTGAAAATTAAAATTCTTTTAAAAAGCTTAACCCCATACAAAAATATTACAAAAATATTACACCAGTGATACAAGCTTCTTTGTATCAAATTGAAATTAAAAAACCGCTGAATATTGTAGATTGTTTCTCTGTGCAATTTTGTAATTCTTGTTTTTCTTCGGCTACCAGTTCTGTTTGATGTAGGATTATATGATTTTCTTTTCTTTTTTATAAAGCTATTTCTTTCAATTAAAAAATATATGCAAGTGACTTAGTGTAGGGGATTGTTGAAGGCTGCCATATCTAATAGCGACAGGTAAGCATGAGGCTCCAAGAAACATGTTGCATGTATTTATAAATTTATATATTAATAATCAATTAATTAAGTTAAAATTACTCCATTAAATTCAGATGCATCAATAATGAGATTTATGATCTCTCAAAATTAAATCAGCTCATTATTGATAACTGTATTTTATTAATAAATTTCGAACACGATTCTTGTATAACATTACTAACTAATGTGGCGTGTGAACACACCTGGCATATGAACAGAATCCAAATTTTCTTGAACTTTTTATCAATCCCATGAAATTCACATCTAAATTGGTGGAAATAAAAGAAGTTAGGGAAGCTGAATAAATAATTACATTTTAAGATAGAATTCCACAAGATTCCACAAAATTGGGGCTATGTTTGTTGTGTATTCAGTACGTTCACCTACAATCAGCAATTCTGTTCTTTTGTTTTTAATGTCAATAAACGGGGGAGCACCGCGTCAACAAAGGAATCTGTGGGTCTTCTCACTTGTCTTAGTCATGCCTCTGCTCACGCATTATTTCTACCAATTTGCTCGCGCACCCATATTACGAAGTTTGTCGGTGACTGGATTTACATTCTTAAGTGATCGGAAGTTTGCTCAATGTTTATTTAGCTTTGTGTTGTCGGTGCCCTTTTCTTGGAATTATTATTATTATAAATATTTGTCATGAAAGAGATGGCTTGAACATACACGGATCCAAGTCCCGGATAGATTAAGAATATAATCAGATGTACTATTAAACATTACTACTAACCGTAGGCCTTATGCCAATAAGATTCCAAGGTGATGATCAAAGATCAGCACAGTGAATGGTCCATGAAAAGCTCTCAAGGAAATATTGCCTACCCGTTATTGGATATGAATTCCAACTGCTGAGCATATTTTCATCATGCTCTATGCAACTAAAGGGCGTATTTTTAAAATCAGTTAGTATGATAATAACTGAATGAAAACGAAAACTTCATCGTTTTTTGCTATGTGGATCAAAGATTTGAAAGAAAAACTCTTCCAGGATTTGGGATCTTTCAGACAAGATAATGGGATTTTGTACAAATAGTTAACTCCAGACAATGATTAACAATATGGAAGCTTGAATTCAAGGTGCAAGTCTGGTTAATGTACTAGGCTTCCTCGGTCTCTAGGACTGACATTGCTCGGAAATGTTGATGTTCTTTGGGGATTCTTCCACAAGATTGTCTACGCATGCATCTGGGAACAAGTTTCTCGGCTGACAACATGAAAGTCACCGCTAGCAGTAATTTATTGCAAATCTTCAGGAGGCAATTTGTAAAGGAAAAGAACCTTTTCGCCAAGTGCAACTTAGATTAATTCAATGGAATGGATACAAATAAGTACAGATCAGCTAAGGTTAATAAATGATGAGTGGATATTTATATTTTTACAATTTGTAATGGTTAGTAAATGAAAAGATAAATAATTATATTTACTCCAATAATCAAAGTATATTTTAAGATTGATGTGGATCTGAATTTAACATATCTTATGGTTGAAAATAGTAGATGATAGATTTGAGATTAGTAATCATTTTGGAAAGAGTTTTATGTTGAGTCTATATTAGAATGAATATGGTAATTTGAGATTAATTTGTAATTGTGAATTTTTGCATTTGTAAAGTTGATCTATGTTATTTGATTAGTTTTTGTCTAATGTACGTTATTTGATTAGTTATTTTTTATGAAAAGTTTTTGTTTCATACACATCAACAATGCAATGAAATCCACCTTCAAATTTTAGAACAACTCTTTCGTACAATAAAAATGACATTTCACTTTCTTCATCTAATTGGAACAAAAAAATGCTCGCATAATTTAGAGTGCTAAAAAACACAGTGTTTCCTATTAGTTATTCGTTATGAAAAGTTTTTGTTTCATAGACACCAAGAATGCAGAATGCAATGAAATCCACCTTAAAATTTTAAAACAACTCTTTGGTATAGTAAAAATGACATTTCACTTTCTTCATCTGATTGGAAAACACACTATCCCCTATCAATTATTTCCTTATGAAATTTTGTTGTTTCATATGCACCAATAATGTAATGAAGTCCACCTTCAAATTTTAGAACAACTCTTCGAGAAAAGTTATTCTCTCGTAACTTGTATATTTGTTGCCCTTAGTAGTTGTTTTTCAATTGTCTTAGCTAATATGTGAACTGGTGTTTTTTGTTTCTTCGTCTCTTTCAATCATTTGGGTCGGGATGTGTTAGGAATAAAGCATTTTAAAATAAAGAGATAAAAATAAAAAAATAAAATAAAATAAAAGTAAGTGTCTCAACCTTGCATGGAAATAAAAATAAATCAAGCCAAGAATAGAAGATTTTGTGATAGGTGAAAAGCGGCTATTTTGAGAAGTATCTTTTATATGGAGATAGAGATAAGTTTGCTATGAGGTTTTATTAGTTTTTTTTTTTCTAAAAGAATTCTTTATCTCTAGAAGATTCTCATATTGAATGTAATATTATATATTGGTACTTTGAGATAGTCATTTTTTAGAGAGAGAGAGAAAGGTGAGAGTTAGTTTTCAAGTCTATATGATGTCAGAATGCTGCTGAAATTCCTCTTAATTGAGTTGAGGTGAAAACTCTTGTAAGAACTTGCATTGTAAGTGTGTTGTAATTTGTTTCAAGATTTGATAATACATTGTGCAGGTTTTGGAGTGTGGGGTTTTTCTCCCAAAAGGATTTTCCCCATGTAAATCACTGGGTTATGGTTTTATTGTTTATGGTATTATGTGTTTCTTGAAATATTTGCAATATTTTATTTGAAATTTACATAATCCTCTTCTCAAGGTTAGTGTATGAAGCATTTTCGCACACCTTTGCTTCCTTACAAGTGGTATCAAAGCCTAGCCAATTTTGGTTCTATTTATTTAGTACAGGGTTTTTTGAGCTAATCAAGTTTGAGTGGGAGCTTATGCAGAGTATTTCATATTTTGTATTGTAGGATAATAGAGATGGGGAGCACATCTGGGAGGATTGAAGTAGAGAAATTTTTTGGCACAAATTTTGAGATGTGGAAGTTAAAGATGGAAGATCTGTTGATTGATCAAGATTTATGGGATGTAGTGGATGAAAATATCCAGAGGCCTATGGATCCAACATTGGCTGCAAAATATGATGTAATGGATAGAAAAGCTAAAGGTCTCATTAGACTATGTCTTACAGATTCAATCCTGATAAATGTCCATGAAGAACCCACTTCGAAGAATCTTTGGAAGAAGTTGGGTGAGATATACCAAGCCAAATCTCTAGTAAATAAGATTTTCTTAAGGAAGAAGTTGTAATCCTTGAGAATGGAAGAAGGTGGATGAATTTTTGAGCATCTGGTAACATTCAATATGTTGGTGACTCAGTTGACCTTAGTTGGGGTTAAGATGAACGAAGAAGAAAGGTACCAAACTTTGCTATGTTCACTACCAGACTCATAAGACAACCTAGTCATGGCCATTGGGAGCACTTTTACCATCTTGAAGATGGAGGATGTTGTTGGTTCTCTACTCTCTAAAGAGATGAGAAGGAAGGTCTCTCTAAATGCCAAAGAGGCTTTGAGTGTTCGAGGAAGACAAAAAAAATGAGGCAAAGATGAGAAGTAGTGTGGCCATTCCAAGTCCAAAAACAAGGGGAGATCAAAATCTCCTGGTAAGTCCAAGGAAATATGTTTGAACTATGGAAAACCCAGACACTTCCGAAAGGACTATAAAGAAGAGAAGAAAAAGAAGGAGAAGAAGCAAGATTTTGATTCTAAGTCTGAAAAGGAAGATGGAGATGCCTTTAATGCAGCCTTGGCCACTCATGCAAGTGATAATGTATGGTTGATAGACTCAGGTGCATCTTTCCACATGACTCCTAACAAAAACTGGTTTAGTAAGTATGAAAACTATGATGGTGGTAAGGTGTATTTGGGTGATGATTATTTCCTTGATATTGTTGGTCGTGGTAGTATTCATGTGAATTTTTTTGATATGGTAGAGTTAGATGATTTGATGGTGTCTTGCATATCCTAGGACTAGCAAGAAATTTATTATCTATTAGCAACCTAATAGATACAGGTGTGCATATACAATTTTCTGAAGCAGGTGTGAAAATGGTGAGAGGTGTTATGGTGATAGTGAGATGAAGTAGATTGAGTATATTGTACTAGCTCAATGCATGCACAGTTGAATGCAATAGCACTTCTGATAAGATTAAGCCAAAAACTATTTGCTAAAAAAAGAGATGGTTTCCTCTTTTACAAATGGTCATGGCTTCTTGGTACCCAAGGGTGCTTTGTCTACTAAATCAAAGTTGCCTACAAAGAAGACCATGTTATGGCACCAAAGGCTTGGCAACATTGGAGAGAAGGGTTTGAAAGCCCTAAAAAACAAGAACCTCATTGAGGGTTTGAATGATTGCAATCTAGAGTTTGATTTTTGTGAACATTGTATTTACGGAAAATAGAACCACATTTAGTTTTACTCATCTTCTCATAAGTCTTCATGTATCTTGTATTTGATTCATTCTGATGTATTTGGTCATGTTGATGATTCTTCTATTGGTAAATTAATTTATTATGTTACTTTTATTAATTATTTTAGTAGGAGAACATGGGTATATTTTATAAAGAGTAAATATGAAGTTTTCAATCATTTTAAGGAGTTCAAGGCTATGGTAGAAACTCAAACTAGAAAGAAAATTAAATATTTGAGGATTGAAAATGGTGGTGAGTATTGTTTTGTAGACTTTGATGTATTTTGTACAAATTGCAAGATTAAAAGACAAAAGACAACTACATATTCTTCGCAGTAGAATCGAGTTGCAAAAAGAATGAACAAAATGTTAATGGAGAAGGCTAGGAGCATGTTGAGTGGAGCTCATCTAGAAAAAATAAATTGGGTTGTAGCTATTTCCACTACTTGTTATTTAATAAATAGATCTCCTACATCAGCGCTTGTTGATAAAACACCAATGGAGGCGTGGTCAGGGAAAAAACCTTTGTAGAAGTTGAGAATCCAACCTCACGGATCCTAATGAACACCTGCAAGCAAATAACCTATCACCAAAGGATATCAAGAGACAGAAGAATGGTTCTCTACAAACATGAAGCAAAAATGCACTACCCAAGAAGATTTTCCTGAGAAGATTAATAATTACAAAGTGATCAATCCTTAAGAAAGGAGATCAAAGCCCTAAAGTGATAACCCTAGGAGAGGATTAAATTAGCATGTGACAAGTGTCAAGATCATAATGAATGAGACAAAATGACTAATTTAATAATGCATAAATAAAGATTCCTAAGTTTAGCTTAAGTGAAATAAAGTAAAGGTGACTTAATTAATTAATCAACATGATTAAATTAATCAAGTAAACAACCTATTACTCTAACACCCCCCTTAAGATGAACTTAGGGAGAAGCTAAAAACCTAAAGACAAAATGCATGAAAGCAAAGATGGGTCCCAACAACTAAGGCCATATGAGGTACCCATGTACAAATGTAAAAGATCTCTCACAACTGGAGAAAAGGAGAAAACTTGATGGGAAAAAATCCTCTCCAAAAGAGAGAAATACAAGTGAAGGAATAAGAAGCCTCCAAACAAGAGTGAAGGATGAAGAAGCCTCAAATCAAGAAGAAATTGTCCCAAAAGATAGGAACAAAGGACAAACAAGGAAAAACACCATTAAAGCATGAAGAAGTTGCAAACACTATCATAGAATGACTGTTGAAATGTTGAAATAATGAATGCAAGAGTGTCCATATGGTAAGTTCTCCATCTCACTGAAATGCATGGGTAACCAGCCGCTACATCCACCTAGTACATAGGAAAAAATATTGTATACATAGCTCACTCCAACACGAAACAAAAGAAGCATTAACACCAATAGTAGAAACCCCCCCATAATACTGACAAGGGAGAGGTAGATAGGTACACTAAAACTAAATTCCTAAAAGTAGTGCATGAAGAGGAACCAAGAGCATCTGAAGGTGCAATCATGAAAGTACAAGCAGATTTAAAGGATGTAAAATAAAAGTCACATATGCATGAGAAAGGTATGAAGGCAAACAAAGGAAAACATCAACCCCCATGGCACTTTATATCATAGTGTGAGTACAACAAGGCACAAAGTGATGTGCAATAATCCCAATAACACATACAAAATTGAGACACTTTATCTCAATGCATTTACAGATGATAAATACATGCAATGTGAGCCTATATGGTCCAAAAAAGGACAACAGCTGAGAAGAAATATTTCTGGAAAAGACCAAAAATAAAATCTAGAAACCACCAACACTACTGTGAAGAGCTTGGAAACAAATTTTCGATGATATCTCGTTTGCCCATTTTTGACATTGTATGCAAAAGTTACGTTGAAAACACTAAAGGCAACCTTAGAAAAGAAGATATAACTTTTACTGGAAATAACAAGGACCTAAGGAAAAACCTCCAAAAAGTACCTACACCACTGGAAATTACTCTGAATCCTCTTTCCAACAATATCTCGTTTTCTCGATTTCAACACCGTGGGAAAAAGTCATGGCCTCTAGAAGAAAACAACTCCCAAAGTGCAAAAGCCACAGTCTGCGGCATTAAATTTGGTAGCCAAACAATTTTCACAGCAAAATTGAGAACTTATATTTGACGGCCAAATGGTCGTCAGCACATTTGCACAATTGGACTTATTTCAAAAAAAATGTTTTTAAAAAAATAACAATAATAAAATACATGAATAATTTTTTTGTAAAAACATTAATAAAAAAGGGGCATAGGTACACTGTGCAGGTACAGACCTACACAGTACCCTACGAATGTACGGACTTGCATAGTACCCTACGCAGGTATGGACCTGCACAGTACCCCGCTTAGGTATGCAGTACCTAGGTAGGTACATTCCCTTACTATGACTTTTTTAAAACAAAATTTATTTATTTATTAAAGCAAAGCTTTTAAAATTTGTTTTTTAAAGCTTAAAAAACACAATTTTTTACAATTTAAAAAAATTGCATGAATATTGTTTTTTGCATAAAAAAATAATGAAGTTTTTTTTTAATAAAATTTTACCTCATGATGCGTGCAGGAGGTCGTACGGCCCCTGCCAGGTAAAAAAATTTGCCCCAAGGTGACCTGCTCCAAAATTGACAAATTATATATAGAAATAGGGGTTTTTGGGCCTTTTGAGCATAATGGTGAGGTCTGTTTAGGCTCAAAATTCTCCAAAAAATTAGGAACCCCCTGAATCTGGCAAAAAAACCCTTTCTTCAAACCCTCACAGATCTGACAAATGGAAGCCAATTTTGACAAAACAAAGATCAATCATGACTATTCAAACAACTTTGGATTCAATGGAGAGGTCTGATTTGACCCTGGATGGATTGGAAAACTGCTTCAAGGCATGATCTCACAAAAGAGGAACAAGAAGCTTGCAGATCTAGAGCTCTTATACCATGTAGAAGTTGAGAATCAAACCTCACAGATCCCAATGAACACCTACAAGCAAATAACCTATCACCAAATGAGATCAAGAGACACAAGAATGGTGCTTTGCAAACATGAAGCAAAAATGCATTACCTGAGAAGATTAATAATTACAAAGTGATCAATCCTTAAGAAAGGAGATCAAATGCCTAAAGTGAGAACCCTAGGAGAGGATTAAATTAGCATGCAACAAGTGTCAAGATCATAATGAATGAGACAACATGACTAATTTAATAATGCATAAATAAAGATTCCTAAGTTTAGGTTAAGTGAAATAAAGTAAAGTTGACTTAATTAATTAATCAACATGATTACATTAATCAAGTAAACAACCTATTACCCTAACAACCTTCACTTAGACATCTGAGAGTTTTTGGTTGTGAGGTATATGCACATGTGCCTAAGGAGAAGAGAAAAAAATTGGATTCTAAGGCTGTCAAATGTATCTTCATTGGCTACAACTATGGTGTGAAAGGATCATACAAGCTTTGGGACCTTGTTGCACAAAAAGTAATTTATTCTAGAAGTGTTATTTTTAGAGAGACCAAATCTTCTCCTCTTAATTTTCAGCTAGAACAACATAAAGAAATTGAATAGAAAAAAGATGTGGTTCAAATTCTTTCTACACCTAAGGAAGTTGAATTGATAGCCCAAAATAGACAAGAAGTTGAGAACTCATTAAGCTCTGAATCTTTAGAAGAGGAGGAAATAGTAGAAGAACCTCCACCTCAACTTGTTCGAAGGTCTACAAGGCAAAGGAAACCGCCTCAAAGGTATGGGTATTCACCTGATGATCGAAAGTGTATATTTTCTTTGTGTACTAACGTTGTTGAACCAAGATCTGTGCAAGAAGCTTTGGGTACGAATGATGCAGAGTCCCAGAAAATAGCCATGGTTGAAGAGATGGCATCTCTTAAAAAGAATGATACATGGGACCTTGTACCATTTCCCGAAGGTCAAAAACCTGTTGGATGTAAATGGGTGTTTAAGAAAAATATTGGTTTAGATTGAAATGTTGAAAATTATAAGGCACGGTTGGTTGCAAAGGGATACTCTTAGGTTGAGGGTATTGATTAAAGTGAGATTTTTTCTCCTATTGCTAAAACGACATCCATTCGGTTTATGTTATATATTGCAGAAACTTATGATTTAGAGTTGGAACAAATGGATGTACAAACGGTGTTCCTTCATGGTGATTTGGAGGAAGAGATTTATATGACATAGCCAGAGCACTACGTGGTAAAAGGTAAAAGCAAGTTGGTTTGTAAGTTAAAGAAATCTCTATATGGCCTGAAACAAAGTCCTAGGATGTGGTACTAAAATTTTGATACATATGTGTTGAGTTTGGGATTTGTGTAGTCTAAATCTAATAACTATGTATATTTTAAATCTGATGGTGATTATTTCTTGGTAATTTCTTTATATGTTGATGACATGTTGTTTACTGGGAAAGGCAAAGGTTTGATTGCAAAATTGCAATCTCAACTCTCTGTGAAATTTGAAATGAAAGATCATGGTGCAACAAAATGCATACTTGGGATGGAGATCAAAAGAGATTGTGAGAACAGAAAGCTATGGCTTAGCCAAAGTAAGTATGTTCTATTTTGCAAAGGTTCAACATGCAGGATTGTAAACTACTTTGTGTTCTTGTTGCATTGGGAATGAAGCTCTCTATTTCACAATGTCCTACATCCCCATCAGAGATGGAGGACATGAGAAAAGTTCCTTACCAGAGTATAGTCAGAAGCTTAATGTATGCTATGGCCTGTACAAGACCAGACATTTCCCAAGCAGTGGGAGTTCTTTCTCATTTTATGTCTAATCCTGGGAAAGTGCATCGGGATGCAATTAAGAGGGTATTTAGATATTTTTTGGGGTACATCAGAGTACTCTATATGTTTTCATGGTACAATAGATCAGCATTCCCTAAGTATTCATTGTTTTGTGGATTGAGTTTGGGCTAGTGATGTTGATAGCAGAAGATCCACCGTTGCATATGTGTTTACTCTTAATGGTTGTGCAATCAGTTGGATGAGAAAGCAAAAGGTTGTGGTCACTTTCTCCACTATTGAGGCTAAGTACATGGAAGCTACTCATGTCTGTAAAGAATCCATTTGGCTAAATTGTTTGTGTTCAGATATTGGATTAAAATATAGAGCAATTACAGTCTATTATGATAGTTAGATTGCAATCTCCCTTGTGAAGAACCTGACTTTTCATGCCAAGACCAAACACATTGATGTTTAGTATCACTTTGTTAGAGATATGGTTGAGGATGGCAGGGTGAAGTTGGAAAAGGTAGAGACTATGGTGAATGTTGTAGATGCATTAACAAAGCCTGTGAGCACAAAGAATTTTAGATGGTGTTTTGAATTAATGGTCCTTTCAACCCCCAACAATTAACTACATATTTTCTATTAGATCATGCAAGGTGTTCGACAAGTGGGAGAATGATAGGAATAAAGTGTTTTAAAACAAAAGGATAAAAACAAAAAAAGAAAAGAAAGTGTCTCAACCTTGCATGGAAATAAAAATAAAGCAAGCCAAGAATAGAATATTTTGTGATAGGTGAAAAGCAGCTATTTTGAGAAGTATCTTTTATATGGAGATAGAGGTAAGTTTGCTATGATTTTTTTTTATTTTTTATTTTCTAATTTAAGAAATGCTTTATCTCTAGAATATTCTCATATTGAATGTAATACTATATATTGGTACTTTGAGATAGTCATTTTTGAGAGAGAGAAAGGTGCATGTTAGTTTGCAAGTCTGTATGCTATCAGAATGCTGCTAAAATTCCTCTTAATTGAGTTGAGGTGAAGAATTTTGTAAGAACTTGCATTGCAAGTGTGTTGTAATCTGTTTCAAGATTTGATAATACATTGTGTAGGTTTTGGAGTGTGGATTTTTCCTCCTGAAAGGGTTTTCCCCACGTAAATCACTAAGTTATGGTTTTATTATTTATAGTATCATGTGTTTCTTGAAATCTTTGTAATATTTTATTTGAAATTTTCATAACCCTCTTCTCAAGGTTAGCATAGGAAGTGTTTCTGCACACCTTTTCTTTCTTACAGGATGTGCCTCTTCTAGACATATTTGTACTCTTGTAAATTATTTTTCTATAATTAATATAATGCATTTTCTCAATAATAAAAAATATACCTTTCTTCCATTATACCCCTTTTAACTTTTCAAATTAGAATTCTTTTAAAAATATTACCTACATATAAAAATATAAATCAGTGATACAAACTTCTCTGTATCAAATTAAAATTAAAAAAACCCATGTAAGTGAATATTGTAGATTGTTTCTCTATGCAACTATTTACTTCTTGTTTTTCTTGGCTACCAATTTTATTTGTTGGTTTGCTTGTTGTTTGATGTTGGATTGTATGTTTTCCTTTTCCTGTCTTCCAATTATAAAAAGAAAGTATGCAAGTGAATATTAGTGTAGGGGATTGTTGAAGGTTGTCATATCTAATAGTGACAGTTAAGAATGAGGCTCAAAGAAACATGTTGCATGTACGTATAAATTTATAAATTAATAATCATTTAATTAAGTTAAAATTGTTCCAATAAATTCAAATGCATCAATAATGAGATTTATGGTCTCTCAAAATCAAATCAACTCATTATTGATCACTATATTTTATTAACTAGCATACATATATATATATATATATATATATATATATATATAGAGTTATCATTCTCTAATTTTATTTTTTGATTGATTTATCTTTGTGATCAAATCTTTGATTTCTCTTTACGATCAAAAATATTATTTATTTATTTATTTTTTCTTTTAGTTTATGCAAATATTTGAATTATTTTATTTATTTATTTGTTTGTTTGTTCTTTTTGTTTCATCAAATCTCTTTTATTTGATTTGGTGTAAAGATAAACTATCAACCTTTGCCTACATCTGCAACAAGTATTTTTATTTTCCTTATGTCTATTTGGAAGATCTTGAGTACCTATATCTGCACTCTTGGCTTTGAATGATGAGTTTTATTTTATCTTGTTTACAAGGGGAAAATTCCCATTGTTAACTATTACCAATCTAAAAAGATGTTGAATCATTTGGAATTACTATTACTATTAATATTTTTTTGAGGCAAGTGTTCCTATTTGTCTATGTTTCTCTCCTTTCATAAGCACAAGATAGAGGTATTATATTAACTTCAATTTTTCTATATGTAAAAAAGAACTTAATTTAATTGTACAACTTGTACACTTGGATATAGTCTATTTCCTTGCAAAATATAAGATCATTTGTGACTAAGAAGCATGCATAACCTTACTTCTAATTGCTTCTAAATCTCAACTTTTATTTCTCTATTGTATTCTCATCACGTTCTTAATCCACTTTTAAATACATCCAAATATTTAGTTTTACTATTTTTTTTCCCTTATTATAATTCGTAAATTGTTTAATCCTATCTCATAACTTCTATTTTTAAATGTCTACATTCAAACATAATTTTATATTTTTATTGTACTTATGTCACTACAATCCAAAGAGAAAAGTGTGAAAAGCAACAGGGATAGCATGTAGAGGAAAATAAAGTACCTAATTCATGGCTCTTATAAACAACAATTTGAAAACTACCACAATTGAAAAACTATACAAACAAAATGATGGAATTTGTAGCAAGCTAAGAAATTCCATATCAACCATGAAAATGGTCATCTCCAAGTTTCTCTCGATAATTATCTCATGGTTTTACAAGGCCAAGAAGCTTGTCATATTAAATCTTGCTTTCAAGAAAATTTTTATGTAGCTAGGCCAACTAGAGTACCCTAAATTGCAGGTCAAAATTGTAGCTTTGAGCCTTTAATAAGACACATCTTACCCCCTATCGCCATGCTGCTACTTAACTCAATTATCTACTTAAAATTAAGTAGTTAAGTGTCCCCATGTAAAAATTTTATCAATGAAATTTGGATAATTTGGAATCTTATCCTATTTTCCTAAACCAACAACTGCTTAAAATTTTTCAATAGACTTTGCAAAACTTGGGGGGCTAGAAATAACCAGTAGCTACAAATTAAAAAAAATGAAATCTGACACTACATAGTAATTTCCCTCCTTTTTTAATAATATTTCATTTTTTCCCTCCTAATTTATCCTTCCCGCGCAAAATATTATTTACATGTTATGGGGACTTGACCTCATGGGAAAAATCCATCCCACCTCTTCCAATGACCATAAATTCATTATTACTACCACTGAGTATTTCACTAAGTGGATTGAAGCTATTCCCCTTACATACATAATTAGCAAGCAGATTTCAAAATTCATCCTCAATTACATCATTTGTTGGTATGGTGTTCCATAGTCCATCATCACAGACAACATTCATCCCTTCAAAAATAAGACATCTATGAGCTTTGTGAACATCTCCACATCTAGCATCATTTCTCCATGCCTTACTACCACAAGGAAATGATCAAGCTGAGGAATCCAATAAGAAAATGATAAAAATTCTTAAGAAAACCGTCAATGACGCTGGTCATGATTGGAATTTACAACTAAACCCTATTTTATGGGCTTACTACACCAGCATCCACACACCTACATGATCCACTCCATTCGCCTTGGTCTTTGTAGCCAAAACTATCTTTCCCATCGAGGTTGAAATCCCTTCTTTGAGAGTCTCCATGAAGGGTCTGATTGATGACGAAGAGTATAGACAGTCCTGACTGCATGAGTTGGAAATGTTTGAAGAACACAAACAGAATGCCTTGAATCATTTACACACATATCATAATCGTCTTTGTTGTAGTTATAATAAGAGAGTCATGGTCCAAAATTTTGACATTGGTGGCTTGGTCTTAATGCAAAACCCAAAGAATCAGTGGCAGAGAGAAACCCGACAAATTTGAGCCCAATTGGCTAGGTCCTTATATCATCACTTCCTCATTCAGTTCTAGAGCTTACCAATGAGATAATTCAAATGGTGAACAATAGATAGAACCCATCAACAGTCTGCATCTCTGAAAATTCTATACATAGCATTAGACAAGTTTGACTAAAAACCATAAAAATACAAAAAAAAAAGAAAAATATAAAAAAATAGTCACCCTGATGAAAACCTGGCAAATAGTTGTCTTTGTGACACCAAAAATATCAAAAAAACAAAAAATGACAAAAATTTTAAAGAGAAATAATTCATCCAATAGTGAAAACCTGTTAAACAGATGCTTTGGATAAGTACCATGGTGAAAACCTGGCAAACAGGTGCCATGTGTAGTTAGTGTTTGCTTCACTGTCTAATTTCACTCTATCTACCTTTGTCCATAATAAACAATTCAATCATTCGATACTCTCAAGACATTTTTCATAACATCCTGCCACTTCTTTCCATAGCGGACAATGGTTGACATCAATTCTCGCATGTTGTCTGCCTTTCATCCCGCGCACCTCCTTATCCATTTCCTTCAACTTCGCTAGTCTTTGACCTAACTAGGGGCAACCCTTTTGTTGTGTGACTATAGTGGGTATCATACATGGTCTTGTCAATTGAAAAAGTCCTAAAAAAAGACAAAAAAATCATAAAAAGTCCTAAAAAGGGACAAAAAAATAATTAAATGTCCTAAAAAAAAGACAAAAAAATCATAAAAAGTCTTGAAAAGACAAAAAATCATAAAATTTCTTGAAACAAGACTTAAAAATTATAAAATGTCCTAAAAAAAATCATAAAAATCATAAAAGTCCTAAAAAAGACAAAAAATCAAAAAATGTCCTCGAAGAAATCCAAAACAATCAAAATATGTCAAAAACACAAAAACATCCAAATAACACTCAAAAACCCCAAAAATAGAGTCAAAGTTCGTCATGTAAGTTATGTTAATCTTTGTCATTGTTGAACTACATCGTCTCTGCACATTTCCTACGTAGGCAAGGCTCACCTTTGAGCCCTTGAGACATTAGGTCAATCCTTTTAGGTTTTTCAAAATAAAATTATGACTCAATCTTTGATCAATCAAGACAAAGTCATTGGTCGTGTCGAACTACAAGGTCTTTGAGTGTATGACGTAGGCAAGGCCATCAATTGATGAGCCCCTGAGGCCACACTAGGTTTGTCTATTAGGGTTCATGACACTGCACTATCACAGACATCAGATGTCTTCAAATCAAACTAATTATCCTCAGACAGACAACTTCTAAAACAAGCTTTGGAAATTAGTCAAATTGGAATTCCAATTATATTAGCATGTCAACACAAGCATGTGGTCAATTCAGTCATCTAGTCAACTTTGGTCAAACTCAGTCAAAATAAGTCAAACTATCAACTCTTGGTTATTCTTCAGATGAGTCCTTCTAAAGAGCAACCCCCATCATTTATTTATGCCTTAGGATGTGTCCTTCCTACACACCGTCACTGTCATCTGGCATTTTGAGGGATTCTCTTGACATTTAAGAATTGATCCTCTCAGCATCGACATCATTCAGGATGTGTCCTTCCTGAATTTGGCATTACCTGGTATCTATGACATACAAATCTAGACATCATCAAACCTAGCATCTTGACATCAAAACATTTGACATTCAGAAACACTTGGTAAATACTTGGAAAACACTACCTTGGCATTCATCATTTGATTTTTCATCATGCTACTAGTTCCTCAAGGATGTCCTGACAACAGGATTTAGAGGAGCAGTGATGTATTATGATGACTTTCTTGTCTTGTCTTTTTTCAGAACGTCATGTTGCTAGTTCCTTAAGGATGTCTTCACAATAGGATTTAGAGGAGCAACAAAATTTCATGGATTTTCATTCTTGTTTGTGGTTGGTTGTGACAAAAATACTAGGGCAATTGAGCTCCTAGTATGAGTCATGATCATCCTTGTTTGTGACTGCTTGTTCTATGTGATGGTATGACCTTGCAAACAATTGATCTATGTCATATCATGGTGTTTGTTGGCCATTACAATATTTCACCCAATGATGATTAAAGCAACATCTAGTAGTTGATTGGAAATATATTGAAGGATTCTTTCTCCACTCTAACATCCATCTCCTTTTATCTTGTCATTTTTGTTCCTTCACCTCCTGATGATATCTTGTGACATACAAAAATATAATTGCATACATGATCATATATAGAAATTGCATTAGTTCATTAAAATTTTACATATACCCATTCACATATTTGCATTTACATCATTAGCATACATATATCATTTGCATTCACATAACATATAAACACATTAAACATTTTCATATACCATCCATATCATTAATGCATATACAACATAACATAAAGCATCACATGTCGCATAGTATAGCATACATACATAATCATACATCAATGCATCCATAATCATTAACATGGCATCACATTATGCATACATATAGGACATCATCATCATCATAGAATAACCATCATACATAACATAGGATCATCATGGCATATAATCATAAATAACCATCATAAATGCATAAATCACATAACATATAAAATGCATCATCATAGGAACCGTCACATAAAAACACATCACATAAACATAATAAAATCATAATGCATCATCACATTACACATACCATATAGTCCGCACCAAAACTACATCATATATATATATATATATATATATATATATATCTCTCAAAATCATGTCACATGATAGTCTCGAGGTATCCCAAAAATAGAGCTCATAGGATCGATAGTCAATATATCAAAAGTATAAACATAATAACAAGATAAAAATGCCCTGGGATGTGCTCTCCTCATCCCCTCGAGGTGAAGAATGGGGTGATTGATGTTCTATAACTGGAATTGATGGAACTTGTGAAGACATGGCAGGCTGAGTCTATGAGGCTAAGGGATCTGTGACTCGTGGTTGGTTGTGCTGGGATCTGTGTCCTAAAGCTAATGATCTATTACTATGACTAGATTTGTGGCCTGAAGAATTTCTGTGACTGTGATGAGATCGATGACCTGAGGATTGTCCAGATGACATGGATCCACCCACAGTGCTCTGGTTGCAATTGTTGTGGCTCCTATTGCTGCCACTCCATGTCCTAATTTGAGACTGAGATAAACCAGGCTCCCGCTGCTCTATCAACACTGCCCTCTCATATAACATCCTAGACTGCCCCTGGGCAACTAGCGCTAACTCTGGCCAACTTCCTAGAAATCTCCCCCACTAGCCCTGTACACAACTGTGTAAACTCAGAACACCAGCTATGTGCCTCCTATTGTCTAATCATAGCCTGATCTCTATCCACCCTAGTCACCTCTAACTCTTCCTCCAGAGTCCTGACCTAAGTGAGGGCCTCATCCAGTCTACTCTGCATATTTTCCAACCTTTTATCTACTATGGCATTCCATGGTAAAGGTGGCATCCTAGCTACATCCTCCTTCCCATCCACCATCCACTCCCTCAGCTTTCTCTCGGCCTCATCTGTGTCATCCTCCCCATTGATACCTACCTCCTCATCAGCTCCTCCAATCTCTTACTCTCCACCATCTAATACCTCCTCTCTAATATGTACCTCCTCCTCCCTCAACATCTCTCCCTCTGGTTACCCTGCTGGCTACTCTCCCTTGGCTCTAGCCTCCTATTGTCATCCCTCCTCCTAATGGCCCTCCTCTCTCTCCTCCTCCTCTCTATCACCTACTTCATGTAAAGGTGATAATGGTGCTCGCTTGACTCACTGTCGTACCCTCCTACCCTACCTCCCGTCGCCTCCACCTCTCCTCCTCCTCCCTCTATCCCCACCATCTCCTCCTCCTCCCTCCATCCCCTCCACCTCCATCTCCTCCACCCCTCCCTCTATCTCCTCTACCTCCATCCCTGCCTCCATCTCTCCCTCTCCCCCTACCACCATCTCTGCCTCCTTTCCCTCCTCAGCAAACCTATAGAATCACTGACCACCAATCAACTAGTGTTGGTTGATCAAGATCTATCAAAGGCTGTGGCTTGCGAGTGTACAACCATACATCATAATCTATAGTAGTTACTTACTAGGATCTACTAGACCCCTGCTCCATGCCCACTGTTGTGCCACCAATCCATCCACCTGTTGCTCTGCTAATGGCACAAATATAGTTGATCCCCACATAGTCTCTCAAGATGAACAAGCATATGCTGCAGTCCCCACAAGAACATCTTGTTGCTCGTTGAACTAACGTAATACCCACTGGGGCAAGTATATCTCAATGATAAGCTATGACTGTATAGTACGACCAATCAGATATCTAAACTACCAATAACAAGAAAGATGGTCATCCTCTCCTAGCCACTATGCACAATCTCTATATTTCCTCCAAAAAAACTTCACTAGCGTGTTAATACAGTGGTGCCAGAATCTTGTATCTCCAACTCAGCTTTGTTGTAATGTGCCTGCATACAAATAAACATATGGCATACCCTCGGTAAGCTGTAATCTCTAAACTGGTGGTTGAAAGATGGGGATATGCTCCCAAGCCCAGATCATCAATAATGTGGTCCCACAGCTAATACTACTCACCTCCCTATAAGCCACCTCATGCAACTGATGATATAACATCTCGATTAAACCATGGTCCCCATATAAACATGGTCATGTCCTGCCTCATCCTAATTAGTACATCTTCCCATCCGATATGAAACCATGACCACAGTGATTAGGAATAAGCACACCAACAATCAAAGTGCATAGCATAGCATCCCATCGAGGGTAGCACTCAGCCATAAACTCCCATCTAATCTCATACCCATCAATGCCTAGTTGCACGACATCACCAAGATCATAATACTCTGTCAAAGCCTACAGTCCTCAATGTGGATTGTACACCACTCACTCCTCTCTAATCGAAATGTGCAAAATCCTTTAAACATCCTTGAATGTGATAGTACACTCTCCCATTGATAAGTGAAATGAACAAGTCTCTGAATGCCACATCTTTGCCAATAATTTCAAAAGACCCCTATTTTCCCAGATAATGGGCATATACGTCACATAGTATAGTCCTAACTGCATCAGTTGCCTGCGCTCCCTATCTCGTAGCTAATCTCTAAAGGCATATGTCATTGGTCTAAACTCTCGTGTATAAATAGGTGGTAATTATTTTTACACAAGTAGAAATAGGAGTTAGCATATCATTGTATCATTGAACATCATTGAGCATCATCATTATCATCTATCTAATCAAAAGTATCTAAGAAACTGAGCCTCAACTAAGTCAACCCTGGTCAAATTCAAATGTGTCATTTCATCAAGCATCTACATCTCGGCATGGTGATTGCATTGCACAATCTCACAAATGTGTCATCCTATAACACTTGTGTCACTCCCTCCATCAGTTGCGTCATTGTAAAACATTTGTGTCTCACAGTGCCATGTTTGTGCTTCACTCTAGCGATAGTGTTGCATAACTTAAGGCTTGCGATGCGAATGTGATTGCGTCTTTCGCAAATGCAGATGCACTGTGATGCATCTGTTGACCTAACTTTAACACCTAAAGAAGCACATAAATGGTAAAATTACAAAGCGAGAATAAGGTACATACCAGTGGCTCTCTGCCCTTTGATCGTCGGAAGGTCCGCACTCAAAATCTACGATCCTCGATCACTGGAATAAACATCTTTGCATGAGGTCTCCTAGCTCTAAGCTCTCAAATCTAAAAAGATAAAAGTCAAAATGAATTAACTTACCTAAATTAAGCTTATTTATAGTTTGAAATGGGGATTTTCTTGAAGGCTTTATTGTTGGAGGCTCATTTAACCAACTTTGACTGACATTTTCACTGCCTTAAATATGTCAAAATCCAAAACCTATCACAATTTTTTTTTTTCTAGACATCAAATTGATTTATCGGAGATACTTTCCAAATTTTTCTGGCACTAAGCCAAAATTTGAAAATTTTCCTAAGAGGGCATACATACTTTGTACCTTCGCTAGAGCATGTTTTTGACTGAATTTTCTTTGTCACAATGTGATAGGCTACATTATGAAAAAGAGGGGCAAAATGTAGACACATAAAATTGGCCTAGGCCTGCAAACTTTATTTTCTCCATATTTCTTCTCAACATAATTAAAATATTTAATTATGTCCTATAATCCAATTTCAACTATTAATTAAACAATTCTCAATTATTTAATTAATTCATGTCTTTTATTCCTCTTGACTATTTAAATAAATAAATTATATTTATTTTATTTAAATACGTCGCTAATGTCTTATGTCTCTCCATAATTAAATAAATTTCTATTTTTGTTCACTATTTCTTTTTGATTATTTATTTATTTAAATACATCACTAATTTCTAATGTCTTCTTATAATTAAATAATTTTTTAAATTTATTTAATTATTATCCATTTTGACTTTTTCTAATTTTAAATAAAGACATTTATTTAAAATTGTCCACCTTCTAATTCCCTCTCCGAATAAATAATTTAAATTGATTATTTATTATCACATGGTCCCACCACTTTTGAATTCAATTAATTTTTAATTCAAAAGGTTAACTCTCCCTCTTAAATCAAATAATTTTAACTTATTATTTGATTATTTTTCTATTTTTGTGCCCAATATTTACTCTTGTCACATGCAACCTTGTCTATTGATTTGATTTTTCTAAAATCAAATTTTAACCCTCTATTTCAAATTTTAACGTAATGTTGTCCTAACTGTAATTGTGGGTTGTCACATTCAATTTCAGCTATTGATTTTAGGGCATCTCTCATCTTTCAATCTTGGCCATTCATCCAAAATTGACTTTTTTATAAAAAGACAATTTTGGTCTCATTTGGACATCTCTTGACTTCATACTTTAGACATCTTCATGCTCTTACTAATTTCTACATACTCTAGGCTTGCTTCGTATTTACATACTTGTATTGTGTAGCTTTAGATTAGAATCCTTCAATATTTGCTTAGGACATAGTCATAGTCATAGGTTGTTCATCACAAATCTGGGGACAATTATCCACTTGCAGCAAATGGAGAAGGTACAATGAAGGTGATTCATGAAAGAATGAAGACTTGGTGAGATTGTTCCTTGTTTTTATGTTATTTTCTTTCATTGTTCTTCATTGTTTAATTAGGGTTTAGTTTGTTTATGCTTTATAATGCTAACCTGATATTTTCCCCAAGTTACAAGAATGATAATAATATCCTTGTTATCATTGTTACCTTTATGTAAGTTTACATCATGTTTGGTTTTTTTTGAGTTGTGTAAGTTAAATTTTGTGTTATAGGGTTGGCATCTTGATGCAAGAGTATCTAGTAGGAGACAATGAGATCTATTTAAGGATTGGCAGCTTGTAGAGATTTCAGATGGGTGTTACATATTTAGATGGGACAGCATCTATTTTTAAGAATACAGATAACTATTGTATATTCAGCCTCCAAAATGCACATTTGACTGTATTTATTAATTAAATGAAAATCAAAATTAAAAAAAATAAAAATTCAATTAAATAATAAATACAATTAAATGTGATTCTGTGATCATGGTCGGCCTATTGTAACGGCCTCATCATTTTTCTGAGTTTAGTTTTGTGATTTTAGCGGAGGAGCGGTAGGCTTATAAAGGAAGTGAAATGATGCAGCGAAGAAAAAGAACAGACTAGTTGTTGCGACTTTAAATGCTGAAATTTAAGGCACCAAGAATGGATGAAGTACGTGGTGTGATACTTTGTTAATGGAATAAGGAAGAAACATAGTTGAGGAATTTGAAGATGAATCTAGTGTAATTTAAAGTCCTCCCGTGAGTATTAAGAGAGGTCATTTTTATGTTAGTTTCTTTGAGTTCCAGATAAATAAACGTAATATTGTAGTAGTCAATCTTTTTGGTTCTGAGGCATTGTAATAAAGCTATTGTGAAGTAGATTTTTCTGAATATTCTTGAGTTTGCTGAGTGTTGCAAGTCCAATTTTCTAGGTCTCTGTAGTTAATTGTTTTAGAATTTCAAAATGTTAAAAAAAATTGTTTGTTGTTGGTTATGGTTTCGATTTTTAACTAGGAGGGTGTGTATGGCTTCCCTTTATTGGGTACCTGACTCTGGTCTGCATCACATCTTACTATAAATCCACCTGGCGTAAGTGCTACCTCCTTCGAAACTTTTGACTGAACTAAGTTTTAGCTTCGGAATACAATATCATTCTTCTACGTTTTGATGTAACTTGCCTTTTTAACAGATTTTTTAATTTAAAAAGTAAAATGCAGGACTTCTTAACCATAAAACTTTGTACTCATTCATATAAAACCAATTATTGTTTTTATTGACTGAAAATACGAAATCATAAATGTCGATATAATCAGTGTCTATGAGAGATACGCGAGCTTACACCTTTGAAAAGCTATAGAGCTGAAAGTAGAGTAAGAAACAGCTAGCTGGATTACATAAGAAGCTGCACTACAATCCTATAATTTATTATGCATAACACCAGAGAAAACCAGAGGTATCAGAGAGTAAAGGAAAACACAACAGCCACTCACCCTTGATCTTCCAATGATTTATCATCGTGGTCCGCAGGAATGAAATAAGCAAAAGACCTACACCGCAGTAAGTATGAGGATAATGGTTGCCCCGATGCTTCTAATAAAAAACCATGATTTCGAAAAGTAAGTTTTCCGGAATTCATTCCAAGCTTCTGCCGCAACGATCTTACTTTTTGTACTGTAGTATTTGATCAGTTTTTTCCTTGTTATTTGAATTGGATGGCAGCTTGGTAGTAAACGTGATTACTAATTGCTTACACGAGCTGAAGAGTCGGGTGACTTCAGAGTGCTGCCCAAGATTACAGACAATGACGCCGTTTTCTCTCATCACAGCTGCCCCTTTCTCTGTTTGGCACAACTCGTTCATGAACTAAACAAATGCCGTCATTCTTTTCAAAGGGCCGTACGGGGAACAAACTTCCAGAGCAGTTAAATTCCTGATGAATATTTCTGATTCCGATTCCAATTGTATAGGAGGGATATGTAGCGTTCTTCCCTCAAAACTAATATCTTGGATTTTACCAGATGCCTGGATTTTCACTCCGGCTTTCTCTAATTGAACTGCAGACGGGACCTTGTGTCTCACAGACTGGTGCATCTTCAAATCTTCCATAGAATTTCCAAGGAAATGCAGTGGTTTTCTGCCTTTTGCTTTTCCTCCTAGGGTTCTTCACCTCCAAGACAACAGTAGTAATCCAACCCTTAAAATCATCCTTATATAATGATTTGTGGATGACATACATCTTGGTATATCGAGTAATCCCATAGTTGAACCTAAAACAACATTCCCTAAGAGCAACCACTCATACCCTCGAGGTGTATTAAGGGACCTTCACTTGGTTACTCTCCCACTTGAATAATATACTTGTTGTATCTTCTTTATCTTCTTTTCTTGTGTGGAACTAGTGTAAAACCTAATACAAACAAGAGTCATGAAATCTATAATAATTCATTTCATTTTGATGAGCCCCCGGTCAAATTAAATTTATAAACCTCTTTGAGAGCAATGGTGATGATATACGTATAAATCAAAGAAAATATGGGGATGGTAATAATGATGAGTTTAAAATTAAGAATTTACATATCCAAGTTGACGTATTTCTATTCCTAAAAATTGATGGCATCATTAGGTACCTTAAAAAAATAGGAGACAAGCTTCCCCCAATTGACAATCTTGAAACCTTGAGTAGAACAAACTAAAGTCTCCCAAACAAAGAATAATTGAAAGTTAAACTAGAGTCAACAAATATGGATCTTAATCCAAATGGATCGCCTATCAACCTTCAAAAAGAGGAAACCATTTTAGAATAGTTTGATCGTTAAAACCAAAACTAATGTATTTCTGATCAAATCTAAATATTAAGCAAGCAATTAGGAATCTTAGCCTCTTAGATAATTCATTCATTACCCAAAACTTTATAACCTAACAAATATTCCAATCATATCTATAGACACCTAAAACTGACAAATCCTCAATTACCTAATCAATTGACCACTCCCCCTATTTGATTGAATAATCCCTATATATCCAAATTTCATCCCCTTATTAATTAAATAATAACTTATTATTTTAATTAGTAAAATCACTATTCATCCACACCTCATTCTTAGAGAAATCATTTAATCATCCTTCTTCTATAGTCTACCTTAGATAAACAAATCTAATTTTTAATTTATGGAAATATCCCCATCCTCATTCTGAAAATAGAAATAAACATATCCATTTATTTAATTGCCTATTTTCGATAATTTTCATCAAGTGGGCTAAAATTAGAACTATCCCCTTAATCTCTCTACATGCACATTCCCAATTCTAGTCAACCCCTCTTAAATCATGTGCATTCCCACATGTGTACAAAGATATGACCTTTTTTATGCAAGGCATGGTCCCTTTGTACACGTGTCATGACATTGCTACCATGTTACATTGGCGAAAGGACTTATCCATTCCTCGATGTTACTCCAAATTATCCCCTTTCATCCTCACCATCCAATATTTGGAAGGGGAATCTCCACCATTGATTTTCCCTTGAATTTTGCGGCCTCTTACTCTCACCAATCATATAAGGAAACTTGTCCTCCTCTCATCCTCCCAAAGGTCTCAACCAATTTGAGCCTCTAATATTTACTTTTTGTCATCACCTTTTAATATTATAACCAAAAAATTGTAAATAGAGGCCAACCTAAGTCATTATAAAAAAATCCTCATATGCAACCTTATGTTGCTAGTGAAAGCACTCAAGTACTACCAATGAAATTTTTTTGAGAACAACTACCACATAGCTTGGTGCAATATGGGTTGGTGTTTGTGAGAACTTTGTTTGTTTTTTTGTTTGTTGAAATTTTAAATTTATTTAATTTTAAAAGTGAAGTTGTTTTAAACACACGTGAAATCTATTGCATTTTTAAGACTTCCAAAATCTATGTGAAATGGGATGCTTGGTTCAGTTTGATATCATATGTATCTTAGATCTATGGCATGTTAGTTGTCATATATTGCAATGGATTGGTATAAATGCAATGAGTAGAATTTTATATTTTATGGCTTAATTGAAGGATAATGACAAGTCCAACAAAGAATTATAAAATGCATAATATACATAATTGTATATGAACTTATCTAGTATGCTAGATAGTAATGTCTTGATTTAATCTCATGCTTGAAAGAAAGGTTGTATGTTATTAAAAGTGAAAATAAATTTGAATTCTTAAATTAATCTAAATTATTTGTATAATTGATTTATATGATTAGTAGGGATGTCTAAAATTTTATTTTTTTGGTGTCCATATTAACTTAGTTTTATCTTTGAAAGAAAGGTTGACATGACATGGAAAACAATCTAAATTAGAAAAAAAACATAAATCATTCATACAATTAATTTATATGACTAGTGAGGACATATAATATTTTAACTTTGTTTTATCTAGTAACTTTGAAGAAACCATTAATACAAATTTTACTTTTTGGTGTCCTCTAAATTATTCCACCCTTGAAAAAGGTTGACATGGCACTAAAAGTGAGAAAAAAAAAAGATATTGAATGAATTGAAATGATTTGTATAATTTATTTATAATATTATTGTGGAGGCCTAGAGTTTTTATTTTGTTGTGTCCATTAATTTTGAAGAAACCATACATACAATTCATTTATACAAGTAGTGTAGATATCCAAAAGTTTATTTTGTGGTGCCTGCTAACATACTTCAACACTTGAAAGAAAGGTTGACATGTCATTAAAAGCAAGAAAAAAATCTAAACGACCAAATGAATTGAAACTATTTGTACAATTGATTTATATGATGTATGGATGCTGAAATTATTTACTTTTTGGTGTCCACTAACTTATTTTCACCCTTGAAATAAAGGTTTACATGACATTAAAAAAAAAAAAAAAAAATTTAAGCTACCGAATAAATTGAAATCATTTCTACAATTGATTTATATGAATAGTGTGGAGACCTACATAGTAAACCAATAGAAACATTAGAAGCATTAATTTTAAAAAAAATTGAACACAAATTCCTCAATAAATTAATATAACATCCATCTACATTAATACATATCCTACAAACAACATTAAATAATTAAAAATTTGTATATAAAACTATTTATTTTAAATATATATTTAAAAAACTCACCCACCCAAAAGTCTCACATCAATTTTTTTTCTAAACATTTATTATATTTTAAAATATTAATATAAAAATAAAATTGAAAAATACTTTTTTTTTTTTACTATAGTAATTATAGGAATGAATATATAAGTATTCATGTGATTAGCAATGATTAAAATTTTATCTTGTAATGTGATTTGCAACTCTATTTTATCATACAACTTAGAACTTCTAAATTTCTTTTGTTATGGACTCCCTAACTCAAATCCAATGAAGTTTTTTGTCATGTCAAGGAATGTTAGGGGTTTATCAATCCCTTCAAGAAAATTTCATGCCAAGAAATCTTTGCAAATTCACAAGCTAGCCCAGATGTAATTTTCTTGCAAGAAGTCAAAATTATAGATACCCAACTCCAACTTCCTCTTCAATCCTTATGGAGGGATGTTTGATTTAAATCCACTCTTCATAGTGATGAAAGTAGTGGTGCAATGTTAGGAATTGCACCTTGGTTATCCAAGTTTATCATATCTTCAGGATTTGATCCCAATAATAATTGTGTATGGTGCTTATTATTGCTCCAAGGAAGATCCATTGCTTTTTTCTCCATCTATGCTCCCAATGATTCCCCTTCTTGAATCAAATTTTAGGAATGTATGGTTAATGACCTCCCCATGGCTGAATGGGTTTGGGGAGGTGATCTCAACATGCTGGAAAATCACTATGAGAGAAGCTGGTTTAGCCCACATAAATTTTCCCAAAAATAATTTGATGCTTGGATCCTAGTGAGGAATACTATGGGAGTTTTAGATCACATTGTGGATAAAAGATATTCTCATCTCAATCATTGGTTCACTTGGTCCAATTAAAGAGAGGGTGATTTAAGGAAACTTAGCCGGATTGATAGATTTTACCTTGTTGATTCCCTTTCCATTGTCCCTTCTTCATATAACACTCTTATAAAAGTTGATACTTCTACCTCCCTTTTAGACCACCTCCTGATTTTGTTGACATGTCAACTTTCTTCTTGTTCTTCCCAACCCACTAGCCTACCCTTCAAGTTCAACACCTCCCATCTTAACCATCCTGACTACTTTGTTTCTCTTATCTCCATTTGGAACAAAGCCCCTAGACCTCAACATACTTTTGGTTGGTTACAATGGTGGAATGAAGCTATTATTCATTGCACCAACTTCTTAAGATCTTATTGGAAAAGAATGGCTAGAAAAAAAATTAGAATATATATATATATCAATTGGAAAAAAGTAGATCCCTTTTAAATTTAGCACCAACTAACATCTCTCTTCAACATATTGTTGTTGTTGTTGAAACAAAACTTAGAATATTTTGAATTTTATTGATGTCAAGGAACACAATTAAGGGCTAGGCTACATTGGATGAAACCAGGAGACAAGGGAATAAAATTCCTTTTTATTTATGTTAGGGATATGCATTCCAAAGAAAGAATAATATCTATACATGACCAACAGGGACACAAACTTGACAATCTTGATGATATTAAATCCTTCTTCTTTTAGCATTGTCAACAATTTTTTATTGATCCTACTAAAGGAGATTAAGTACAAGAAATAGTTAAATATATGGTTGGCACTTGCACTGCTAGCAAGATTGACTTTGCTCAACAAACTTACTTAGACCACTTGATAAACATTGAAGATTTAGATGCTTCCTTGAATGATATGGCTAACTCTTAAATTCCTAGGATTGATGGCCTACCATCAAAATCTTACAAAATATTATGGCCATTTATTAGGGAGGAGTTCTATGAGGTCTATAAAGAAGCATTTTCTAAGGGATCCTTAGGTTCTATTAATTAAGTGTTTATTTAAAATTAATTCTCAAAGGGAAAATGAGAGTAAGATTGCAAGTTGGAGACCAATCACCCTCCTTAATAGCTCCTACAAGATTATTGCTAGAGCTATTACTAAAAGAATTAAGCAAATAGTGCAAGAAATTGTTAGACCCAAGAAAACTAGTTTTATAGGAAGGAGATTCATTCTTGAAAATTTGGTACTTGCTTGGGAAACTATTGAATGGGCTCAAAAAATAAGACAAGAATGCCTCCTCATCAAATAATTGGATTTTGACAAAGCTTGTGATAGGATTAGGTGGTAGTTTATAGTTTATATTAAAAATGCTTAAATGGTTAGGATTTGGACCTAATCTTATTTCACATGTGAAACTCCTTTTTATGCTAATGCTTACCCATCTATCAATGGTTCAATCACTTGAAATCCTTTCTGAGCTTCAACGTTCAATAAGACAAGGTTGTCCTTTAGCTCATTTCCTCTATGTTCTTAGAGCTAATGCACTTGAATACCTTTTAATTCATACTAAAAAGAAAAACCTCATTCATGGTATCTCTCTACCTAGAAATGAAGTTGCTCTCAACTCTCATTTTGTTTTTGATAGCCTACTTTTCATTAAAAACTCTCAAGAAGAACTTAATAACACCATGGATGTCTTAGACCTATTTTTTTCAGCAAGTGGCTCACAACTTTCTCTTAGTAAAACTAAATTTTGGATTACTTCATCTGATCAACCACCTCCTTGGATTTACACATAGTGGAAATTCAACAATCATGGAGTAATTTCAAGATACTTGGGAATTCCCTTTGGAATAGGAGTTTCTCTATCTAAAATGTGGAAATGTTTCATCAATAAAATAAAAAGAAAGCTTCAACTTTGGTCAAACAATTTTTTATCTATGACTGGACGTATTCAAATTTCCAAAAAAATCCTCATAGCTAGCATGTTTACATCTCTTCATGTTGGCTTCCTTCCAAAAAATGTTATAATCAGCTAACTTAGCTAATTAGAGGGTTTCTATGGGGAAAATGGAATTTTACAAAAAAGGGTCTTTCAATTGCTTCATGGTTATACTGCATCCAACCATAACACAAAGGGGGTTTAGGAGTAATTGACCCCCTCACACAAGGGTTTTGCAAGTCATTTCTAAATGGATTACTAGATCTCTTAACGGAGCAGTGCCATGGAAATATCTTATTAGGCATAGAATTGCTACAACTAGAGCCAATAAGGCTTGGAAAGAGGTTGGGTGGAAAGATATAATCTTTATGGATAAATACTTCAAACGTCATGCGTCAAGCCAATCTTTAAGCATATGGAAAGCTTGGCAACGTGTTTCTCCTCTTCTTGAATGGAAAGGACAAGACCTTAGTCATGGCATGAGTTTCACTACTTCCTCTATTTGGTTGAATAGATTGATATGCTTCATGAGAAACCTTTAACGACTACCCCTCAGTTGCATAACAAGCTCTTATTCAAAAAAGGCATCAAGGAATTAAGGGACATTTGGGATTTCACATTTCTTACTTGGAAAAGTGACATACAACTTAAGGAGTAGTTCAAGTTGTCCAATTCTCTTATCGATGACATTCATAGGGTGCAAGATTTTGTTCCCTTAGAGTTTCAACTTGAACAATAGGAAAATGTGTGCTTTATAACCTAGGTCATAGAATGCCACTTTTCTCCTAATATCATTAAATAATGTCCTAGGAGTCCTAATTGGATTGAATATCAACCTCGCAGGTGAATCAATTTTCATTGAGGAGGACCTAGGAGGGGGGTTTTTTTAGCTTTTAGGGGTTCGCCACCAAGCCAAAGCTTGGAAAAGACACTTTAACATTCAACTCACAAAACCTATTAATGCAAGTCAAATAATGAGTGCAAATGATGAAATTAAGCTACACCAAGTTAGAGTATGTGTACCTGGGAAGTCTGGAAATGTAATGAGGATTTCATAAGTGTAAAAAAGTTGTCAAAAAGTGTTATGGAGGACTAAGACACCCTTACTATTGTCTTAGTCCTGTTGTTATTTTTTGAGGAAAATGCAGAATCTTTGAATGTCAAGACAAGATCCAAAAGAATCTCTACAAAAATCCACTAGGAGGACAAAGATGCCCTTACTATTGTCTTAGTCCTATTTGGAATTTCTAAAATCTTTGAATGTGGCCCTAAGCTCTAAGGTATGCATTTGTGTCATCTCATATTTGAGGTCTTGAATCTTCCAGATCTGGCCTATAGGTGAGTTTCAGTGAAGATGACAACTTTGGAATGCAATTTTACAACTTGACAAATTTTCACTTCAAATGATCTTCAAGTCTTCAACCTAAATCTGCAATCACAAACATGCAAGGGGGGGAAAACTTGTTGTTGTTAGTAAATGGGGGTTTACCTTGGTCAAACCCCTTGTTGGTAATTAAACCTTGAATGATGAAAAGAAGCATGAAATATGAAATATATAAATTATATCACCTTGTATGATGTCTTGTGAAGAAAATCTGCAATCTACCATGTAGTGGCCATGAAGAATCTAGATCTTGAATCCTTGGATATGATGTGAACAATGGTTGTAAATAGATCTTCAATGCTATATCCATGTAATCTTGGCTCAACAACATGAATGGATGCACTAAACCCTTGACATGATGCTTGAATCTTGATGATGGCTCCAAATTCTTGATGAGTTGCTCTTAAATTCATAAACTTGTCTTAGGAATGAATACTTGAATGCTTGTTATGAAAAATGAGTGCATGAACCTTGTATTTATACTTATCTATGCTTAATATCTCAAAATTACAATGCAACAAGCTGACATATAAAATCATTAATTAAAGGAGGCCAAATCCCACCAAGATTTGAAATTGAATCTTGAAAGTAAGCCAAGGAGGACTAAGACACCCTAGGTGGCATCTTAGTCCCAAGGATCAAATCTCGGGGCACAAACTCCAAAAGTGCCTTAAAATCAAGGTCCCAAAACCTTTGGGGGACAAAGATGCCCTAGGTGGCATTTTAGTCCCTACCCAAAAATGATGGACACACAAATGAAATCATTAAATTATCATTTATGCATTGGAGAATGTCGGGATTAGCCAAAAAAAGATATAATTCATAGGGCTTGTAGATGCAAAAGAGGAAAGACATAAATAGGGATAAATAAAGCAATATGGGCCCAAACAAGTGTCAAAATGCAAGGGTATGCATTTTACTACACTACACAACTAAAACTATGTACTCCCATTTCTTGCATTTTTTTTCCCTCTCAAACTTATTCACCTTAATATCCTTCGTCCAATTCAAATTCATCGTAGATTAAATCTAAAATGGAATCTAAATTGGTCCAAATCCAAATGGTTTAGCTTGAGCACTACTATTTGGAAATCAAAAGCTGAGTTCAAAGCTCAATTTTTAGCACAAAAGATTATTCATTACAAAATTCATTGTGGGAGAATGCCTCACCTTTCTACGTAATCAATCCACCAAATTTCTATTGTGTCACAAGTTAGAAACCATCATACATTGCCTTTTGGTCATGCCAACATTCTCAATCAATCTGGAAAGTAAATATGACTATTATTCCTGACATGTCCAACAAAAAATTAAAATGGAAATCAAGTCTTTTAAAGTTGCATTGTTCTTAGAATGTAGTTTCAAAATATTTTTGCCAATGTATCCTTCAATATATTTGGTTGCTCAAATGTAAAGCTATTTTTTCTAATGATTTTCTCCCTACAGAAGTGATCATGCATGATTTATTCTTTAATATTGTTTTGTAGCAGTCAACTCTTACAAAAGCAATGAAGAAGAAACATAGTAACATCTTAGAGCTTCAAACCCAACTATCTAAAGTTCAGTATCAGTTAGCAACGATTGCTAAGAATTGTAATGGATCTCTACTCTCAATGTTTAATATCATTATAGAAGAACATGTACTCCTCACTCTTGGAGAAAAGTGATTCTCTTATAACTTGTACACTACCCTTAGTAGTTTATTTTTAGTTGTCTTAGCTGATATGTGCTCTGATGTTTTTTTATTTCTTCATCTCTTTCAATCATTAGGTTTGCGATGTGCCTCTTCCAAACACATTTGTACTCTTGTAAATTCCTTTTTTATTGTTAATATAATGCATTTTCCCAATAAAAAATAACTTTTTCCCTTATACCCCTTTTAACTTTGCAAATTAGAGTTCTTTTAAAAAGCTTACCTACATATACCCTTATAACTTTGTAAATTAGAATTCTTCTAAAGAGCTTATCTACATATAAAAATATTAAATCAATGATGAAAAATTCTTTGTATCAAATTGAAATTAAAAAAAACCATGTAAGTGAATATTGTAGATTGCTTCTCTGTACAACTCTATAATTCTTTTTTTCTTGGCTACCAGTTCTATTTGTAGGTTTGCCTTGTGTTTGATGTTGGATTCTATGATTTTCTTTTCCTTTCTTCCAATTATAAAAATAAAGTATGCAAGTGAATATTAGTGTAGGGTATTGTTGAAGGCTATCATGTTTGATAGCGACAAGTAAGCATAAGGTTCAAAGAAACATGTTGCATATATGTATAAATTTATAAATGAATTATTAATTAACTAGGGGAGAGGGACCAGTAGTCGTGCGGGGTCAAATAGTTGTGCAGTCAATTGTGATTATAATACCCAACCTTACCACATATTTATACTATATATTGTAAATAAATAATCCAAATGTAAATAAAAAAATAACCAATTGTTGATCAAAAGTGGACCCATACTCAAATACATGAGAACCTCTAAATGTTATATAATTAAACATAAATACATTCATGAAGAAGTGAAATAAGTATTTTTTTGTCTCAAATAAAATATCATAACTATCCATTAAAAGTGTATCATTTAAAAAATAAAGTGCTCATTTAATAAAACAAGACACTCATTTAAACAAGTATTGTTATCATAGTGAAAAAATATTGTTCTTATGCGTACAACTATTGGGGTAGCAATGTACAAGCATTGGAATATTTTATTTTTATAGTGTGTCCTATCACAATATAAAAGGTGAGGACAATAAATAACATGTATTTTCCCATTAAATGTGAAGGATTTTCAAAAAGTCTTAGTGTTCAACTATTGGTCCATTTTTGTTTGATATAAGTTGTATTTTAAATAATTATGTGTTATTGTTATAACAACAAATAGATCTTTTGTGTTTAACTATTGGTCCATATGTGTTGAATATAAAAACTAGAGATATCAAAGGTTTATGGTTATCAATAGGTATATGGTCCATTTATGTTGTATATTAATTTTATTTTAAATAAAAATATGATATTCTACAAGCAACAAATGATATTTTTTGTTCAACTATTGGGGATTCCATGATTAAGTTTTGGTCAAATATTTAAAAAGTCAAATTTTTGAAGTGGCAAGTTGCATGACGACTCACACCTTCAAACCTTAGTTATAAATAGATAAGAGACTAGTCCACATTACAAAACAAAATGAGGGTTCTACAATATTCCAGGCAATAGCTAACAAAGTTAACACCCACGACTATTGACCTGATTCCACAAAATTGAGACTAAGCTTGTCGTGTATTATGAGTAGGTTCACTTACTATAAATATTTTCTTTTTCTTTTTTTTTAATGTCAATAAAAGGGGAAGCACCGCGTCAACAAAGAAATCTGTGGGTCTTCTCACTTGTCTTAGTTATGCCTCTGCTCACGCGTTTTCGTAGAAACGCCTTACCTGTTCTTTCCCGCCTCAGCTCTTCCACGCATTATTTCTACCAATTTGCTCGCGCACCAATAGTTCCAAGTTAGTCTTAAAAATCAGCATGAGGTCATTACTGAGAGCTATATTTAATTAATGAATTTTAGAGTGAATCTGCACACTTTCCCGTGTTCAGATTTTTTTTTGGATGTTACAATTAAATAAGAAATAAATAGTAGATAATTAAATTCAACTAAATATTAGAATTTTAATGTCTTAAAACATTTTGAATATGTAAATTAAATTTAAAGAAAGTGAATGATGCAGCAAAGCAAAAGAGCAGAGCGGTGGTTGCGACTTTATAAAAGCACCAAGAGTGGATAAAATCGGTGGTGCAATAATTTGTTAGGGGAATAAGGAAGAAACAGAGCAGAAATTTTCTACATCTTTTGGGAAAAGAGTGTAATTTGAAGTCCACTTGTGAGTATTAGCAGAGGTCATTTTTCTGTTACTTTATTCTAGTCCTGATAAATAAAGGCAAAATTGTAGTAGTCTATATTGTTGGTTGTGAGACATTCTAATAAAGCTGTTATGAAGTAGATTTTTCTGAATATTCTTGAGTATGTTGAGTGTTGCAAGTGAATATTCTTGAGTATGTTGAGTGTTGCAAGTCAAGAAATTTTGTGGTGTAATTTTCTAGGATTCTGTAGTTAAATATTTTTAGATTTTTAGGTATTTGTAAGGGCATCAAGTAAGTTCACTGTCAGCAATTGATCATGAGCCCTCTGTAAGTACCTCCTTGAAAACTTTTGACTGAACTGTGTTTTAGCTTCCCAATGCAATGTCAGTCTGCTAGGTTTTGATTTAACTTGCCTCTTTTAACCCATATTTTAATATAAAAAATAAAATTCAGGACTTCTTAACCCAAAAACAATATTGTTTTTATTGACTGAAAATACGAAAACATAAATGTCGATATAGTCAGTGTCTTATGACAGAAACATGAGCTTACACCTTTGGAAAGATATAATAGAGCTGAAAGTAGAGTAAGAAACAGCTAGCTGGATTACATAAGAAGAAATCTGTAATGGTCTATGTTGAAAAGAAAGAGCGAACAAAATTAATGTGCAGAACAAATTAACGAATAAGCTTACAGAAACACAAAAATACAAAATACATAATTTATAGTGGTTCATCAATTGACTACATCCACGGAAGCAGGGGAAAACTCTATTTTATTAATTCCATTACAGTACATTGCAGCAGCATATGATTTATGCATTAGAATATGCCTTCGAAGAAGAATGTGAAGAGTAACCTAATTGGAGGCAAATGAGTGTGACCGTTGGGTTTCATATCCAACAGTCTATTACTTTAATTGAAGCTGCACTACAATCCTATAATTTATTATTTATTATGGATAACACCAAAGAAAAGCACAGGTATTAGAGAGTAAAGGAAAACGCAACAGCCACTCACTCTTTATCCAATGATTCATCATCGTGGTCCGCAGGAATGAAATAAGCAAAAGACCTGCACCGCAGTAAGTATGAGGATAATGGATGCCCCGATGCTTCCAATAAAAAACCATGGTTTTGAAAAGTAAGTTTTCTGGAATTCATTCCAAGCTTCTGCCGCAGCGATCCTACTTTTTTTGCTGTAGTACTTGATCAGTTTTGACCTTGTTATTTGAATTGGATGGCAGCTTGGTAATAAACGCGATTGCTTACACGAGCTGAAGAGTCGGGTGACTTCAGAGTGCTGCCCAAGATTACCGACAATGACGCCGTTTTCTCTCATCACAGCTGCTCCTTTCTCTGTTTGGCACAACTCATTCATGAACTGAACAAATGCCGTCATTCTTTTCAAAGGGCTGTAAGGGGAACAAACTTCCAGAGCAATTAAATTCCTGATGAATATTTCTGAGTCGCATTCCAATTGTATTGGCGGGATATGTAGCGTTCTTCCCTCAAAACTAATATCTTGGAATTTACCAGATGCCCGGATTTTCACTCCGGCTTTCTCTAATTGAACTGCAGACGGGACCTTGTGTCTCACAGACTGGTGCATCTTCAAATCCTCCATAGAATTTCCAAGGAAAATGCAGTGCTTTTCTGCCTTTTGCGTTTTCTCCTGGGGCTCTTCATCTCCAAGACAACAGTAGTGATAAATGTCCAAAATATGGTTCCGCCTGAGCGATTTGCCAGAAGCGACATAATCAAAAGGCCGATAATAGATCTCTTGGAACACAACCTTGAGCATTATTTCAAGTTTCGACTGAGCAGTTTCAAGGGAACCTCCCATCTCCATAGCAAGAATTTCTTCCAAGACAAAGAGTGGGATCTGATTCTCTAATTTAATCAAATCCTTCAAGATTTCTGATCTCACAACAGGGTTGAATTTTGATCCAAATTTGGGAAAAAACCTTTCCAGATTCTCATAATTACCCACATATTCATTAAATAAACATCGGAAGAACTCAAGTATGAAACAAGCATCCGGAACCATCATACTAGCCAGGAAATCATTAGTGAGATGTGTTTTTCGATCGTAGCACTGTTTTATATCCTCTGCCCTCTCTCTAAATTTTGCCACCATTTGTTTCGACAAGTTTACCATGTTTTCTTTGAAGCGATTTTTCTCCTCTTCGTTAGACGTAGGGTTACTACCTTCCCTCAGAAGAATTCTTACAACCACTCTACTTACAGCTTCCCATTTGATTTCTAACATTCCCCAGAGTTCCTCTTTTTCGGAATGGTAAGGGCCGATGGAAACAATTTGAGGGAAGTAAGCATGCTCACATTCCTTCAACAAGGACGTTGATACACTGAAAATGCAAGGCGACGTCTCATTTTCTGATCCCACTCTTTCAACATGACCCTCGTCCAGTGTGACATACTTATGGACATGATTGTACCACAAATCAGACTCTATACTTGAGGCGTCTCTGGAAGAAACACCCTCCAAGAAATCAGACTCTGACATATTTCACAAGGTAACCAGAGAGGCCGATCTATTGAAGGAGTCTGTTGAAGAAATGCCCTCAATGCCGTTCAAGCCACTTCACCAATAATTGTTCTGAATTCTAAACAAGCCCGTCCATTCTTAAAATCGTATCCTTTACGGTGATTAACAAGTCAAAGGCCCTTTTCTTCTGAATACCGCTTTGCCATGGAATGACGTAGGCCCTCAAATCCCGGCACTGCCTATGCAGCCATTTGGCATGCATCCGATGGCCGTGCCATGAACGCATGGCAGAGTGAAAGTTGAAAATAAATGTAAAGAACGGGAAATCAACTTGTTGGATGCGAGGTGGGCATGACCTGGAGGTTGCAGGGGCTACGAATTACGGATTAATCATGTCGACAGTCTAACAATCGTTAGCAGCAGGGTCCATGGCACATCGAATGCATGTCATCCATTTTGATGTCTGCATAGCCAATGCCTCAAATCTCATGATTGGATTTTAACACCGCTAGACAGGTAGTACTCTAGCTTTGAAAGCAGTAAATTGTGACAAATTCAAATATGATATTTCAATTCACTTAATACGAGGTAGAAACACATTTATATAATCTCATTTTCTTTTTAATACTGTACAACTTAAATTCGTTATGTTTTATAGCCTTCTAACATATTCAAAAAGTTATTTTGTGGTGTCTTGTCTTCTTATGAAATGGATTATTAGGGTTTTTGAATTTTTTTTCAATGGTATTTCTTGATTTCTCATTGAATGTTCATGTCATTTGATTATGATTGTTAGTGAATAATATTTTTTTGTATTATATATAAGGGGGTCACAAAAGACAAATCCAGTTACATTGAAATGTACAAAACAAAAGAGGCCAGGCCTCACAATAGGAGCATCACGAACCTACATATCAGAAAGACCTATACAAAGATACAAGAAGGAGACCAAAAGATTAGTGTAAGATATCATCATGGGTGTCTACCCAGGCAGTCCACCCCATAGATCCCTCCATCCACACAATGTTTTTCTTCTCCTGGATTTGCGCAAGCATAAGGATTTGGTCCTTATTGGAGTTATTGTTTTCCTTAACCTCCTGGTTAAGTATTTTGCAAGTCCTCTCGAACATCTGTAGGTTATCCATATTCTCCCTCCAAACATAACCATCCTTCATCTCAAAGATGAAGAAAGTGGCATATCCCATCTTCAGGAACCTTTTGAGCTTTTCCTTTTCAATCAGCATAGTAGTATGAACCTGCAAGAAGATTTTAAAATAAGTGAGTTTTCGAAAAGACTCAGTAAGAACTCTGGGGTTGTTTTGATACCTTTCCTCGTTTCTACATTTCCAAATCTGCCATAAAATATTAGAGGAGAGAATGTTCCAAAATAGATTAGTATCTTTTTTTAGCCCATCAATATGCCCAGTAATAATTTCAAGAATATTAATAATCATAGGATAAGTGATACCAAACATATGCCAAATTTCCTTAGCAAAAATATAGTCAAAGAGAATGTGTCTACCAAACTCAGGTAATCTGCACAGGTTACAGTAATCAGCTGCAGAGTTATCTTTTCTAATTGGGAGCCTATCAAGAACCAATAGCCATTTAAAACATTTTATCTTAGGCTCAGTAGGGCCTTTCCACAATATATCAAAATATTTCTTCCAAGAGCAGATATCAAGGGCGGAGTACCAAACAGAATTGGCATGGTCAACGATGGCATCAGTATATTGAATCACATTGTAGATGTTTTTAGCTTTGATTTTGGAGACAATGGTCCCATCCGGCCATTTACAACTTAAATATCTATGAGAGTCCATATGGCAAGTAGTACGAAGGTCCTTGGTGGCTTTAAGAATCATATTATAAGTTTTCTTATGGGAGGCCGGGATATCAAAATTGCTTCTAAGATCATCCCAACTGATTATCCTGTCATGCTCAAAGAGGTCAGCCAATTGAGAAATGCCCATATTAGACCAGTATCTAGTAGAGCAGCCTTGGGAGAGGGCGAGGGGTTTGCCAAATGAGTGTAAGTTCCACCAGATGGACCTTTCACCATATAGCTGATTATCATCATGGAAGGCCTTGTTAGTAATATATTTCCTGACATGATCCAAAGCTTTCCAAATGGATCTAAAGACAACAGATCCTTGTACAACAATAGGAAAGTTGCCAATAATCAGATCATTAAAAGGAAGATTCTTCCAAGATTTTGCATTTTTAGGGAATCCCCTTTCTATATTGTTCCTAACAAGGATCTTCCATGGATCATTACCATCCATAGAGTGAAAAATCCACTTGGCAGCAAGGGCAATCCCTTGGAGTTTAAGATCCTTCAAGCCCAAGCCCCCAAGGAGCTTATCAGTATGGCACCAATCCCATTTAACAGCATGCATCTTTCTATTTCCTTTACCATCATATCCAGAGAAAATTTTTGACAGCCTTTTGAATTTCCAAGATTTGGTAATTACTGAACATCCAAGCTGAGGAGTAGTAGATATTGTAGGAAGAAAGAATTTTTTGGCAGACTTGAACTCTGCTAGCCAAGGACAAGGATCTATTGTGCCACTTATCTAGCTTCTTAGTGATTTTATCTTTAACCCAAGACCACATATCCTTAAGGAAGGGTTCAATAGAAAAAGGTATGCCTAGATATCTCACAATTTTATGCGGACCTCCTCATTGAAAATCATAGTTTTTAAACCAGTCACGGGGATGCTCATCCCATCCAAGACATATAGATTTGGAGTGTGATAAACGAGCGCTAGAAATAGTGCAGAAAAAATTGAGTTTGTTTTTCAGAGCTTCAAATTTGTCAGCAATAGCTTCAAAGAAAATAGCAGTATCATTAGCAAATTGGAAGTTTATAAGTTCTTCATTATTAGGGAGAGATATGCCCCTAACAGTAGGGGAGATTGAGTTATCTCTAAGAATGTAATATAGGCCATCAAAGGCAATAACAAAGAGGGCAAGGGCCAAGGGGTAACCTTGCCTGATGGATCTACCAAGGGGAAGGAGTCTAAAAGGGAGCCATTAACATCAACCTGGGCAAAAGCATCATTGAGCAACATATTAACAGAATTGAAAAAAACACTAGGAAATCCAAAAGCCTCAAGCATCATGGAGATAAAGCTCCATTCCACCCCGTCATAGGCTTTTTCGAAATCTAGAAGAAACATAGTAGAATTTTGCTAAGAGTAATTGGCCCAATTTATGGCTTCCCAATTGGTGATCAGATTCTCTAGAATATACCTTCCTTTAATGAAACCAGTTTGGGCAGAACAAACAAATTTGGGTAGGATATTCTCAAGTCTCAGAGCTAGGATCTTGGCAAAAATTTTATAGGAAACATTAAGGAGAGTGATAGGTCTCCAATTCTTAATGAGAGCTTTGTCCCCATCCTTAGGAATCAACTTAATAATACCCCTAGTGATGGAGCTACCCAGGGAACCCCTAGCTAGGGATTTCGAGTAGATATCTTGAAGATCTTTGCAAATCCAACTAATATTAGCCTTGTAAAACTCCACAGGGAGGCCATCGGGCCTAGGGGCTTTGTCATTATTAAGGGAGAACTTTAATGGATTTTTCATTTTCCTTCAAGGAGATATCTTTAGACAACAAGTTAGCATCTATAGTGGAGATCCTATTAGGGATAAGAGATCTACACTGATTTCTAAGGGAAGAAGCCTCCTCCGAATCCTCAGAAACAAAAAGATTATGGTAAAATTTAGCAAAGGCCTCTTTGATGTTGTCAAGGTCAGTTATTTCTCGATTATCAACTATAATTCTCTCTATAGTTTCATTGGACTATTTATGCTTGATGAGGTTAAATAAAAATTTAGAGCCACGATCACCAAACTGTAGCCACTGAGCATGGGATCTAATTTTGGCACCTCTAGTTTTAACCTGTTGGTGTTGTCTAAGGGCTTCCTTAGCATTAATCACATGAGAGATGAGATCATAGTCTAAGGGATTGGCTTGGATGTTAGTTTCAACTTTCTGAAGGTCAGAGGAAAGTTTTTTTCGATAAACCTATAATCTCTGGCCCTTTTTTGGCCAATGGTCTTTAACAAATTCTGCCAAGTGAGAATGTTCATGTTCCATCTATCCATGTGTGAGCTGGTGGGAAAATTATTCCTATTAATGAGTCTAATGATATGAATGGCAACAAGAGTGTCCTCATCTTTAAGAAGACTAGAGTTAAGGATAAACTTGGGATTGATCCTTTGCTGCACATAGGGGAATTATTAATTCTAATACAGGTGGAAATAGGATGGTGATCGGAGAGGGAAGTGGAGGTGACAAGGATAGAGTTTCCCAGGTTATCAGGAAAAACAGAGAAGAAATTTTTATTAGCATAGAAATGGTCAAGTCTAGAATATATTCTTGAGGGACCTTGTTGGAAATTACACCAAGTATGCCATAAGCCAGGATTCGTGTCTTTATTTCTAGCCAAGGGGTCAAAGAAATGTTTAGCATTTTTCATTCTATTCCAATGAGCTTTTTCCAGGTCTTTCCAAGCAAACAGAAGACCACCAACTTTGTCCTCCTGGGATTCAACCATATTGAAATCCCCACCCACAAGCCATGGGATATTAGGGAGAGCAGCCAGCCAGTCCTAGAGGCTCGCTCTCTCCCTAAAATCATTCGAGGCATAAATAGAGCATATGCCAAAGACATTGTTATTATAATTAATAGTAATCCACACTGCTCTGTTACAAGGGGAGAGCCCATTGCCAGTAATATAATTCTCCCATCTTGCATTAACCAGAAGCGTAACTCCACCCCTGCCCCTAGGGTGGTTAGTATAGTACTTGATGGCATCTTTCCAAAGGAAGTTAAGATTGGATTCAAGAACGAATCCAATAGCTTTAATCTCTTGCAACATCAAGAAGTCCATGGATTTACAGGTATCTAAATACCACTTAATAACAAACCTCCTGTCAGGGGATTCAAGCCCCCTTATGTTGCATGAAATGCAATTCATGAGGAAACATGCGAGGGGGGAACAATGATCTATGGACCCCACAATTGGGGCCATATCAACAGAATGGATATCCCTGAGCTTTTTACTAGAGGAGTTCTTATTTTTGGAGCCCAAACACCTCCCCCATCGTTTAGATGTGGGGAAATCACCCTTGAATTCATCCTTATTATCTGAACCAACAGGGGATAGGATATCCACAACCATGGTCTGCTTTGGGTGGAGAATAGCAAAAACAAAGGAGTACTTACAGGCAGGGATGACCTCAAGCAAACAATCATCATTAAGCTCTCTGAAGATCTTATGAGGGAAGTTCTGGGGAGGGGCCGAGTCAATGCAGCTGTCAGAGAAGTCCTTGTGGATCAAACTTATTGGGGGGAGAAAATTTGGGTTTCCTGTGAGACGGCCAGGACGGGGTTGTATGTGCTGGAGGCTAGCAGAGGATTCAAGGACAGGGAGCCCGCAATAGAGGTGTTAACCTACTTATTAATCCTTTGTCTACGCTTATTGGAAGTTTTTTCCATGGTTTGGAACCCCCCATTTTAAGTCTCATTCACAAAGGACAAGGAGTTAGCCGAGATTAAAGTAGGGGAAAGGGCAACAGGGATGGACGAGGAGTTGGAAGCCATAGTGGGGGGGATTAGTAGGCTCTACTATATGAGGGGTTTTGTTCACCGAGGATTCCACATTAGGGTTAGCAGTATCAGTGGATTTTTTGAGAGGCGAGGGCTTAGCCGACATTGGTTTTTTCTTAAGGATGGAGCAGTCCTTCCTCAAATGCCCTTCTCTTCTACACAAGAAACAAGTGTTCAGACCCTCAAGAATTTCAATAGGACAAGAGTAATTGTATTCAAAGATGTTAATGTTAATATTGGTCAGAATCTCTTTACCAGGATTCAACGACATAAGTATCTTGGCATCCATATGAGGAACCAATCTCACAATGTCATCCATTTGAATGACTTTACCAAGTGGTTCAAGCAATTGGGGATGAAAACAGCAGGATCTGTTTAACAATAGAATTTCTTTAGTTTGATATATTCTAAGCTTTAATTCTATTATATAATAAGTGGGGCCCATACCAATACCATTTTCTTGATTTCCTCTCCATATTTGTCAAAAGATTTGACACGGCTCATAAATCCAACTTAAATCATGCTCCCAATAATTTAAACACCTCAACCCATAGCTTATAATGTAAGAAGGGACAAAACATGAAAAATTTGTATTTTCAAACACCCAAATTTGAAAATCATAGATGTCATCCATCTCCCTACCCACTCCACATGACATCTTCTTCAACATCTTGGGTTGAGACATTTTAGTACTATTGTTGAAGGACATGAAGGGAGCTTCAAAAGAGTTTGTTGTAAAGTCAATAAGTGTGTTTGAAATTACCCTAGTACTTTATTATCAATCAAAGCATTTAGGATTGCATAGGAATGAATTCAAATGTTGTGCATGAAATTTTCCTAGTAGATATGTATCAATAATGTGGAATTATAATAATTTATAATGTAGTTATTTTAATTTGTTAAGAAAATTGACAAAATCATGGAAAACTTTACATTCTTGCTAAATATGTTTAGTGGGTGCTTGTATTCTCCTTATTTGAAGAGAGTGGGAGTGTACGAAGAAAAACAAGATGACTCTTTAAGATGGAATTGTCATGTATATCGTTTCTTGGCCACTAAAATTTGACACTAGCCAATATAACCACCTATATAGAGAGAGTCTTTCTTGATAATAAAGATCATAATTATTTTCCATTGACATGTGTATGGAAAAATCACAAAACACATTATGACTTTTAAAATATTTGGTTAACACTTTTGTTTCCTTTCATCTTCCCATAGTTGAAGAACATAGAGTTTTGAGTTGATATAAACTATCCTAGGTCATATTCTACTATCCTTTCCTAGAGGGATGAATCTAAGTTGGATGTTATACCTTCATCATGAGCTTGGTATACACCTAAATTCCATCACCTTCTCGCACCATTCCTAACATTGCTTCCTAACATCATTTCTAGCACTATGTTGACACCACCCCACTAATTAATTAAGTTTGTGCTAGTGGTCTCTTTTCATTAACTAGTTAGACCACATTATCATGTTTCTAGTTCATTAAATTAAATCATATTATTTAGTTAATTAGGTTACTTCTATCCATTATCCACAAATAAATAAAATTAAAATTTTATCATTCACTTGCCCATCCATAATTTTACTCAAACTACTAATATATTGTTTTGTAGGTGAACGCTTTATAAAGAAATGGTTTCAAAACATATATTTAAATTTTAAGGAATCAATCTTTATTTTTATTTTTATTGTGTATATGCTTATGTGGTTAGACAACTATATTTTCTTCTCTTTCACCCTTGTAGAATTTTGATAATCAAAAGTGGTCTAGTCACTTTTGTACTTATGTGATTAGAATTAGGTATATTCTTCTCTAGAATCCTTGTGTGATCTTGAGAATAAAAAAAAATCTAATCATGTTGGCTCATCATGTATTCTCTCTACTTACTCTCTCCTGTGATCTTTCAAATAAAAGTGATTATTTCTTTTTCTTTTCCTTTTCCTTTTCCTTTTCATAGAGGTCTAGCAACTAGGGTTTTATCGCCAAGCATCAGCTAGAGTCCCACATTATAATAAACTATATAAATTCCTTGGAGAAGTTATCATTTTGTGTTAAGTGGTTGTGTGTTTTAAGTGTAGTGTAAAGTGAGGAGGAATACTTTCATCCCACCAATATCCAACCCTTAAAATTATCCTTATATAATGAATTTTGGGATGACATTCCTCTTAGTATATCGAGTAATACCATAGTTGAACCTAAAACAATATTCCCTAAGAGCACCCACTCATAACCTTGAGGTATATTAAGGGACCATTATTTGGTTACATTGTTGTTGTGACTTCTTTATATTCTTTCCTTCTATGGGACTAGTGTACAAAACCAAATCCAAACAAGAGTCATACAATCTACAATAATTCATTTCATTTTGATGACCCCCTAGTAAAATTCAATCTATAAACCTCTTTGAGAGCAATGATGATGATATCCTTATAGATCAAAGAAAATATGATGATGATAATAATGATGAGTTTAAAATCAAGAATTTCTATACCCAAGTTGACCCATTTCTATTCCTAAAAATTGATGGCATCATTAGCTACCTTATAAAAATAGGAGACAAGCATCCCCTAATGAAAACTCTTGAAACCTTGAGTAGGAGAAACCAAAGTCTCCCAAACAAAGAACAATTGAAAGCTAAACTAGAGTCAACAAATATGGATCTTAATCCAAATGGATAACGTATCGGCCTTCAAAAAGAGGAAACCATTTTAAGATAGCTTGATCCTTAAGCAAGAAATTATCAATCTTAACCTCTTATGTAAGTCATCCATTACCCAAACTTTACAACCTAACAAATATTCCAACCATATCTACAGACACCAAAAATTGATGAATCCCCAATTGCCTAATTACTCGACCATTTCTCCTATTTGATTGAATAATCCCTATTTATCCAAATTTTATGCCCTTATTAATTAAATAATAATTTATTATTTAATTAGTAGAATCACTATTCATCATTATTCATCCATACCCCATTTCTAAAAAAAATCATTTAATCTTTCTTCAATTCTATATTCTACCTTAGATAAATAAATCTAAATTTTTATTTATCAAAATTTCCCCATCCTCATTCCAAAAATATAAATAAATATATCTATTTATTTAATTGTCTATTTTCTACACTTTTCAACAAGTGGGATAAAACTAGTTATCCCCTTAATCTCTTTACTTACACATTCCTAATCCTAGTCAACCCTTCTTGAATCATGCACATTCCAACATGTGTACAAAGATATGACCTTTTTGTACACAAGACATGGTCCCTTTGTACATGTGACATGGCATTGGTACCCTGTCAAATGGGTCAAAGAACTTTCCCATTCATCAATGGTACTCCAAATTACCCCTGATCATCCTCACCATCCAATATTTAGAAGGGGAATCTCCACCTTTCATTTTGTAAAAACCCAAAGTAGGTTTGGTTTAGGAATTTAGTTTTGATTAGGTTGAAGTTGTTTCCCCATTGTATTAGTATTTGTTTATACTTTTTTTAAAAGAAATTTACAATCAACTGAGTACTCAGGAACTAAATTAGCCATATGGGCTAGAGAGTCCCAACGGACAATAGAAGATACACAGCCAATATAGGCTCTTCTGTCCTAGGCATGTAAGTGATCCATCGAACCATACCTCTATTCAATACATAATAGGAAAGCCCAATAGCCATATGACTATTAGGATAGGCGTCAATCAAGTTTTGCTCTGGTCAAAGTCTTAGACTCGATGGGACCAACCGGGTCCTGAGTCACCTACAAGAGGTATAACAATACATCTATAAGTATTGTACCAAGAACTCCAGTAAGTTTGATATGTAACAAGGTCTTGTACTTTCTCTTGGATTTCGGGCAACCGGCCAAGTACAGGACTAATCCACCCTGGGGATTCATCTGAATATCAGTGGTTTCTTTTTTTTAAAGATTTTTCACACTTATCTTTGAATTATAATTGATATTCTTAATTTTGATGAGAGTTAAGCAATCAACCTATATCCTTAGTATCTAGGTACTGAAGACTTCCTTTGTCTTGTAGACTACCTACATACCTTGTATCTACGGGGTCAAGATACTAAAGGATTTGTAGTATCTAGGTATTGGAGACTTCCTTTGTCTTGCAGACTACCTACATACCCTGTATCCACGGGATCAAGATACTAAAGGATTCGTCGGGTTATAAATATGTAGTTCTGGTTACTAAACTAGATTGATGTAACTGCTTGAGTGAGTACCATCCCTTACGAGGATCTATACCTCAAGTAGTTCTTCGTCAGCTGTCACCCTGTCACCCTCTCAAGTGGATCAGTGACAGGAGCCTCATTAAAGACCTATACACTACACCCAAACCTAAGAGGAGTGTTAAATTTTAGAGTTGAATTTCACGTTTCTTTGTTTGCCTAGCCCTATCCAATTCAATGTTCCTTTTTTTTTTTTAAATAAATTAATTAATTAACCAATAAATAAATAAATTCATAACATTTTTGCCGACATCATGTAAATAACCTAGAGAAGAATTACTATTTCCATGTAATTTAAAATTATTCCAATATGTATATTAAACAAAATTATCCATGCAAATTTTTTAATAAGAAATTCACTATTTTAAGAAACGCACTATTTATACAAGTTTAGGATTATTTTCCGAAAATATAAAAGAAAGAAAATTACCCATGCCCTTATTTACCGAACTATCCTGCGATCTTTTCAAAACATAATATGGAAATTGATTTATTGACTTTTCGCATAACACTAAATTAACAGATTTATGTTGCCAGAAAGATTAATAAATTAAAATATACCCTTAATAGTTCCCCTTTTAATATTGCAATTACTCAAATTCGGCATTTGCAATTTAATTTATCTATCTATTTCTTATTAAATTTTAACTATGTAATTACAGTTATTTACCTTAACTAAAGCCAAAGAGGATAAGGTAAGAAGTTAAAAATGATATAATTCTTGAGTGAAACAAATTAACATTTCTGGTATCTTGTTTTTCTCACGAAGGCTAGAAATAAAATAAAATATAAAAATTAAAAGAAAATACAAGACCAACGCATATTACAGGAAATAAGACAAATGAGATTTTACACAATTTGTGTTGTATTTCAGCGATGCAAAGAAAGATAAAGAAAATGAATAGGGTTTGCTGGAAACATAATACAGACCATACCAAGCAAGATTTATGAACAATAAATTAAAAAAAAAATGAGCCGCATTCCCCACAGCTGCTGCCTCAATCGACTATTTGTTTTCAGGTATGAGGTAATAGCATTTTTCAGCTATCTAAAAGTTGTTTTATTTTCCCAAAAAAAACACAGCAAGGAGGGCAAGGAGGCGTCCTTTTTTTTATTTCAGATTTCCCTTCTAAGAGTGACACAAACAAATTTGTCCAGCAGTAAAAAAAAACAGCAAAGAAAAATCATTTATTAGAGAAAGAAAATAGGTGAATTCAAGCTGAGAAGAAAAGAGAAATAGGAAGTGGGGAAAAAAAAATGATACAGTTTGCTGGATATGAAGAGATCTAAATAAAATAAAAATATGAAAATAGAGCTGACTCATCCAGAGATACAAATAGTGAGGCATTAGTGTAATTGGCACTGAAGGTGCTGGTGAAACGATGAAATTTTATCAAAAGGAAAATGCGCAGAATTTAGAATTGTAATTGCTGAAAATTAAATTTGCTAATTATATATGGAGTTTAAGTATAAAATTATTGCTCATAATAGAAAAAATATATAAAATTTAAGCTAAGCCAGCCATAAAAATGAGCAGAGGTACTATTACTTACTTCTTTTTTCCTAGCTTGAATGTTCTCAGAGAGCCTCAAAAAAAAGTCTTCGCTTTATTCTTCGTCAAACTTTCCAGCTTACTTCCCAACTACCCGTCGCTTTCCTGTTTTCTGTCTTCTCTATGCGGATTCCATTTCTCTTATATAGCCCAAAACTTCCAGTCGGTTAATTCCTTAAGCGATAAACAAAGTATGGCGGTGAAGAAAAAAAACAATTAGATTTTTACTATTCCTTGGCTCGGCTATGCTAACCCACGTAAATTTTCACATAAAGAAAAAGAGCCACGTAATGGGATATTGTGGCGTTACGGCAAGCCCTTTAGCTATTTAAATCATTAAATATTCCTCCTTTTAATGTTATTTATTTTACTTACAGTTGCCTTTCATCCTTTTTTTTCAATGTTATTTATATTATCTACGTTTGCTTTATTAGTATTTGCACAAGTTTATTGTATAAAAATAGTTTTCATCTGTTTTTGAGACAGACTTAAAGTTAGAAGGCAATCAGTCCATTTATCCAATTAATAGTAAAAATAATATTTTAATGACAAAATATAAATTAGTGGTATTTAACAATCATAAATTCACGGAATGTAAAAGTTATAAGAACAATAAATAACATAAAATTAAGGTATCATATTAATGATTATATTTTTAGCCAAATAAAACACAAACATTATAGTCAATTAAATAAACATATACTTTTTAAATAAATAAAAATAAAACCTATGTAGTTAAAGGATGTTTGTTATCTATGTGGTTTTGTATTAAAGTCAAGGTTGTCAAATTTTTTCCCTTAAATCTTGGAGCCTCCTACTCTCACCAATCATATGAGGACACTTGTCCTCCTCTCATCCTCCCAAGGGTCTCAACCAATCTGAGCCCCTAATATTTACTTTTGATCATAGCCATCCAATATTATAGCCAAAAAATTGTAAATAGAGGCTAACTCAAGTCATTATAAAAAAATCCTCATATGCAACCTTATGTTGCTAGCAAAGGCACTCACATACTACCAATGAAAATATTTTGAGAACAACTACCATATAGTTTGGTGCAATAGGGATTGGTGTTTGTAAGAACTTTGTTTGTATATTTATTTGTTGAAATTTTAAATTTATTTAATTTGAAAAGTAAAGTTGTTTTAAACACACATAAAATATGTTACATTTTTAAGACTTCAAAAATATGTGTGAAATGGGATGCTTGGTTCAATTTGATATCATATTTATCCTAGATTCTTGACATTTCAGTTCATATATTGCAATGCATTGGTATAAATACAATGAGTGGAAGTTTATATTCGATGGCTTAATTGAAGGGCAATGACAAGTTTGAAAAAGAATTATAAAATGTATATACAAATTTGTATATGAATTCATCCAATATGCTAGATAATTTGTGTCTTGATTTACTCTAATGCTTGGAAGAAAGGTTATGTGATATTAAAAGTGAAAATAATTCTAAATTCTAAAATTAATCTAAATTGTTTGTATAATTGATTTATATGATTAGCGGGGATGTCTAAAAATATATTTGTTGGTGTCTATATTAACTTAGTTTTACCTTTGGAAGAAAGGATGACATGACATGGAAAACATTCTAAACTACAAAATAAATAGAAATAGTTCATACAATTGATTTATATGACTAGTAGAGACATACAATTTTTTAACTTTGTTTTATCTAGTGACTTTGAAGAAACCATTCATACAACTTTTACTTTGTGGTGTCTGCTAAATTATTCCACCCTTGAAAAAGGTTGACATGACATTAAAAGAGAAAAAAATCTAAGCTACTAAATGAATTGAAATCATTTGTACAATTTATTTATAATACTATTGTGGAGACCTAGAGTTTTTATTTTGTTGTTTCCACTAACTTTGAAGAAACTATTCATACAATTCATTTATATGACTAGTGTAGATGTCTAAAACTTCACTTTGTGGTGCCCACTAACATACTTTCAGCCTTAAAAGAAAGGTTGATATGTCATTAAAAGCAAAAAAAATATAAGCGACCAAATGAATTGAAACCATTTGTACAATTGATTTATATGATTAGTGTGGATGCTAAATTTTTTTACTTTGTGGTGTCCACTAACTTATTTTCACCCTTCAAAGAAATGTGTACATGATATTAAAAAGCAAGAAAAAAAATCTAAGCTACAATTGATTTATATGACAATTCTTAATGTTGAACAGAAATTCCCAAATAAATTAATATGACAACCATCTACATTAATACATATTCTACAAACGACATTAAATAGTTACAAATTTTAAACACAACTATTTATTTTAAGCATATATTATCAAAAACTCACCCACCCAAAAATTTCACACTAATATCTTTTTCTAAACCTTTATTATATATTTTAAAATACTAATTTAAACAAAAAAATTAAAAAATACTTATTTTTTATTTAGAGTAATAGGAATGAATATATAAGTGTTCACGTGATAAGCATGGATTAAAATTTTATCTTGTAATGTGATTTACAACTCTATTTTGTTAACTCCTACCCTTCTTGTGTAATGTTCTCCTCCAAAAATATACCTTTTGCCATTATACCCTTTTTAACTTTGCAAATTAGAATTCTTTTAAAAAGCTTCTACATATAAAAATATTAAATCAGTGATACAAACTTCTTTACATATCAAATTGAAATTAAAAAACCCCAAGTACATGTAAGTCAATATTGTAGATTGTTTCTATGCAACTCTGTAATTCTTGTTTTTCTTGGCTGCCAGTTCTGTTTGTTGTTTTGCTTCTTGTTTGACGTTGAATTGTATGATTTTCTTTTCCTTTTTAATAAAGCTCTTTCTTCCAATTATAAAATGAAAGTATGCAAGTGAATATTAGTGTAGGGGATTGTTGAAGGTTGTCACATCTGATACCGACAAGTAAGCATGAGGCTCTAAGAAACATGTTGCATGTATGTATAAATTTATAAATTAATAATTAATTAATTAAGTAAAATTATTCCATTAAATTCAGATGCATTAATAATTAGATTTATGGTCTCTCAAAATTAAATTACCTCATTATTAGTAATTGGATTTTATTAATGAATTTCAGACAAAATTCTTGTAAAACATTACTAATGTCGCGTATGAACACATCTGGCATATGAACACAATCCAAATTTTCTTGAACTTTTATCAATCCCATGAAATTCACATATAAATCAGTAGAAATAAAGAAGTCATGGAAGCTGAAGAAATAATTACATTTTAAGACAGAATTCCACAAGATTCCAAAAACTTGGTGCTAAGTTTGTCGTGTATTCTGGCGTACGCTCACCTACTATCAATAATTATATTTTTTCTTGTAAATGTCAATAAAAGGGGGAGCACTGCGTCAACAAAGAAATCTATGGGTCTTCTCACTAGTCTTGTTTAAACTTAGTTATTCCTCTGCTCACGTATTTTCATACAAATGCCTCGCTCGTTCTTTCCTGCCTTAGCTCTACCACTCATTATTTCTACCAATTTGCTCGCGCACCCATATTTTATTTTAATTTTAATTAATTTTCATGCTATTTTGTATCATAAAGTTCAAATAAGAATAAAATTGATAAAGTGCATGCCCTGAAATAGGGGTGCTTAATAACCACTACTCAATTATATATACTAGTAAGTAAAGTTCATAAGGTGACCTCATGCAATATCCTTTTGACTCAATTTTGTATTTGAGAATAGCTTTATTTATCTTTCTTAGTTGTATTTTCACATTCTTGTTTTTCTTTGTAACTTTTATTCACTTATCAAAATTGTCTAAGGTGAGTGGTGGTAATTGGTTTGCAAATTAAGTATTTTTTAGGCTTTGCACACCAACCTTTACAGTTTTGACTCCTATGATTTTGTGTGCATGCAACTCACCACTCAACATTGAGTTAATAGCTCTTATATTTGTTGACCATGGAGAAGGCATTTGCTTGACCTGGCGATATTTGGGTAGAGGATTTGACTCCTTCATATATTTTTAAAGGGTGGAATCCACGGTGTAATGATGTGGATACACACTGATCCACCAAGAACCTTAACAATTTGTTTTGATCTTGGGTTGCAAACAATCCTTAGCAACATGTCCTATTGCAAAACATCTAGACAACGAAAGGAAAATCCTTCATAATCTAAATATTGTGACTAGCAACAATCAACCATTTTAAGGTAATATTTGTGGGGATATTTCTTGATATATCCATATCAACAAGGATGTGGGAAAAGATCATATGAGTAAAATCCGAAGTTTCTAAACCTATTGCTAGAAAGGTACCCAAGGAATTTCATATGGCTTTGAAGGAAGAGTCAAACTAGAATTGCAATGGTAGATTTGGTAGTCGAACCCTAATAGGCCTCACCTTGAATTGAATGTTAGGGTTCAACTAAGGGTAATAAGGTTTGAGCAGGAACATGTGTTTCCCCCAAATCGAATGCTCGTAGAGAAAAAAATCTTGATCATTTACACAATAAAAAAATATTAACTATTAAAAACCACAAGCACAAGGATAAACTTGTAGGTTCCTTTCATCAAAGGTTTCCACACATCAATAATCCACGGGAAATTCTGGAAGACCAAGTTAGAAGTGATTAATGGCAGTGAAAATGTTTCATTTTCAATTACTTCTTTTTTAATCTCCCTAGAAAACTCAAGAATATCTAGGGTGATTTAGCTATCTTGAGGAGGTTAATCTTGTTGATGAGAAAATTTTCCCCACCCCCAAAGTATCCAATCGCTTGATTGGGTGTGAATCCCATGAGAATTATTTCACCCCTCTATTGAGGGCATCACAAGCATCACAATTTCTAAAGGAGACACCCTCAAAATCAATTTATCTTTTATTGCCCTTGTTATTATCCACGGAAATGTTTTGTGCCATTTCTAGAGGAGACTATAGTTATGAGGTTTTCAAACATTGTTTGGTCACCAGAACAAGAGGAGTCATCCTTTAAGGAAATTCCATGCGTAGAAACCCTAGCATCTTGATAGTTTAAGGATTTCAGGAGTGTCATGAGTGGCATCCATAAAGTGTTTTTAATTTTGCTAATTAAAATTATTTTTAAAAATTAACAAAAAATTAAAATAAAATAAATTTATATTCTAATCTTTTCTTGTTTTTTAATCAAAATGCATGTCTATTAATTTAATATATCAGCCTAATATATAATCTAGTACACTAAATCATTTTAAAGGGTAAAAGCACAAACCTGTGTCACACTTTATAAAGGAACCGACCAACAACAAAAAAAATTCTGAACTTCGACCACATAAAGTGGTCTTTATGTTTTTAATTTCAAAATGATGTAAACTAATGGAATGTAGAACTTTTGATGAAGTTTATTTCTGTAATTTTCATATTTTTTAACAATTTAAGAATAGATTTTGGAATACTAAAAATTTTAGAAAAAAGTGACGTTCACTAGATGTAAAGAAACAAATTGAAAAAAAAAATTATTTTCCCTTGAATTTTTTTATCCAAATAGGTAACTTCAATATCTAGTGCATGGGAAAAAAAATCAAATTTTTGATTTATATTGTTCTCATAATAACGTTTTAAAGTCAAACTTGTCAGAATTTGACACTTTTCATTAGACGTCAACTATTGTTTATTTTTTTAATCATTTTCAAAAAACAAATTATACAATTTTGAAGAGGACTCTCTCCTCTAGTGCACCATATATTTTTCAAAAAAAATTGAAATTTTTTCCTTTTTTTTTTAATTTCTAATTAGCCTATTTTTTAACTTTAACAACCTACTTGCATTATTTTAAAAATAAAAATATAATAAAAATAATCATAATATAATATATATTTGGATTCACCACTCTGAGCTTTACAAAAGGGTATTTTTCTTTTTAAGAAAAAAAATTCTAACTGAACAAATACTCTGTTGAAGTTGAATGTTTTCTAAAACTCTGAAAAAAGGTGAGTTGGCTGCCAAGTAGGATGCCAACTAAATATGTTTGGTCAGACCATTTTTAGCTAAGCAAGTTTCGGCCAAAACCCTCTCGATTGGAGCATGCTCAACCGAAACATGACCAGACAATAGGTGGTCGATCGAAATATTTTAGGCCAAATAGTATCCATATAAATATATTTTTTAGATTTTTTAACTCAAATTTTTTTGGTAAAATATAAAGGAAGGCTTATTTTGACAAAAGAAGGCTTATTTCAACAAAAAAGGCTTATTTCGACAATAGGATACTTATTTCAACAAAATAAAACATGTTTGGACAATAGAAGAGCTATTTTTGAAGGCACATTGATCTTCAACTTATAATTGATTATATCATTCTTTTCATGGGTGCATTTGAAGTTAGTTTTCACTATTTTCATTTGAATATGGTTGAGAACTAGGGTTATTAGGTTATGGTGTACACATGTACAAGGACCGACAATTTTGGATCATTCAAGTGCACCTACAAACTTGTGCTATGAAATTTGTAAAAATATGCATAACTTCACCTAGTGTGTTTTAGAAAATCATTATGTATTATGTGATTCAAAGCTACTTCTCCCTTATTTATACATTAAATTGTTGCATCTTATGATGATATTCCTTCTACATGTCATGATGTTAGATATGTCCATAGAGCCATGTTCTTTTTATATCCTTTATTTTAAATACATTATGATGTGTTTCATGATCACCATTCTCCCATAGCTCATGTGAGACCTATCAATATTCATTTAGATATATACCTCTCATGATGCTTGGAATATGTATTGACAATATTTTGTTAGCCTAGATCATGTATGCACATTCATGCTTCATCATCTTTTCTTACATTACATGATGATATCGAGGTTACCCATGACAAAGAGAAACCACCTAATATGAGATATATGAATTAAATTCTTAGATTTCATTATTATTGATCACCAATTCTATGTTCTTCCATTCTAGAAAGTATTTTTTTATTCCCAATATCACCTTTTAGTATGAGAAAACATATACAAACTTAAAATATCTTACATAAGCATCAAACAATGTGTGTTCCCTTAATAAAAATGATGTCCAATTACTTTAGTGATTAAAGCAACATCTTCAATAAAATTGCTATATCAAATATGTTATAAATTTATTAATATAAATATATAAAACACATTTTATACAACAAAAAAATATTAGTAGTTTCAATGATAAAAGTATTGAAGACATGATTTGTTGCAAGGAAAAAAAAATTAAAAATATTAGAACATAAAAAAACAAATATCACTAAAATATTCTTCATAATTTTTAATACAATTTAAAAAAAAAAAATGATCAAATATGACTTTCATTTGTAAAAGTTGAGTCCTTAAAGATTGAAAACAAAGGGACAATTTTACTAATTATACCTAAAAATCTAAGATAAATTTATAAAAATCATGTTCACTACATCATATTCCTTATAATCATCTTTCCAATGCCTACAAAGCAATGAAAACCTAATACATGAGAAAAAAATATGATATTTTGAAATAAAAATATTATTTAAAGCACTAAAAAGAGGGTGGGGATCCTTAGGTAATTAAGCCCTTGTAAATAAAATATTAAAATTAATGTGGAAGATCAAACTTTAGGTTTTGAATTTGAATAAAATGTTGTCTTATTTTCTAAGTAAAACTTTAGTTGAAATGTAGTTTAAAGCTTTGAATGATACACAATAAAAAAGTTTGAATTGTTCAATCGGTGAATGTATTCATTTTGAAATGTAGTAAACGTAAGAGAGGGTCCGAGAGGTCTTGACTAGTAGATTGTTTTTCCTCATTATTTTTCTATTCTATCAAAAGGGAGGTTCCCAGTGTATTTGATTAATGAGTTATTTTATTACTATTTGTCTATTATAACAAACAAAGTAGCATTGAATAGAAGAGAGGGTCCTATCATATTTGACTAATGGATTTGTTTTTGTCATTGTAGAAAAACTATAAATGACCGATTTGTATCATAGTAGGTAAAGTAGTAGTCAATAGAAGAGAGGGTCCCAACATTTGTGACTAATGGATTATTTTTTTGGCACAACATGAAAAGTAATAGTGAACAGTTTCTATCATAGTAGGTAAAGTAGCATTGAATAAAAGAGAGGGTCCCAATAGATTATTGTTTTGTCACTAAGAAAAGTAATAGCCAACAATTTCTATCACAACACTTAAAGTAGTATTGAATAGAAGAGAGGGTCTCAGCATGCTTGACTAATGGACTTTTTTTTTTATCACAACAAAAAAGTAATAGTGAATAGTTTCTAAGCAGTTGGTAAAAGTAGAATAGAAAAGAAAATCCCTACATACTAATTGATTTTTTTGTTCTCACAACAAAAAAACAATAGTGAACAGTTTATATCACAATAAGAAAAAATAATAGTAAATAAATAAAATAAAAAAATACTAATATTTGACAATTTATTATATTTCTATAATGATAGAAAAAATAATATTAAAAATAGAAGAGAATCCTAATATATATTTGACTACTAAATTTTTATCCATTATTTTTCTGTCACTAACAGAAAAAATAACAATAGACAGTAAAAATAAAAAAGATCCTGCCCCTTGACTAATAGATTTTTTTTTTATCTTTATTCTTATGTGGATGAGACGCAATAATGAACAGCAAAGTGGGCCCAGGCTGGATTATTTTTATGATTATTTTTTCTTATCTTTATTCTTATGTGGATGAGACGCAATAATCGGATATTTTTCAAATATTCCCTTACGCATAATTTATTCATACTTTTCAATTAAATTTATAATGATTGTTTAATGTTTTAAATGTTTTTTTTGTTAGAAGCATTTATTAATTTTATTTGGAAGAAGAATTATAATAATTGATAATCTATTGTATTATTAATTAAGTTTGAAATATATTTTTATCAATAATTTATTTATATTTCTTAATTAAATGTAATTTTCTAATTTGTAAAAAAAATTAAGTTTTCATTTTTGTTTATAAAAAAAAATTATTATGATTGAATTAAACAATATTAGTTTTTAATGAGATTTTTTTAAAAAAATTTAACAATGACACAATTAAATTAGAAATAAATAGTAAACAATTAAATCAAACTTTAAAAAATATAATCAAGAATAAATAATGAAATTCTAGAGTCTTACAAAAAAAATATAGTCAATAGTAGACAAATCAAACTTTAAAAACATAGTTATTGTAAAGGTTTTGTAATGTCATATTTGTTGTTGTTTCTTTGTTGTTTGTGACTATCTTTTGTTGTCTTATTGTTCTTATTACTATACTGTAAAAGGTTTTGGACCCTTTAAAAACTCATACTTTATAAAAACATATATTATAAAATAAGATAATACACATAATAATAATATAACATTATTCATAAAACTCCAAAATTATTAAGATCTTATTAACCCTTGATATTAATAAAATCTTATTAACTCAAGTCAGAACTCAACTCCATAATTTAAACTATAGGATCCCTATTAATACAAATAATCTTGCACATATATAAATCTACAATAACTAAAACTCCTAAAAGTATCTATTCTAAGGAAAATAATAATAGAACCAAATATTTTTAAAAAGGGAATTGGATATGGAAAGATCAAGACATTTTTATGAAATGTCTGAAAAATCCCAAACCATGGAAAATTTGCACATTGATTATCATTGAAAAGATGAAACCGCAATTAACCAACAAAAGAATTTAAGTTAAATCCACAGAGCTACCTATTTTTATAGCCTAGCTATGGGTAAAAAAACAAATATTTCTTCATGGCATTCTTAGTATATCTTCACAATGCTCTCTTGCTCTTCTTTCTCTCGTCATTTCTCATTGTAATAAATTTATATATTGTATTTTTATCACTATTTATAAGTTATAGTCACTCTATTTGCTTCATGTATGACAAGCGCATCATAAGGAGAATGACAAGTGTTGTGTTATCAAATATATATTATTTATTAATAATATATATAAAAATGTTGAGAGATATCTTATTTGAAGCATTTATTTTTTAATCAATTGTACTCACATAAAAGTGCAATTGATGCCTTGAGAAGGATATCTCTCCACGCTTATATATATATTATTAATAAATTATATATATATATATATGCTAGTAGCATTCACAACACAACATGGAAGAAAAATTTATTAGGGTTAGGGTTATAATTAGGGTTGCGGTTAGGGTTAGAATTAAGGTTATAATTAGTATTAAGGTTATAGAGTTATAATTAGAGATAAAATTAAGGTTAGGTTTATGATTAGGGTTATGGATAGGGTTAGGGTTAGGTTCAAGGTTAGAATAAGGGTTAGGGATACAATTGGAGATAGAATTAGAGTTCAGATTAGGGATAGTTTTAATGGTATAGTTATAATTAAGGTTAGGGTTAGAGTTAGGGTTAGGGTTGGAGTTAGGGTTAGAGTTAGGGTTAGGGTTAGAGTAAGTTAGTGTTACGGTTAGAGTTAGAGTTAAGGTTAGAGTTAGAGTAATTTAGTGTTACGATTAGAGTTAAGGGTTAAATCAGTGTTAGGGTTAGAGTAAGAATTGGACTAAACTTTAGTGTTAGAGTTAAAGTTAAGGTTAGAGTTAGAGTAAGTTAGTGTTAGGGTTAGAATAATTTAGGTTAGGGTTAGAGCTAAGGTTAGAGTTAGAGTTAGTGTTAGGGTTAAAATTAGTGTTAGTGTTAGTGTTAGTTTTAGGGTTAAGGTTAGAGTTAGAGTAAGTTAGGGTTAAGATTATGGTTATAATTATAATTAGGGTTAATTTTAGGGTATAATTCCAACCCCTACCTTAATTATAATCCTAACACATATCCTACTTCTATTGCTAACCCTAATATAACCCTAATTATAATTCTAACCCTAACCATAATTCTACCTGTATTCATAATCATAATTCTAATAGCAACCTTAATTTAAAATGTAACCCTAATTAAACCCTAACCCTCACCTAACTTTAGTTCCTTAATTATAATTGGATCCTAATCCTTACCCTAGTTGAACCTTAACCCAAATTGAATATAAATCCTAATCATAATGATAATCAAATTCTAACTGAATCTTAACTCTTACCACTATTGTAACCCTAACCTTAATCCTAGTTGAATTATAACCCCAACCCTAACCCTAACCCCAATATTTATCATAGAACCCTAACCCTAATTGAACACCAATTGAATCCCAACCCTAACCATAATAAAATATTAACCATACTTACACCCTAACCCTAAGACTAATTAATCCCCAACCCTAACCCTAACCCTTACTCCAGCTCTAGCCCTAACATTAACTTGTAACTCCTAACCCAAACCCTAATTGAACCATAACCATAACCCTAACCCTAATGTTGATCCAAATATTTATTTTTGAACCCTAACCCTAACCCCAACCTTCGTGCCCTAATGCTAACACCAAGATTTATTATAGAATCCTAATTAAATCCTAACCTTAATTAATTATAATCCTAACCTTAAATCTAACCCTAACCCTATAACTATAACCTAATTCTAATTCTAATGTTAATTGTACTTCTAACTCCATTCACTAACCATAATTCTAATGGAAGCCCCTTCTAACTGTAATACTAATTGAGCCCTAACCTAACCTTAGTTGAACCATTACCTTAACCCTAACTCTAATTACATCACACCCTAATTGAATTGTAACCCTAAGCCTACTTGATTCTAACCCTAACCCTAGCCCTAAACCTAAACTTTACCCCTAGCTAAATTATCTTGTAACCCTAACCTTAACCCTAACCCTAATTGAACCCAATCCTAACCCTAACCATAATTAAATTGTAACTTTAATTAAACCAAAATCATTTAATTCAAACCCTAATTGAACCCTAACCCTAATCATAACCCTAATTCTAATGGAAATCAATTTTAATTATAATTTTAATTGAACCCTAACCCTAATTAAAACCTAACTCTAGTTTCAAACCATTACCCTAACCTACACTAGTACAAAAACAACAATATATGACTGAAAAAACTACTAAAAATTGCCTACAAATGACTAAACTTGGTCATGTGACCATCAGTAGTTTATTGTCAGTCATTTATAACGCGACCAAGTTAATGACTAAACCAGTTTTAGTCATTTATTGGTTGTTTTGACTAGTCAATTTGGTAGTATATTTAGCCATATATTTAGTCATTGATTTAGTAAGATTTGGTAGTATATTCAATCATATATTTAGTTATTGATTTAATCAGATTTAGTCATATATTTAGTTATATAGTTAGTCACATGACCATTAGTAGTTTATTGCCCGTCATTTATTTAATCATTTGATTATTTTGGTAGTGTTTTTGTTCACTGATTTATGTCAACTAATTTAGCCATTTATTTAGTCATTTGATCAATTTAGTAGTGTTTTTGTTCACTAATTTATATCAACTAATTTAGTCATTTGATCAATTTGGTAGTGTTTTTGTTCACTAATTTCTATCAACTAATTTAGTCATTTATTTAGTCATTTTATCAATTTGGTAATGTTTTATTGATACATTATTTATTAATTGCATAATCATTATATTTAGTCATATTTATTCACTGCTTTGTCAATTGGTAGTTTATTTAATAGTTTTTGTTCACTAAAAGTGTTGGAAATGAGATAATGTTTTTTAGGTTTAAACATAAAATACAGAAAAATATAATCAATCATTCATTTGCACATAATGAAATAGCTATTAAGAAGGAAAAATACTAAAATTTTATTTAGAAAAGGTATTCTTATAGAAGATACAAGATTTAAATGTGTCTTTTCTTTGAAAATATAATTACAAAGTGTGTTTTTCAGTGCTGTGACTGAGAAAACTAAGTTACAAACATTTATCAGTGGACGAGCATCTAGAATTCTTGCTTCCATAAGAAATTTTTGTCTTTTCAGCATCATAGAATTTTGACTCTCTGGTTACATGTTCCACCTCCTTGATTTGTCCAATTTTGGTTGTTGCTTCAATGTATTTGAAGTGAATGTCGGGATCCTCACTGCCAACGAAATTGAAAATATAGTTTACCATAGTAGCAAAATATGTCAGTAATAAGACTAAATGAGAATGGATTGAAGAGAATTCTTTGTTTGGAAAATAGATAGAAAAAGTGCAAAAAGATGCATATGGAACTAAAATCTTTGAAAATATTGTATCCATATCAAAGCATTACCTTAATTTCAGCTTCTTCAACTATTACATCAATTTCATACCCATGAAGAGTTTGTAGTGCACCTTCAAAAGTTGTAATCATGCCTATCTTAGCCTATTCCCCACATGAAAATATGTTCAATAAAATAATAGAATACAAAGTAAAATAAAGAATTTAACTAATGAATTGTAGAAAATAGATTTGTGTAGTTTATACTTGTATCGTTGATTACATTCATTACATTGCAGATCTTTCAAACTCAAAGCATTACTTCACATTGCATAACTAATAACTAAATGTTGATAGATGACAAAATTTCAATTACAATATAGTTTATTACAAAGTCAACCTAAGTAGTTACGCAATTACTTCACATTGCATAACTAATAACTAGGAGCAGCTACCAATTGCATTAGCTTGTCATGGCATTCCATGAGACCACATTTCTTTGAGGCAATTTTTCAAACAGTTCACTGCCTTGTCTATGCTATGACATTTTTCATGCATGTGACCTACTAAAGTATAATTTTATCAAATATTTCACTGCCTTGCTACTATGGCTAAAATCCTAAAACCATGTCAATATCGTGCAAATGGAATGCTACTATGGTTCAACAATTTGTTTCTTATGCTACTATGGTTAAGCAATTTATTTCAGGGTTCCATATCAAAAACCATAGGCTATTTATCAATAGGAAGAAGATATATGAATTTACAACAACTAAAAAGCAATTACCTAAAGAAAGAGATCAATCATGACATTGTAATCAACTAGACAACCACCCTCCATTTGATACATCATCAGTGCAAAGTTTGCAGCACCCTACAAAATTTACTCAACAAATCAACTTATCACAATATGAAAACAAACAAATGTTTTTGTGCATTAAAAATACTAATATGTGAGTATTCTGGAATCAACCATTGGCTTCAAACTTATCCCTAATGATGGATCCTGCAGAGAAATTTAAAAGGTTGAACAACATAAATTTTATCCAATTGATTCTAGAAGACAAACCTAGTAGCATACTGTGAAGAACCACTCAAAAGCATAACTAATTTAGTTTTTAGGAGACAACAGTGCAGAGATTGCAAGAAGAATTACTATCTCTATGTCAAAACTCAATAGTATAGTCACAAATACAAGAACAAAACACAAAGAACAAGAGCTTGCCTCTTAGCTTCAAGCCTTCATCTAGGCCGTGTTGACCAATAACCACACCTAACAATATTCATGTACATGACTTGAGGAAAGTTAAAAAAAAATTATAAAAAAAGCTGCACATCAACACCATTATAATTTTGATTGTGTTTGCCTACATCCATACTTATGTACATGACTTGAGAAAAAGTTAACCATGTCAACTATGTCAAGTTCTGAACAAATGCAAATTGTGCATAGTAGGCCTTGTCATATGCTAATTATATATTATTTTTACATAATATTATTTCCTTCATCTCTTTTGGAAATTTAAAGTTATGATTGCATAGGCAAATAATACAGCAAAAAAAAAAGGGAAGATTGCTAGGACTATAGTTGTAACACCCAATAAGTCATGTCGAAATCCAAAGTAATCTCTCAAAAAGTGTTTTATAGATTGCGAAGGTTGTCCGATTACGTTGATTTGTTTGCTCAAATCACCATACTGAGTAGTTATGAGACCATTTAGAGTTCAGCTAGTTGGGCTAATCCAATAGTACCACACCCGCCATCCAAAATTTGTTTGCACCAATAAAATTTTCATTAGTAATTTGATGATGAAAAAGTGCCTTTGTAAATGGTGACCATATGTAGGAAGATTGAAAAGACATAAAGCAATTAAGTTGAAAAAGATCCACCAAGTGGAAATTATTTTGAACTGGATTAGAACAAGAGTAGTTCAGAGTTTAAAGTAACAAATATTTTTGCACAACAATTATGTACATAAATCAATAAAGTAGAGGCTATTTTTTCTCTAAAACATATGTGTAGAAGCGGGCAAGTGTGGTGAGGTCCAAATAGTAAGGAGATTGATGAAAGATAGAGGAATTAAAAAGATACTTACATGTAGCTGGATTGAAGGGCATAAAATGGTACATGCCTTTTTGTGTAGGAGACAGGTCGCATTCACAAACATGGAAGAGCTATGCAAAATTAGAGAAATTGGCTTAGCAAATGAAGGCAGTTGGCTTGGAAAATGAAGGCAGTAGGGTATTTCCAGATTCAAGAATTTTACTTAATGTTGTGGAATAAAAGAAAAAAGAAACATTTAACTGCCACCATAGTGAAAAGTTAGCAATTGCATTTGGTTTGTTAAACATGGCCCTTGGTATAACTCCTAGAGTTGTTAAGAACCTTCGAGTATGTTCTGATTTTCACACTACATCTAAATTCATCTCCAAGATTGTTACAAGAGAAATTGTTATCCGTCTGGTGGGCCCCGCACTACGCCGTCTCTTCATGTTATTTATGTTACCATGTATGTTTTCATGCATATCTGTATGTACATAAGTGTGTTTTGTCTAGTCGTTAGCCAGCTCCTCACGTATAGGTCACTTTTTCATAATAGTAAGTTGAAATTCATACCCGGACAAGTCACTTTTAATTAAATTTTATTACGCGGATAGACATTCCCTTCTTCTTTGGCATTGCACTCGAATACAGTGAGGACTGGCAATTTGAACTGAACACGTCTTTGAGGTATGAGGATAATGCATCCCCCTGTGTGCTACTTCAAGCATCTACAACACATTTTTGCTTTGAATTAATTTCATGCCTCCTCACACGAAAACGATATAACTTCAGGAATTATCTCTATCAACTATATGCTGGTGGGCTATTGCGCAGTGAAGAAATGGTTGTGTTTGGGCACTTGCGAGTGCATGAAGAGGCTGCTTCTTTTGAAGGAGGTTGTTTTCTAAAAACTACTATGGCATGAATTCCCAGAAAAATGTGTTGAAATCAATTGTTTTATGAAGTATATGTTGTTTTTTCTTATTTATATGTGCAAATATCTGTGTATTTAAGAGTTTTTTTTTTTAATTAAATTTGGTTATTATCACAACATCAACACGTGTAAACAAATCATGTATGTTATATCATAATTCACTAGCATATCACCATCATATGTAAGTCAACATATATGTTGTACTATGATCTTTAAGGCATACGGTAAATTCACTGTCATAATTCATCAACGGAAAATTCACCGCCAGCAATTCACCATGGGAAAATTCACCACCATGAAAAATTTATCACCAAGTAAAATTCACCACCACTTCAGTGGAAAATTAACGCATTAATATTTTCTTTTGCAAAAAAAATCAAAGTTTTATATTAAAAAATATTAATGCGTTTAATTTTCCACCGCGGTGAATTTTACTTCATAGTGAATTTGTCATGGCAATGAATTTTACTCCATAATGAATTTGTCATGGCAATGAATTTTACTTCATAATGAATTTGTCATGGCAGTGAATTTTCCCACAGTGAATTGCTAGCGGTGAATTTTCCTAGAGCCGATCTTTAAAACTTCACTGGAATGTATTCTATAAAGAAACTCTTACTATAAAGACTCTATGCAAGTGAATATCACCCAAGTCTCAACATCTCTCCTATTTAATATTTATTGTAGAAGAGAGTATCACATTCAATCCAAGAAATAAACCTCATGCTCGGTAATGGGATAATCCCATCTCATCCCTACTCCACAAGAACTTGGTAGTATTTATAGTTTTTGTTAAAGAATAGGTAGTGTTCACCTAAGTATTAGTTTTCATCATCGAAACATCCCTACTTTCAATCATCTCCCTCACACACATCAATGTGCTTGGTTCTAGCATGATAAATAGGATTCTTGACAAAACAAATTGCACTTTATGAATCACATTTCATATTTCCTCCCTCTCATTTTCCTTTGACTATTTTTCTTTGATCATAGCTCAAATTTCCCTAAATATAACATCCCTTGAGTAGAAAACCTTTAGAGTTTTTGGATCCACTACTTGTAGCATGTAACATTGTCACCATAACTGATCAAAATACATCTTTTTGGCTTGAAATCCAACTTAGACTATCTCTCTTTTAACATCTAAGTAAATGCTTCACAATGAAAAACTCTCAAATGTGTAACAACCAGTTTTTTGTTTGTCTACATTTCATATCATATATTTTTTTATCATAAAAGTAGGAGACATACTCTTCAAGTAACATGTGTCGCCAATCAAAAAGATCAAACATAACCTAGAGCAATCTTTTAAATATATATTTGGCATTTTTTAGGGAACCCTTCATCCTAATAACAAGGAGTTCCCAAAAAAAATAAAATGGAATTTGAATTGTAACCAATATTATAAAAAGTGATTTCAGTAGAAATTAGTAAGTTCTAAGTTCTATAATTATGCCTTTCATCACTAGCAATGCTTCTCCTTAAAGGGTGGGAATTAAATGGTGATAAGTTGTATTTTTGGTTGGGAGAGAGATCTTAATTCTAATGTTCCTCCTAAAAGGTGGAAGTTAACTTGTGGTAAGTTGTGGTTTTGGTGGGTGATTTTTGGATGAAAATTAACTAATGGTAGGTCGTGTCATTTAAGTTGTTGCCACTTAAAAGGTATATCCAAATTTAAGACCACTTTTTTAAATATTACACAGCAATGGTGATGGTGATTTGAATTGGATTAGTTCTTCCCTTTAGCTCTTTCTTTCTCTATGTTCACCTAGGCAATAGATAATCCAATTTAGAGAAAGAATAAGAGGAATTTGAAGAAGAATTCTACATCTTTTTTAGGAGATCTAGTGTAATTTTAAGTCCACTCATGAGTATTAGTAGTGGTCATTTTTCTATTAGTTTGTTGTAGTCCAAATAAATAAAGGTAATATTGTAGTAGCCTATCTTATTGGTTGTGAGGCATTGTAATAAAGTTGTTATGAAGTAGATTTTTCTGAATAATCTGGAGTATGTTGAGTGTTGCAAGTCCACAATTTTTTTGGTGTAATTTTGTAGGTGTCTGTAGTTAATTGTTTTAGAATTTGAAAATGTTAAAATTCTATTGTGGTTTCAACTTTTAACTAGAAGGATGTGTATGGATGTTAGGACCAGCTACCCTTCATTCAGTCCCTTATTCTAGTATGCATCACATCTTACCTTGAAATCACCTGGCCTAAGTGCCTCCTTCGAAACTTTTGACTGAAATGTGTTTTAGCTTTGGAATGCAACGTCATTCTGCTGGGTTTTGATTTAACTTGTCTCTTTTAATCAATATTTTAATTTAAAAAATTACATTAAGGACTTCTTAACACAAAAACTTCCTGATAAGTAGGAGGTACTTTCATTGACCAATGTTTCATGAGTAGTGGTTCACAAGAACCCATCTCTCATGATAGTGAATGGTTCACTTGGCACTCATTGCATTTAGGTGATGCTCATAGAGATGAAGCAATTGGCCTTCCTAGGAGGTCACCCATCATAGTACTACTCCAACTCAAACGCGCTTAACCCCAGAGTTTCCCCAAGGTTAAGCCCACTTAACTTGCAACCCCATTTGCAAAACCTTCAGCAATTGTGCCTTATGAACCATTCATTATAGAGCCCTTTTAGCTCATCAATTGATAAGTAGGAGGTATTTTCCACAGCATGACAAATTGTAATATTGCTTTGTAGTTTTACGAATCAAACTCATTAACCCATATTTCATGAATAGTGGTTCACAAGATATTATTTTTATTAACTCAAATACTAAAACATAAATATCATATAATCAGTGTCTATGAAAGAAACACGAGCTTACACCTTTGAAAAGCTATAGAGCTGAAAGTAGAGTAAGAAACAGCTAGCTGGATTACATAAGGAATCTGTAATGGTCTATGTCGAAAAGTAAGAGCGAACAAAAACAAATGTGCAGAACAAATTAACGAACAGCAACACAAAGACACAAAAGACAGAATTTATAATGGTTCATCAATTGACTAAATCCACAGAAGCAGGGGAACTCTGTTTTATTAATTCTGTTACAGTACATTGCAGCAGCATATGCTTTATTATTTTATATAACATTATCCATTGGAATATGTCTTCGAGGAAGAATGTGAAGTCACCAAAGTGGAGGCAAATGAGTGTGACCGTTGGGTTTCATATCCAACAGTCTATTACTTTAAAAGAAGCTGCACTACAATCCTATAATTTATTATGGATAACTCCAAAGAAAAGCACAGGTATTAGAGAGTAAAGGAAAACGCAACAGCCACTCACTCTTTATCCAATGATTCATCATCGTGGTCCGCAGGAATGAAATAACCAAAAGACCTGCACCGCAGTAAGTATGAGGATAATGGTTGCCCCGATGCTTCCAATAAAAAATCATGGTTTTGAAAAGTAAGTTTTCTGGAATTCATTCCAAGCTTCTGCCGCAGCGATCCTACTTTTTTTGCTGTAGTACTTGATCAGTTTTAACCTTGTTATTTGAATTGGATGGCAGCTTGGTAATAAACGCGATTGCTTACACGAGCTGAAGAGTCGGGTGACTTCAGAGTGCTGCCCAATATTACCGACAATGACGCCGTTTTCTCTCATCACAGCCGCTCCTTTCTCTGTTTGGCACAACTCATTCATGAACTGAACAAATGCCGTCATTCTTTTCAAAGGGCTATAAGGGGAACAAACTTCCAGAGCAATTAAATTCCTGATGAATATTTCTGAGTCGGATTCCAATTGTATTGACGGGATATGTAGCGTTCTTCCCTCAAAACTAATATCTTGGGTTTTACCAGATGCCCGGATTTTCACTCCCGCTTTCTCTAATTGAACTGGAGTCGGGACCTTGTGTCTCGCAGACTGGTGCTTCTTTAAATCTTCCATAATATTTCCAAGGAAAATGCAGTGGTTTTCTGCCTTTTGCTTTTTCTCCTCGCACTCTTCATCTCCAAGACAACAGTGGTAATAAATGTCCAAAATATAGTTCCGTCTGACCGATTTGCCAGAAGCGACATAATCAAAAGGCCGATAATAGATTTCATGGAACACGGCCTTCACCAATATTTGAAGTTTGGACTGAGCATCTTCAAGGGAACCTCCCATCTCCATAGCAAGAATCTCTTCCAAGACAAAGAGTGGGATCTGATTCTCTAATTTAATCAAATCCTTCATGACTCCCGACCTCACAACAGGGTTGAATTTTGATCCAAATTTGGGAAAAAACTTTTCGAGATTCTCATAATCACCCACATATTCATTAAATAAACATCGGAAGAACTCAAGTATGAAACAAGCATCCGGAACCATCATACTAGCCAGGAAATCATTACTGAGATGTGTTTTTCTATCGTAGCACTGCTTTATATCCTCTGCCCTCTCTCTAAATTTTGTCACCATTTGTTTCGACAAGTTTACCATCTTTTCTTTGAAGCGGTTTTTCTCCTCTTCGTTGGACGTAGGGTAACTACCTTCCCTCAGAAGAATTCTTACAACCACTCTACTTACAGCTTCCCATTTGATTTCTAACATTCCCCAGAGTTCCTCTTTTTCGGAATGGTAAGGGCCGATGGAAACAATTTGAGGGACGTAAGCATGCTCACATTCCTTCAACAAGGCCTTTGATACACTGAAAATGCAAGGCGACGTCTCATTTTCTGATCCCCCTCTTTCAACACGACCCTCGTCAAGTGTGACATACTTATGAACATGATTATACCACAAATCAGACTCTATACTTGAGGCGTCTCTGGAAGAAACACCCTCCGAGAAATCAGACTCTGACATATTTCGCAAGGTAACGAGAGAGGCCAATCTATTGAAGGAGTCTGTTGAAGAAATACCCTCAATGCCGTTCAAACCACTTCACGAATAATTGTTCTCAATTCTAAACAAGCCCGCCTATTCTTAAAATCGTATCCTTTACGTTGCTTAAAAAGTCAAAGGCCCTTTTCTTTGAATACCGCTTTGCCTAAATGCCCAGAGAATTTAGGACGCGGCTAATCTGTAGACAAACGAATTGTCTATGCAGCCTACAAAAGGGCCATTTGACCGCATTTTTTAATTAATTAATTAATGCGGTCAAATGGCCCTTTTGTAGGCTGCATAGAAAAAATGCATAAAAACATACATAACATATCATGCCATCATACGTCGGGGCCCACCAAATTATGAAGCGGAAGAAACGGAAGTGACGGAGTCGAAGAAACGGAAGTTAATGGAGGCAATGACGGTGACAAAGATAGACAGCAGGTTTTGTCGACAGAAAAAACAAACTTGACTGCATTTATTTCTTTGGGAGAATATGGACAGTGTGTAATAACCCAAAAAAATTCAAACTAAGCATTTATTTGAGCAGACTTGTCCATAAATTTTCAACCAGCCTTGCCCAAAAATTCAAACTAAGCATTTATTTGAGCAGACTTGTCCATAAATTTTCAACCAGCCTTGCCCTGAATGTTTTAATTTGATTGTTTCTAATGTTACTATTATTTAAAAATCGCTTCCGTCTACAATATTCACAATATTTTGTGTTTTTTTTTTATTTCTCTAATATCTTAAACATTTGAATATTTAATTTTATAATATGTTTTTTGTTTTATATTTATTACATCATTTGAATAAATTGGGTTTAATTTTAAAAAAATAGATTGTGAATTCAATTTGTAGAATCCTCTAGTTTTTTATATTTTACTTAATTCCTTATTATTTACTACATTTATTTAATTAGGATTATATTGTCTATTTTTAGTCTATTATCCATTTGTTAATTTTATCACCCTTTTGTATATTATTAGTAAACCTTGCTTCTTTTTAAACATTCCACTCTATTAATATTCTTTGTGATTTTTAGTTGACTTTTTGTTTACCAACTTTTATCAATATTTAGTTTATAATTTTCTTAATTTAAGACGTAAATATTACATCATATTTTCTTACTATTTGTGTTTACTCCTATTATTTGTAATATTTGAATAAATTAGCAAAATTAGTCATCTAGGATAACAACAATTACTTTTTGAACTATTTAAATAACATTCTTCTAAATGATTTATAAATTGGTCATGGATCCCTAGATTATGAAAATTATCTAGTGTATTCTATACAATGTTCTTCCTATTAGAACCTTTGACATTTACCATAACTTTGGCTTCATTCTTAGATTAATTATAATAATCTTGCCTCAATATCTTTGAGGTTATAAACTCTACATTTTATACAAATGTAAGGTGATAATATTGGTATTTGTTTAAGAACCTTTTGTTGCGAGAAAGTATCTTCATGCAAGTACATAGAGTAGTCATAGAACTCACTTATGTAGTATTTAACAAACTATTACAATTTATAATAATTCATATCCTCATAATCATAACACCCTATATTTTCCAACCTCCAATTATGCATAGATAGTATGATTATAATGAAAACCTTTTGTTATTCAGAGAGTATGATTGTAATGAAAGACACCTTCAAAATTTACCACAACTGTTATTTAGAGTAAAAATTGTGTTTCATTTTCTTCATATGATGGAAAAATAAATGCACAAAATAATTGAAGGTTAGAAAAACATAGTGGGTTGTGATTTATTTCATTATGCTTGTTCAAAGCTCAAGGGTAGAGAGCTCAAGGAGTTGGAGGTGGGGGATACATAAAACTAACCAGATTGACCTGAGAGTGGCTACCAAATTGTGTTGTTATGTGTACAGAGGGTTTTACAACAGTATGCGGGTTGCAAGTTCCATAACACCAAGTGCTTTCCAATCTCCAATTATACATAGACAGTATGATTGTAATAAAAACTTTTTATATTTAGACAACAAAAATGCAATGGAAGTCGCCTTCCAAATTTACCACAACTATTAGTTAAAGTGAAAATTGTATTTCATTTTCTTCACGTGATTGAAAAATAAATGCACAATATAATTGGAGGTTAGAAAACACAATGTCTATTATTAGTTAGTTCATTGTGCTTATTGAAAGCTCAAAGGAGGAGAGGTCGGGGAGGATTTGATGGTGGAGGATACACAAAACTAACAAAATTGAGTTGAGGGGTAACTAACCAATAGGGCATTTTCATGTAGAGGGTTTTACAACAATACATGGGTTTCAGGTTTTATAACACCCAGTGTTTTCCAACCTGTAATTTTACAAAACGGTAAGAATGTAATATTTTTTTTGTTACTTACACAGTAGGAATGTAATAAAATTCACCTTCAAAATTTATGACAAGTCTTCACTAGAGTAAAAATTATGTTTCAATTCTTCATATGTTCGAAAAATAAATGCATAGTATAATGGCAGGTTGGAAAACACTTTGGTCTACTTTTTTTCAAGCTTTTTAGAGTAGATACCTTTTTCATTTTATACATTCTAGTACTTGTTTTTTATAAGATAAGCTACATTTATAGGGTGCAGTACCCTTTACACAAAGAGCCTAGAGGGCCAAAAAAGATCAAAAACCAAAAGCTAGCAGCATAAAGTCCTATTACAATAACAATAAAAAGACACCAACAACTTACAGACACAGTAGATTGACAGCATAAGAAATACCCACCCACCTGAAACACAAACCCCACCCATTGCTTAGCTATGCCCTGCCAGTTCTCAATGAGAAGTTTTAAAACATCATCACCCACCCACCTCATGTTAGGTCCCTCTTCCACAATCTTCTTATCCACCTCCTCTTTGAGCACCTCAGAGAGAGTAACAACAAACTTGTGGATGATTTTAATAGTGAAGCATGTCAACTGAGTAAATTTCTTTTCCGTCTTGTCCACCTGAGTAAGAAATTTGTTAAATTCATCATCCTTATCATTTTATGCTTTGTTCATTCCTTCCTCCCCAACCATGTGATGAGAAGACTCAAGAGTGGAATCCTCTTGTAACATTTTGTTCTAACTCCTCCATTTCTTCAATAGTGTCATGTTTACTCTCCTTTTTGCCACTGGTCTTCTCAGAACTACTGGATATCTCATCAAGAGGTACCTCCTTCTTTTTCTAGTACCTATTGCTCTAGTTGGCATTGACAAGATCCCAAGAGGCTTCATGTTTGAAACCTTAGTGATTCCCCCTTGCATAATCATAAAATATGGGTTATTGACATTGAGCTACATATAATGAAAAAGGTTTTGTACACATAAGGGTTGTGCAAAGTGGCCATTGATTTGACACTTATTTCTCCCTCCCACAACATTCTTTGTAACATAATGTAAGGTACATTCAAAATTTACAACAACGAGCTTAGTTAGAGTAAAAATTGTATTTCAATTTCTTCATGTATGATTGAAAAAAAATGCTCAAAATAATTGTAGGTTGAAAAACACAATGGTTTTTGAGTTATTTCATTTTTACATTCAAATCTAAGTGGTGGAGAGTAGAGGGAGGATTTATAGGTGGGAGATACATAAAACTAGCCAAATTGAGTTGAGGAGTGACTAACCAATTGGGTTGTTGTGTGTTTATGATTTTAAAATTGTATATCAGTTGCAAGGTTTCATAACACCCAATGTATTCTAACCTACAATTTTGCAAAACCATGTGGATATAATTAAAACCTTTTTTTTTTAATTTAGATAGTAGGAATATAATGTAAGGTTCCTTCAAAATTTATAACTATTAGTTACAATAAAATTTTGTTTCAATTTCTTCATATGATTGAAAAATAAATTTATGAAATAATTACATATCGAAAAACACAATGTGGTTTGTATGTTATTTCATTCTACATGTTCAAAGCTAAAAGGTGGAGAGCATAGGGAGGAGTTGCATTTTTGGGATACGTAAAACTAACCAAATTGAGTTGAGGGGTGATTAACCAATTAGGTTGTTATGTGTTGACAGTTTTGAAACAATATGTGGGTTGCAAGTTTCATAACACCCAATGTTTTCCAACATGTATTTTACATAACATTATGAATGTAATCAAAACCTTTTGGTATTTACACAGAATAATGCAATGAAAATTACCTTCAAAATGCATCACAACTGTTAGTTAGAGAAAAATTGTATTTCAATTTTTCATATGATTGAAAAATAAATGCACAATATAATGGAATGTTGGAAAACACGGTGGGTTGTGATTTATTTCATTGTGGTTGGTTAAAGCTCAAGGGTGGAGAGCTCGAGGAGGATTTTTAGGTGGGGGATGCATAAAACTAACCAAATTGACCTAAGCGGTGACTAACCAACTAGGTTGTTATGTGTAGAGGGTTTTACAATAGTATGTGGGTTGTAGGTTTCATAATACCAAGTGTTTTCCAATCTCCAATTATAAATAGGTAGTATAATTGTAATGAAAACTTTGTGTTATTTAGAGAAAAAATACAATAGAAGTCACCTTCCAAAATTTACCATTAAGGGTAAGTGCACCAATTTGTGACACAATTTAGGTGTCAAATTGTAAAAATTCACAAAAAAAGGCCAAAATGGGCCATTTGGCCTATGCCAAATGTAAAAGAAAAAATAAAATCCCAAATTGTGTTTCAAATCCTCATTTGTCTTCAACCCAAGGCCTGGCTTGGAGGACAGGAGGTCTGCAATTCGCACTCGCCAAATTTCATCCATTATTTGCACTGTTAGCTTGCTATCTTTCATGAGGATGCCCCCAACACGTCAAAGACATCAAAGATTGTGAAGAGCCTGTATGTATTTTTATTCAATTTATTAAAAATTTGATTTAGAATGCTAATTGAAATAGGTTTTTATAATAAAATTTTATTCTAATTATCAGGGAATGAATCTCCACCTCGAAACTTTGAGAATTCACAGTCACCCCCTCAAGAAGAGCCTCCTATTCAAGAACAACTTGAAACCCCTCCATCAATTCCTAGGCATCCTCAAGGAACACAAGAAAACGTTCTAAATCAAATTGAAAACAATAAAAGAGACATTGAACAATTAATTGGAAGATTAACCGAGCATGCCAAAACCCACCCTTATAGGAGAGGGATTGTTGAATCATTGAAGTCAATTGTATCTCATGTAGGAGAAATGAGCGAGAAAATAATTTTTTGGTCAAATAAGAGGCATGAGATGAGAAAATATTATGCTAGAGGTTTGTCATATGCAGATGTTAAAAAACAAAAAATTAGCAAAGCCGACTTGTGTGCCCTATTTACAGACCTGAAAACCAACGCACCTTTGTCTCATACATGCAGGAGGTTCCCCATCCATTGGTGCCACCATGAGTTAATTAAAAATAAATTTTGGGAGTGGTGGTGGATGGTATTTGACCAACCTCCATGCAATAACCATGAGGTACCACAATACTTTTTGAGGAAACTCTATTGTGAGTTTATCCTCAATAAGATGCCAAATTATTTTGACATCTTAGACTTTTAGGGTAGAGGTGGGGGCTCCACACATGATAGACCTATTGCACGACATAATCCACAGTTGGCATCGAGACCCTTGGCCAGACCCATGGTGGAGCATGTCGTCGTTCCTTCCATTGTTAAGGGTAGTGTAGAGGTGGACACGCCGGAGTCAATTGGCTCACTCACCCAAACCATTTTATAGTGTGTGAGGCCTCTAGTAGAGCCTGGTGTGGAGGAGACGTGTAGGCCTTGAGCTCCACCCCACCATTGTGGCACTTGTGGTGCAGTTTGCATGTACGATTATTAGAGTGCTCGAGATGTAGCTACACAGCCTACATCAATTGTAGAGGAAATGGCTTTCACAGATGATTTATTGAATGATACATACGACATTGAAAATCATGTAAAATTTAGCAAGTTCATTTAATGTTGTTTATTAAATTATATTTTGAAATTTAAGAATAAGTAAATTAGTAGAATTTTGATTTGATGAAATTTTAGGGTTGGAGTGTTCATGAGACGTGCCCCATTCCTACAGACCCTTATTCATTCTCGACATTGAATCCATAGGTATGCAACTAGTATTAAAGATATTATTATTGCATTTGAATAGTTGAATTTTATATTTGAATGTTTGTCTCATAACATGCTTTGGATTTCAAATAGTTTCCGGGTAGACCTTCGACCTCCACACCTCATGATTCATTTCCTCAAGGACCTTACACTCAGGTAGCCTTTATTCAATAATAGTGTTGTAAAACAATGTTAGCTAGTTTTCATAATTTTGCATATACAAATCTAAAAAATTGATGAGAAACACAAACATTGCATTTATATTCCTTGATCGTGTCACATTATCTTCTCCTAATTCAATTTTTGTTCCTTTATTCCTTCCTAATCCCATCCCATTAACATCTAATAACTTTCACCCTACCACTTACTCTTTCATTTACCATTTGCAAATGTTGACATCAGACAACCCTGGTGATGTTGGTGACACGATGGACCACAGAGTTTCCACAGCAATAGCCAATTCTGATCCATTGAGAGAGGTATGCAATAGATTAGTCGATTTGACATTATATTTTCTCTTTTATGGTCTATTATAGAAAATTTTCAAGATACTTTTGTGTAGCTTAATTTCTATCTTGATGGTTGTTATAGGTGGTTGTCACTCTAGATCGTGGACATGGTAATGATGTAAATGTGAATGATGACTATCTGTATGCGGTAAGTGATTATATTTGGTTATATGTCATTCCACAATTCATTTTTTGTGTATTAACATCTTTACATTTTATAGTATTAGTTGAAGGTCCAGAGTGAAGAGAGGAGGACTAGCGAGCATGTTTGAAAGACTAGAGAACCAACAGTCACTCCATGCAGTCAAATTTTGAAGGAAAAACGAGATCTATTTCCTTCCCCTAGAGAGGGAAATGACTGTATTAGGGTCATTTTTTGTATGCCTATGTGGCATTTTGGAACATATGTTTTGTACAAGTGATATATACGTGACATTTTATGTCCATAATATGGCTCCTTTGTACTAAGCATGTATGGCTTTTTTGGATATATTCTATATACTTTTATCAATATATATCATTGTATACCTTACAACTTTTTGATTAAATTATTTTTATGTTGCTACGACCATTCTTGAATGATGTTATCATGCGTATTGTGTAAATTGTATGCTTGAATGTTGTAGGCATGGATTTTGTTTACATCTAATGCTTAATTAATTACTATTGATTGCTCAGTAAGGTCCATCTAAAGCGTATTGTGTAAACAATCTCCATTCATGGTGGTTTGTATCCTTTGGAATGCTTCAATTAATTGTGCCTCACTTATTCGCATGTATCCTTCACTTATTCACATGTATACTTCATGTATAGTGTGTGTATTCACGTGTATGATTCATGCTTCGAATTCATATTAGCAAAAATATTTTGGGGAAAAAATTGCAAACCAAAAGTATAAGAGTTTTTTAAAAAGTCAGGAAAAAATCATATTTAAAAAAATGTAAAAAAATTTAGAACAAGAGATAAAATCAATTTATTTTGAAATTGAAAGGTATTTCCATACAATATAGAGATATAGAGAGCAAATAAAATAAAGATTTTAACTAATGAATTGTAAAAAATATTTTTTTGTAGTTTATATTCATATCGTTGATTACATTTTATTGCACATCTTTCAAAGTCAAAGCATTACTTTACACTGCATAACTAATAACTAGATGTTGATAGATGACAAAATTTCAATTAGAATATAGTTTTTTCAAATTCAACCTAAGCAGTTATGCAATTATTTCACATTGCATAACTAATAAGTAGGAGCAACTGCCAATTACATTTTGTTATCATGGCATTCTATGAGGCTAGATTTCTTTGACGTATTTTATCAAATAGTTCACTGCCTTGTCTATGTTACCACAATTTTCATACATGTCTACCAAAGTATTTTTGTCAAATAGTTCATTGCCTTGTTGCTATGGCTAAAAGCATAAAACAAGTGCTTTCGAACAAGCTATGGATGCTTGGAAAAAATCTATCAAAAGCATAATAGCAAGCAATACTATAGACAAGGCAATGAACTGCTTCAAAAAAATGTCTGAAAGAAATATGGTCTCATGGTGATGGAATGCCATGACATGCAAATTGCTATGATTTTTTTGTTAGAGTAAAGGTTTTAACTTAATTATATTAAGTTACCTTTATTCCTCTCTTAAGATTTCACTTTAGTTGCATATTGTGACATTTAATAATTATATTAATTATTAAATGTCTACCTATTAGGGTTACTTTTTAGGTTTTGCTTGATCTCCTTTTAAGGATTGATCTTTGTAAATATTTCATTCGATTGTTCTGATAATATATTTTCTGATATTTTAGAGCTTCAAAACCCTCTTGCTTTTTTCTCCATTCACTTCCCTGTGACAGGTATCCCTTTGCATGTTGGTGTTCTTGGACTCCGAAGTTGGTTTTGACAACTTCTTCATGGTATCAGAGCGTGGGCTTGCTGCAGCCTATTCTTGTTTTGAATATTTTGGAGCTACGAGGGTTTGATCAGGCTTTCAGAAGTTTCCAGGTTGATTTTTTGTGGATCTGGCCTACTCCGTTCTTTAGGTTCATTTTGGGCCCAAACGGACCTTGCCGTTAGATTAGCAGCACCTAAAAACCTATATTTTCATATAAAACACGTCCAATTTGGCCACTATCGACTAAAAAGGCAAAGAAAATTTGCCCCAGAGCCGTACGGCCCCAGGGCACGCAGAACGAGGTGAAAAATTAAAAAATATATAAAAATCAAAGGTTTTTTATTAAAAACCTACGCTCCCAATTCTAATGTCGGGCGCCACTGAGCGGCCACCCAGTGGCCACCCGAGCACCACCGGGCCGAGCTGCGCCACCACCAAGGGCCATCGGCTCCAACCTTAGGCCCCACGGGCTTATCTTGGAGCATTGTGGTCACAAGGGTGACTAGCACCCCACCGACAAGCCCTGAGGGCTTTAATCTATAGCACCAGGGTCACATAAGGAACCAAGGGCAGTGCCCAGCCCCCTGGTCTGCCCAAGCGACCAGGGGCTTATTTTTTTGGCCCTTGAGGGCTCCTTGAGGCCTAATTATGCATTTTAACCTACTTTCACTCAATCGGGTATAAAATGCTCAATGTTTCTCTATTTTTCAAAAAAAAAAAGGCATTGGAAAGCTAGCTCTGAGCTCATCCTGATGGTGTAGGATTCTTTTTAAAATTTTCTAGTTTTTTTCCCTTTTTTTGCAGTCAAATTCAGATGATCGTTTTGCACTCCGAGGGGCATAACTTGCTCATTTTTGCTCCATTTTTTGAAAACGAATAGGTGTCGGAAAGATGTTTATGCTCTCTATCTAGATCTATAGTTTATTCTTTCAAAAAAATCACCAGATACACAGAGAATTGTCCTAAGCATTTTTTTCTTTTTCTAGATTTTTCGCTGAAAAATCTCTATTGGGGTTTGGTTTCTTGCATTGTGGGGGGAGTTTTTTTCTTTCTTTTTGTCATTTACTTTAGAAAACCAGAAACTCTTCACATTAAACATTCATTAAACCTTTCCAACCATGGCCGAAAACACTCCTACTATTGATCTTCTCACACCTCATAACTATCACACTTGGAAGGCATACATGACACGTCTTCTCAGATCAAAGGGGTTGTGGTCCTGTTTAGACACAGTTCAACCAATTTTGACATGGCCATTTGAGGTTATGCAACACATAAATAAGATGGATGAGGCTATGTGTTTGATTTCCTTACATGTTTCAGACAGCTTGTTGTTTCATCTTGATGGGTGTAACAGTCCTCTTGAAATGTGGACCAAGTTTAATGATTTATTTGGTACCATCAATCAGTTTTGTGTAATCCAGATTGAGGCAGAGTTGACTTCACTTATACCTGATTATTTTCCCACTATTGAGGACTTTTTGATGAAATTAAAACAACAGAGATCTCTTCTATAGGGTTGTGGTAAGAACAAAATAGATGAGGAGTGTATTTACCTAATTCTTATAAGCTTTGAGGTCCTTTTCAGATCTTCTCTTCGACATTTTATTCCACCATGGATGCATTGGGCAACCACTTTACCATGCCTACATTTGAGGTGTTTTGTGATTGGTTAACACGAGAGTAGGCCAAGATATCACAGTTGGATGCTCTCATAGGATCACAACACCAAGCATTGGTAGCACAGTCCTCTTAGGGGAAGCAGAAGCAGAAACATAAACATAAACCATAAACCACAGAGCATTGGAAGGATTCCAGTTCACAACACACCTTTGATTCACCTTCGCCTAAGGGGGAATCATCAAAGAAAGAAAAATCTAAGTGCGCTTATTGTACTAAGCCAAGACATGATGAGTCCAAGTGTTATGAGAAGAAGATAGATGCATATGCAAAACAAGTTTCAGATTTGACAGCTCTTCTTGAGAGGAACAATATTCATCACTCTTCTTCATCTACATCAAGCGGGTCTTCTTCTTCACCATCATTTCAGATAGATGGATAGGCCCCACATAAGGTTCATGCATTATGTGCAACCACCAGTTCACATTCATCTAGATGGCTATTGGATTCAGGTGCTTCACACCATATGGCATCTTCTCAGGACATGTTCTCATCTTTCGACGCTGCATCCTCACCACACATATTGATGGGTAATAACACTTATATGAGTGTGGGTATGTGCAGGATTATGATGGGCCAAAAAGTGGCAATATGATGGGTATGTGGCTGATGACTATTTTTTTACCCAAAATTGATGAAACGAAAAGGGTTTCTAAAAGGGATTTTCAACTTTCCATCGATATAAATTATGCTTTACTTTGAATTTAAGAAGTAATTATTATTTATTTTCTATTGAAATTACGACTAAATTCCTGATTGATAGGTTGATTGAAAAACATCTATAGCTTTCAAATAGTATCACATTTTTTGAATCCAAAACATGCGTCACATTCTATTCTTTGCATACTATAGGATTAGAAAAAGAAAAATTAAATTTCATGAATTTTTGACCAAGTTAAGGTGGTTAGACATACAAGTTTTTATATTTTTAAAAGTTGTAATAAAATAATCATAATTAATTATTTACTTAGAAAAAATTACAAAAAATATGCATCACATCGGGCATGAGTCCTCTACTTATATCTAGAATCTTATAAAAAATATTATCATTTTATTGTGGTTAGGTGGTCAAACAAACACCTACTTATTTTTCCCTCAAATTTAAGTAACCACCGCATTGAAATTTCAAATTTTCACCAACTAGATTTTTTTAAAACCTAGTAGTTTAGAAACACATTCAATTTACTCACGATTCTATTCTTACATATTTTTGAAATAATATAGATAACTTATTCAAATTTTTACGCCAAGTTTTGTAACTCGATTTTTCTAAATTTTTGCCACTTAAGGGCCTATTTTTTCCATGATGATCTTGCACATACCGTATGTGGGAAAGGTTCTATCGACATTGATGATGGTACATTCAATGATGTACTATGTGTTCCATCTTTGTCCACTAACCTTCTCTCCATCTATCAGATTGCTCACAGTGGGACAGGGAAGGCAGTTGAGTTTACACCTGATTCAGTGCACATCAGAGACATTCAGACTGGCAACATTGTTGCAACAGGGACAGTTGATCATTCTTCCCGGTTGTATGCATTCACACACTTTGGTCCACCATCTCCATTGTCTAAGTTTTCCTCTCTTTCTACAAGAGAGCATGCAGTATCTGAGGTGAAGTTTGGTCACTTGAACTTATGTGTTCTTCCATCTGTTCATGAGACTAGTGTTGAGACTTCTACACCTCTACCTCCTGTTGAGATCACATTTGTTCAGTAGGATTCCTCTTCAGCTATGACTGACATTGTTGCTCCACTCATTGAGCCATCACGTGTAGTTGTTGAGGCCATATCATAGGATATTCCTTTCCTCACAGATGACAGTTTCAACACACCTGTTATCCCATCTTCATTGGAGATTCCATTTCAGGATCATCTTGAGTTGTTTGATTCACCATCCTATTATTCAGACACTCATACTGTAGTTTTGTTCTTCAATGACCATCATCTAGGACTTCCATTTTCACCTCACATCCAGGGATTTCCTCTTCCTCGACCATTGGATATGTTTCTTCCTCCGAGGAGACACATTGTTTTGATCATTGGCACATGGGTTCTCTCATTCTAGGGGGCTTTGGAGTCTCTTCTCTCTCCTATGGGGGGACTATATTTTGTACTTGTGTGATAGTAGCAGTTCTTGGGGGGTCATGTTGAGTCCTCCTTCTATCTCTCTTCTTCTTTCACTCTTGTTCATCTCTTTTTGGAGAGGAGTTTTTTCCCACTGGGTTTTCTCCTTTACTCCGCTTTACAAAGATTTGGTTGTATTTGGGTACCTGATCAGGCCTAGTTGTCGGGACCCAATTTTAATTTCATGCATTGTAGTTACATTTTCTTTTTTGCACATGTTTGTAGCTGCACTCTTGCTCATCTTAAGGGGGGGTGTTAGAGTAAAGGTTTTAACTTAATTATATTAATTAAGTTACCTTTATTCCTCTCTTAAGATTTCACTTTAGTTGCATATTGTGACATTTAATAATTATATTAATTATTAAATGTCTACCTATTAGGGTTACTTTTTAGGTTTTTCTTGATCTCCTTTTAAGGATTGATCTTTGTAAATATTTCATTCGATTGTTCTGATAATATATTTTTTGATATTTCAAAGCTTCAAAACCCTCTTGCTTTTTTCTCCATTCTCTTCCCTATGATAGGTATCCCTTTGCATGCAGGTGTTCTTGGACTCCGAAGTTGGTTTTGACAACTTCTTCATTTTCATGCCATTCCATCACCATGAGACCACATTTCTTTGAGGCATTTTTTCAAACAATTCATTGCCTTGTCTATGCTACCACATTTTGCGTACATGTTTACCAAAGCAATTTATCAAACAATTCACTACCTTGCTGATATGGCTAAAAGCCTAAAATAGGTGCTTTCAAAAAAGCTATGGATGCTTGGAAAAAATATATCAAAGCATAATCAGAAGCAATAGCATAGACAAGTGATGCAGAGACAGGAGACCCAAACCCACTCAATGTGTCAACTTTCCTTCAAGAGGCATCTAACAAGATTAAAACGACCTATTGGACCAATCCAAACTACCTCTCGACCAATAAGAAAATTACATTTGGCGACACTTGTCCTTCTGCTAAATATAAACCAACAATAAAAAAAAATTGCATTGTGAAGTGTCAGGTTCATTGAACCTAGACATTCTAGCTTGGAACAATTTGATTGGTTGGAAGATGACGAGGCACCATCTCAACGTGTTGGATGTCCCCTTTGATCTTGGCCTAAGGTAGAATTTGAGATATGTTTTCCATCTCATATTTTTAGCTTGGGGCAGACTTAAAGTTGTCTTTGCCTTGTATGCTTTGAGCTGGGCCAACTTTACGTTGTCTTTTCCATGTATGCTTTGAGTTGGGAGGACTTTACCTTTGTCTTGGAAAAGAATTATTCAAGCCAAGGGCGAACTTGACAACAGTTTGGACATAGATTTTCTTTCCCAAGCAGACTTTGTAGATCATCTTTGACATTTTCCTTGACCACAGGCATGGCGGACTTTGCTTGTGCCTTACCAAGATTGGGAAAACTTGCTCTTGACTTAGACATATTGATTTTCCTTCCAAGCAAAAACTGAGAGAGTTTATTGTATATGGGAACAACATGATCCCATAGGCTTAGACGATAATTTTTTAAGCATCATGGTGTCTAATTATCGTCATGCTAAAGTTTGCAGCCATTTTGCACTTTAGGCTCTTAAGGGATTCAACCAGTTGAATGTAGCTCGGAGAGATTCGGCGTGTTTGGGTGCAAAAGAGGACCATGCCTAGCATAAACGTACCAACTTAGATGCATTGGAATAGTTAGTTTGGTCACACGAGTTGTAGAACGCAAGTTGCACTACTTGCATTTGACAACTTTTTCCCCAACAGAAATCTCACCGCCATAGGAAAATTCCTCTGAGATAGAAAAAATTGAGAAAGGTTATTGTATATGGGCACAACACAATCACATAGGCTCTGACGAGAAGTTTCTAAGCCTTACGATGTCTGAGTAACATCATCCTGAAGTTTGCAGCCATTTTGCACTTCTGAGTAACATCATCCTGAAGTTTGCAGCCATTTTGCACTTCAGGCTGTTAAGGGATTCAGTTAATTGAACGTAGCTCAGAGGGATTCGACATGGTTGGGTGAAAAATTGGACCATGCCTAGCATAAACATACCCACTTGGATGTGTTGGAACAGTTATTTTGGTCACATGAGTTGCAGAACAAAATTTGCACCACTTTGCAAATTTGCACTACTTGCATTTGACAACTTTTTCCCTAAGAGAAATCTCACCGCCACAAGAAAATGCCTCTGAGATAGCAAAAAATGAGAGAGGTTATTGTAGATGGGCACAACATGATCCAATAGGCTTTGACGAGAAGTTTCTAAGCCTCATGGAGTCCAAGTAGCGTCATGCTAAATTTTGCAGCCATTTTGCACTTCACGCTCTTAAGGTCAGCCAGTTGAACGTAGCTCGAAGGGATTCGAAAAATTTGGGTGCAAAAGAATACCATGCCTAGCATAAACGTACCCACTCGAACACATTGGAATAATTATTTTGGTAACACGAGTTGCAAAACAAAAGTTGCACCACTTTGTAACTTTGCACTACTTGCATTTGACAACTTTTTCCCCAAGAGAAATCTCGCTGCCACAGGAAAACGCCTCTGAAATAGAAAAAACTGAGAGAATTTATTGTATATGGGAGCAACATGATCCCATAGGCTTAGATGAGAATTTTTTAAGCCTCATGGTGTCCGAGTAACATCATATTGAAGTTTGTAGCCATTTTGCACTTTAAGCTATTAAGGGATTCAGTCAATTGAACTTAGCTCAGAGGGATTCGGTGCATTTGGGTACAAAAGAGGACCATTCCTAATGTAAAAATACCCACTTGAACATGTTGGAATAGTTAGTTTGGTCACACAAGTTGCAGAACGAAAGTTGCACCACTTTGCAACTTTGCACTACTTGCATTTGACAACTTTTTCCCTAAGAGAAATCTCGCCGCCACAGGAAAACACCTCCAAGATAGCGAAAACCAAGAGAGGTTATTGTAGATGGGCACAAAATGATCCCATAGGCTCTGAAAAAAAATTTCTAAGTCTCACAGTGTTTGAGTAACGTCATGCTGAAGTTTGCAGCCATTTTGCACTTTGGGCTCTTAAGGGATTCAGCCAGTTGAACTTAGCTAGGACGGATTCAGTGCATTTGGGAGTGAAAGAGTACCATTCCTAGCGCAAAAATACCCACTCAGATGCGTTGGAATAGTTAGTTTGATCACACAAGTTATAGAACAAAAGTTGCACCACTTTGCAACTTTGCACTACTTGCATTTGATAACTTTTTCCCCAAGAGAAATCTTGCCACCACAGGAAAATGCCTCTAAGATAGCAAAAACTGAGAGAGGTTATTTTAGATGGGAATAACATGATCCCATAGCTTAGACGATAATTTTCTAAGCCTCATGGTGTCTAAGTAACATCATGCTAAAGTTTGCAGCCATTTTGCACTTCAGACTCTTAAGGGATCCAGTCGGTTGAACATAGCTCAGAGGGATTCAACACGTTTGGGTATGAAAGAGGACCATTCCTAGCATAAATTTACCCACTCAGACATGTTGGAATAGTTATTTTGGTCACACAAGTTGCAAAATAGAAGTTGCACCACTTTGCAACTTTGTACTCCTTGCATTTGATGACTTTTTCCCCAAGAGAAATCTCGCCGCCACAGGAAAATACCTCCGAGATAGAAAAAACTGAGAGACGTTATTGTATATTGGTACAACACAATCCCATAGGCTCTAACAAGAAGTTTATAACCCTCATGGTGTTCGAGTATCGCCATTCTGAAGTTTGCAGCCATTTTCCACTTTGACTTCTTAAGGGATTCAGCCGGTTGAACTTAGCTCGGAGGGATTCAACGCGTTTGGGTGCAAAATAGGACCATTCCTAGCATAAACGTACCCACTCAGACACGTTGGAATAGTTATTTGGTCACACGAGTCGCATAACGAAAGTTGCACCACTTTTCAACTTTGCACTACTTGCATTTGATAATTTTTTTCCTAAAAGAAATCTCTCCACCACAGGAAAATGCCTCTGAGATAGAAAAATCAAAGAGATTTTATTGTATATGGGAACAACATGATCCCATAGGCTCAGATGAGAATTTTCTAAGCCTCGCGGTGTCCAATTAATGTCATGCTGAAGTTTGCAGCCATTTTGCACTTTGGCCTCTTGAGGGATTCAGCCGATTGAACATAGCTCGGAGGGATTCAGCGTGTTTTGGTGCGAAAGAGGACTATGACTAGTGTAAACGTGTAAGGAAATTTAGGAGCGCATCTAGTGAAAACTCCAATATGTAGTGCCTTGGTAACTTTAATTTTCAAGTAGGTTGCCTCAAAGACACGAACAACTATGTCCAAATGTGGAACAGACATAGTTCATTTCCTACATTGATCCATCTGAGAGAAACACATGTAAATTCAACAACAAGCATTAACAGATTCTACTACATGAACCAATAGACATGAAAGATGAAACAAAAAACTAGAACACAAAGAGTTACATGGGGAAAATCCTTTCGAATAAAAAACCCCACACTCCAAAGATCGAGCCATTGTATTATTCAGCAACAAAATGGTTACAATACAATTTCAGGCTCTTAGCCTTTTCAAAGATTACATCTTGTTTATCTAGATACAACTGGTAACATACTATCACTGAGAGATCAAACATGGCATTCATGATTAGGAGAGATTCCAGCAGCATAACTCTACCTCTCTCACTCTCTACCTCAACCTCATGGCTTCGGCATGTCAGCCAGCCACTCAGCCTTTCTCTATCGATCTCTCTCTGGCTCTCGGCTCTTCAGCCTCACCTGTTACGGCCTGATGGCTTCGGGCTTCCAGCCAGCCACTCGGCCTTCACATCTGTTCGCTCTATTTCCTTCTCTTTAGCTTCGGCTCTATGAAATGGTTTGTTTCCAACTGTTGGATCACAACTATCGAATCATCAAGCTCAGAAACGATTCACATTCTGCTTTCTCGAATTGTTCCACATCGTACCATGTCAGACAGCCTTCACTCGGTCAACATCAATCAACTTGTGTCGCATGTCAGTGAGACACTAGAAGTGTCTCCCTGATGCCACAAGACCCGATTACATTTTGTCGCCAAGAGTCGTCTCCATTGGCAAGAGGTTCTACCGATATCCACAAGTCATACCAATTTTAGCATTCTCATCGGTGAGACAATCACCATTCGATGAGACATCATACTAAGCTCATAAGTCATTCTGAAGTGTTCCTTAGTCACCAACACTTTAGTCATTCACTGAGAGATCATATCGAGTCTTCAAGTCATGCCGAAACCCATTGTATTCTTATCGACATCCATCTATCGGCAAGAGTCACCTTATCGGCATGATCACCGAGACCTCTCACCGACCTCCAATTGAACTCATCCACCAATGCTATCGCCAGGACATTCAACTATCGCCAAGAGGTTTCACCAAGGTCTTCAAATCACATAGACGTGAATGTTCTCATCGGCAAGACTATCATCTTTTGTTGAGACCTTACACCGAGCTTCATGTTATACCGAACTCCGAACAATAGTTGCCAAGAGTTACACTGAAGTCAGGATTCCATCAGCAAGACAATTGCTCTTCGCCAAGACATCACCCCGTAGGTTCCAAGTCACCCCGATTCAATCTTGTTGGCCAGACTTACTGCTTTCACCAAGACTTCATACCGAAGCCTTTAAGTCATATCAATGTGTTCCACTGTTGGCAAGAGAATCAACCTTCGTCAAGACATCTTACCGAGGCTTCCATGTTATCCCAAAACAACTATTTTCCAAGAGTCACACCGAACTGATGACCCCACATGTTGTCGGCGAGACTTCTGATATTCGATGAGACATCATATTGAAACAATACGTTACATCGATGACCTATAACACTATCACCGAGACATCTCTCAGTCGCCAAGAGATCATGCCGATAGGAACAAGTCATACCAATTTCTTCATCGGACAGATAGACCGAAGGTCATGTCAATATCGGCAAGACTTCCTATCATCGCCGAGACTTCTCATCGAGACTCTTGAGTTAGCCCGAGTGTATACCATCAGTGATACATTCCTCAATCGCCAAGAGAGCTTCCCGAGAGTTCAAGTCACCCTGAACTAGCTTATTGGTGAGACTTCTCTCGGTCGCCATGACTTCCTACCAAATCCATTTGTTATCTTGAAGACTCCAAGTCACCATGAGTCTCCCCGAAGCCCGATAACAAACCCTTATGTCGCCAAGAAATTCCAATTGGTAGGAGATTACAGCAAAGGCCAAAAGTCACAATGATAGGCTTCTCCGGCAAGACAAAAGCATTGTCTTGGCGACATGAGCAAAACACAAGGTAAACTGCCAGTCGTCCAGACAACAGAAATTTCACAACGACTAAGCTTTCTCAAAGGTTTCAGCCTGTGAGATTGAGGCATATTTTCCAACAAAACGTACCCACTTGGACATGTTGGAATAGTTAGTTTGGTCACATGAGTTGCAGAATGAAAGTTGCACCACTTTGCAACTTTGCACTACTTGCATTTGACAACTTTTTCCCCAAGAGAAATCTCACCGCCACAGGAAAATGCCTCTGAGATAGAAAAAATGAGAGAGGTTATTGTATATGGGAACAAAATGATCTCACAAGCTCTAACGAGAAGTTTCTAAGCCTCACGGTGTTTGAGTATCATCATACTGAAGTTTGCAACCATTTTGCACTTCGGCCTCTTAAGCGATTCAGCCAATTGAATGTAGCTCGGAGGGATTCGGTACATTTGGGTGTAAAAGAGGACCATACCTAATGTAAACGTACCCAATCGAATGTGTTGGAATAGTTATTTTTGTCACATGTGTTGTAGAATGAAAGTTGCACCACTTTGCAACTTTGCACTACTTGCATTTGGCAACTTTTTCCCCAAGAGAAATCTCGCCACTATAGGAAAATTCCTCCGAGATAGAGAAAACTGGGAGAGGTTATTGTAGATGGGCATAACACGATTCCATAGGCTCAAACAAGAAATTTCTAAGTATCACAGTGTCTAAGTAACGTCATGCTGAATTTTGCAGTCATTTTGCACTTCGGGCTCTTAAGGGATTCAGCAAACGAGGAGGCTCAAACTCAATCAATTTGAAAATTTTCCTTCAAGAGGCATCTAACAAGATTAAAATGGTATTTTAAATCAATTAAAACAATCTTGAAAGTTAGACAACATTCAAAAGCACCTTTTCTCAATTTCACCCATGAATCCTAATAGTAGTGCAAACTCAGTTTTTGGCCTTTTACTCAAATACTCTCCAAGACACCTGACAAAAATATGATGGTTTTAGACACCCATTTTAGAGTTGTAATACATATCCCAAAGTCATAAATAATTCTTTTGGAACAACCTCTTGAAATCACCCCTTCTACGCTGACCTAATTAGGCTTATTAGGCCTAAATTACAAAGCAACATATCTTTAAACTTCTCACAAGCCCTTGAAACCTTGGGGCAGCATTTCCTATGCCTTCAAACCTATCAAACCACATTTTTTTCCTAGGGTTAACCCTTCCAACATAGCAAACCACAAAACCCTCAATTTCATGCCAAACCAAGAGGATTTATTCAAAATCCCACTTGCACAACCTCCCAAACCATGCCACTGACTCAAACATGTGTATTTTGACCTCTATGTGCTCAAAAGTTGAAAAAAACTCCACACTCTTATTGATTTTCACAAACCCTAGGTTGAGGGCTCCATTTTCTTGTCTTCAAAGTTGTTTAAACTATATGATGTAGACTTGGGAGGCTTAACTCAATCAATCTGGCAACCTAACTTTAAGAGGCATATAACAAGATTAAGATGACCTATTTGAACAATCTAAATCACTCTCAAATTCTGACAAACAAAAAAAGTTAGATTTCCCGCTTTCACCCCTTGAACCCTTGTAGTAGTGCAAACCTAGTTTTTGACTTCTAACTCCAATATCCTCCAAAACACTTGGAAAAAAAAAATGGATGCAGATACTCATTTCAAGGATATAAAATATATCTAAGCCCCAACATCAACTCCTTTGGACCAACATGGAGACCCAACACCCCAACCATGAAAAAACCTAGTGAAATAGGCCTCTTTTTCAAAGATAGTACCCTTCAAACTTCTCCAAACCCTCTAAAACCTTGGGGCAATAGTTAAAATGCTCAAAAACCTCCAAATCCACCATTAGATTTCTCTGGTACAGACAAACTCAGGCCAAACTTGAAAACCCTTATTGTATGCACATTTCTTGAGGGTTTATTGGATATGATGCTTCCACAACCTCCCAGACCTTAAAACCACCTTGAACATAGTCCAATAAAATTGTGCATGCTCAAAAGTTCAAAAAACAAGACCTTTCATACAGATTTTATCATAACCTAAGCAAAAACCCCTCATTTACATGCATTCTCTTCACAAAACACTCAAGAACATCAAGTTTATCTCTCTTATTCCTCTCCCAACACTCTATCCATGTATCCTACACCTAATTCAGACTCCATAGGGCCCCTTACACGAGTTACAATTTCCACAGAAAGTGTAAGGGCCCTTTAACACATGTTTGTTCACAAAACCCTCCAAAACAGGGTATATTGGCTATTCACAAGAAAATGCTTAAAGGAGGCTTCCAATCCTTTATTAAAATTTCAAAATAGATAGAAATAAATGTTCACACAAACCCCTACGTAGAAAGAAAGATTACATAGCTTACATCGACTTGTATGGCCTGTACAAACCTACAAAATAAGGAAAAATAGAGAAAATTGAAAGAAAACTCAGAAAATAAATTCTTATTGTAAAGACCTTAAATCCTGAACCAACAACCTTACAAATGATGTCTTAATACCTTTTTAAAGGCCTCTCCATCTCAACCACCAAAGTACCTTTTCAACTGATTTTTGAATCCTTAATGACCTTTGGAATTCATAAACCCACCTTTTACAAAACTTAATGCCTTTACAAACATAGTGAAGTATTTTCACATTATGACCTCCTAAAACCTTCCAAAAGGCTTGCAAATATCCTTGTTACATTAGAAAAACACTATTCTTGCACATATACATGTAAATTCAAAAACTTGCCTTCCAAAGGCTACAAACAATTCCAAGTGCAAGATCACAATTTTCACTTCTTAACACCTAAACTCAAATCCTCACCTTAAAACTTACCTAGGGGTCTTAATTGACCTTATTCATAACAAATAACCTCAAAATAGCTTTATTCCTTGCTAAGCATTTCAATGCTCAATAATTAGTACTCCAATTGTAGGCACAAGGTGGAGGTGCTCTTGCACCACTATATAAATTTAACCATAATATAACTAAGCAATATATGATATAATTTAACCATTATTCATTAAATTTTCAAACAGTTTAAACATGCACAAGACAAACAAATTATTTCAATTCTCAACTTCTATATATGAAATTATCCAATAATCAAGTGTATGTCCATTTACAAAAATGGCATCAAGGCGAACTCAAACAAAGTTTTACAAAGTGTGGCATATGCCAACTCGATACCTATTCATAATATACATGCCAAAATGTCTATCTCATCCTAAAATACTAGTGGATCATCAAAATGGAGCCTCTTTCAAGAACTCTTTGGCTATGAAGGTAACTGCACAAGAAAAATTCAAACCACAATTGAGATTAGTTATATTATATAATTTAAAATCGAATAATTAACATCAAAATCAATATACATTGAATTATAATTGAACTCTAAAATTGAAATATTGATTACCTCATTTATATACGTCTCTTCAAACCGTGATGAGTCCTAGAATATTCCCCTCTCAAAGAACAAACCATACTATATAGGTGAACACAAAAACATCAAATTGATACAAGTTAGGATAAAATTGTTCGTAATAGGAACATATTTACCAAACACAAAATAAAATAAACACATACCTCTTTAGGCATCTCTTTATCTTTATCTCCTTCAGTTGTTTTGACACCTCCTCCCTAAGGTGTTTCAAATCCTACTCCTTCAAGTGTTCCAACACCTACTCCTAGAAGAGGAAAATAAGATAAACATATAAGTTAATATATAATTTCGTTAATGACAATCAAGTATAAAATGCATGAATTTAGGCCTAAAAGGCATGGGTTGAAGTAGAAGATTGAATAATTTGTTTTGAAGAAGGCTAGAACTAGTTGGTTTTAGTGAGATCTGGTGGGTTTTGATGTGTTTGAAGGTTTTCAAGGACTATGGAAGTCATGTGTATGTTTCGGCATGAAGCCCTAGTTGAGAGAAGCACATTTTTTAATGGAAAATTGAGGTTTTAGAGTCTAAAAGTGGGTGAAGTTTGGGGGAAGCATAATATTAAGGATTATTAAGCATGTGCAAGATTAAGAAAGGTTTTTTGAAGTGTTCATAAGGTCACAGGTGTCCTGGAGATGGCTCTTTCAATGTATTCTCCAAAATCCCACTGTATTGTAGGGGCAACTAGGCTAATTAGGCCTCTCTTCCAAAGAGACACCTTCCCAAACAAATGCAATCAAGTCAAACACCATGGACAGTCATTAAATAGGTTACCAACCTTAATATTTCACTATTTTTAGAGCTCCAACCTGATGCAGAGTGGCAGGGGAAGCAACACCTTTTTCCAATAGCTTCTCTCAAATGCACACATCAACTTTAATATTCCTTCCAACAAGCAACTTGATCACCTAACTCAAATCATACACCCAGAAATGTTTGAAGGACTTGGGGATGCTATGTACACTCTAAAAATTTCAAAACAAGAACAAATAACCTGACTTTACACTCAAAAACTCCCATTCTCTCATCACTCTTACACAAGCCCATGCAACTTTGCAACATTGCCAACTAGGATAGTCAAAATAAAAACTTATTAAAGGCATTAACCAAACAATGAAATAAGATTTTATACTTCTAAAAAGATCCCCTATAGGTGCACAAATGCATAGGATCAAACTCCACAAATAGATGATTCAAAATATTAATTTTTCAAGCCACAAGAAGGCTTGATTTAGGCCTGTGTATAGAAGGTTTGACTACCAAGGCACACCCCAACACCCCTAAATCCTTTCGTAGGTTCAAAAATTCTCCCCAAGACCCAATTCACACCTTACATCCATTCTATTTACTTAAAATACTCACAAATCAAAAGAAATGCTTACAAATGGTCATTTTCTAGACTGTTTCAAGGTAAAACCAGACCTAGGGCATCACATAAATTTTGCAAACCTCCATCTTTCCTCTTGAAACCAATTGCATTATGGAAAATTTTCAATTTTGAAGCAAATTAAATCATTAAATCCACATCCCTCAACTTATTTTTGGAGGAAACCGTTGGTTAGCATAATTACATCATTAATGTTGAAATTACATTAAATTGCATTATGGCAATTTTGCAATTTTGAAGCAACTTTCAATTCTAATACCTATGAATTATAAAACAATTCTAATGGCTTTAAAATAGCCTTATTACATACTTAAAACCTCAATCTTGCATATCCAAGTACAAATTTACAATTTTTCCTTCTCAAGGCTACATGACTACATTTAGTGCAAGATTGCAATATTTCACATTTTGACTCCAAAACTCAAAAACTGAACCTAGAACCTATCCAATGGTATTATTAGACCTTATTGAAGATGAAAAACACTCAAAAGACTCATTCTAACCTATTCACCATCTATTTCCATCAAATTATCAAAAAGGGAGGATGAGGTGTAGGTGCTCTTGCACCACAAATGCTCACCAAGCTACCAATCCACTAAACCATCACTCTCAAGAAACCAAACCTAGGTTTTTGATGCAGACCCAGGTTGGAGATCAACTACAAATGACAAATACAAAATGTTCAACCAAATTTTCAAAGCAAGTTTAAGAGAACTTCTCAAATCCACTTGTCAGGTGTATTCCTTCTACCAACTTTCCCAAAATACTTTTCAATTAAATAATGGATTTAGACACCCATTAAGGACTTACACAACATACTTCAAATTCAAGTAAGACTCCTTTGGATCAATATAGACTTCCTATACATCCACCATGGAAAAACTAGGAAAATAGGTCAATTTAACAAAGGAACTTCCCTTCAAAGTTATCCAATCACCTTGAAACCTTGGGGAATAAAATTAAATCCCTCAAAACCACATAATCCATAATAGATTTGCACTTGTATGGCTAGAAACTCTCCCAACTCAATAACCCTTCTTTTTTAATGCAAAAACAAGGGTTTTGTCAAAATCTTCACTCGAACGCTTGAACAAAAAATAAATGGTCCAAAAACCTTCCATAGGGTCTTCCTAGTAATTTTACACACTCACAAACTCAACTCCAATAGAATTTCATTGAGAAGCACTTCAAAGCCATCACTTTTCAAGGAAAAAATGCACTTTCTAGCCCCAGGGTATCACACAATCACCACAAAAATGATTTATTCTGATATAAAATGAATTAATACATATAATATAACATATTTCCTACCAATCCACTGAGTTATAGTATTAGACAGTGGGTGGATTGGTCAAAAGTGCATTATTTTGCTTTTAAACCCTTTACAATGGAAAAAATAGGGTATTCACTGTATTTTTGCAATTTCTCTCACAAAATAGAAAGTTATAACTCCAAACCAAGTGCATATAAAATTAAACTCATAAAAATTCAACCTCTAAATATTTCAAAGCATGATTGGGTTTGTACGATCCGTACAACAACAAACAATTCTAGAAAATAGTGAAAAAAACTCAAAAAATGCACTAAAAACGTGGTATTTTGAATTGTGTGAGTTTGTTACACCTCCAAAAACCTTGATTCAAGCCTAAGAAGTCCTATTATATAATTTAGAAACCATAACAACCTTCAAACCAACCAACTTGCACCTAATTACCCTTTAAATGACTCTAATTTTGAAAATCAGCACAAATCAGCGAAATTGTCATTGACAACATTTGCAACATTTTGCATTTTTGCAATTATTGAACTCAAAAGACCTTAAACACCTATATAAACCTAAAATATGATCATTTATACTTTATTAAATCCTTTATTCAAGATTCAAAGAACAACCATCAAAATACCCTGCCTTTACCCACTTTGACAATTTTGACAATATTGACAATATTTCATGTTTTTACAACTTTTTGCAATTTTCTCATTGAACCAAGATGAAAACTCCCTCAAATGACCTTTTGAACCTTTTTAACTCCTATCCTTTAACATCCAAGGTTTTGGTTCCCTTGCACCAGTTTTCCAAGGAGCCTTATTGAAAATCACTCTTCCAACAATTAACTCTCACATCGAACACCCCAAACATACCATATGATGTATGTACATGCTAAAAAGACTCTAACAAATGAGCCTCCAAAAAATTTAAAGCATTTAAAATACATTTAAAGCACCTATGTTGGTCTAATTAGACCTTATGAGACCCTAAAACATGACCTAATACATAAAAAACAACATGAACCTACTTATACCCCCTTTTGTCATCATTGACAATTGCTTCACATATTTGACCGTGTATACAAAAATGTATCAATGCGACACCAAATGGTCTTTATAGACCTTATTAAAGCAAATAAACATCAAAAAAACATTGCAACCTCCCTAGACACACCTAATGCTCCAATTGTGAAAGTAAGGTGTAGGTGCTCCTGCACCATAAAACCACTCAAATTCACTCAAAATCGCACATTTTCACACCCAAGGCTACATGCCATCACTCCAATCATTTTGCATATCTACATTAATGCAATTTTGAAAACCCTTATACAATCAAACTTAAATGCTTGAAATAAAGCAATGATCAATAACATGACTTTACAAATTCAATGTGCATACTTACCAATCAATCCAGGGAACCATTCGAGTCTACTCTACTCTTTATCATGTCAAGTATTGCCTCATGGTCAGACTCACACACTTTCCACAAGTTATTGTTCGTAGGTCTACCCTTATATTTGATCAAATGAACGTTGGTGGCAGCGACAAGGTTTGAGTAGTGAAGAATCTTCTTATGTGTGTTGATGTCCTCAAACAACCAAACTACAACATTCTTAACTGGGTACCTTCTAAGCCATGTTCCAATAACAACCACCAAACCTATAGGATATTTTATGTTTTCTCCATCTATAACTGGGGCCTCCAATTTATTTTTGGCCTCGATACAATGACATAGGTAATAATCTGTACCCTCTTCATTATCTTCATCTACAATCACTGTATATACGTGCCCTGCATTGATATGTTCATCTTGTTAGATTTATTTAATGAACATCAAAATAAAACCTCAAAGTAAGATATATTACCTAGATCTACAAGGTCCGATACATGATCAAATCCAATGGATGATTGCATATTTGTGATTTGTAGAGTCGTCGAGAGTTGATAAGTGTCAAGTGGGGTTAGACTTCTTATAGACCATTCGTCAACCCACTCTATTGACTCGCAATCATTCCACGCTCGAAGTGTAAATGCAAAACAAAAGCATGCCATCTTTCGCGTATGAATAGTCCATGTACCTACATTGGAGCTTCTAAAAGAGTGTATCTCGCTCAATCCTATTACTGTACAACAGTCCTCATATTTTGAAATGTTAGTATCATCTACTAAATGAAAAAATATACAAACTAAAGAATTACCTTGACTACCTAGACCCATTGCATGATTGCACCACTCGACAATTGATCTTGCATCTGTCAACTTTACATTGTCTTTGTGCTTTAACTCTTCTCGTGCAAGGACTCTTTTGATACATGCACCCGCTCCATCATGCTCCCCCTTTCCATGTCTGGCCTCTGAGAAGTTCCACATATGTTGAACACCACTGATCCTATGCATCCTACTCAACCAGTAAAACATTCTGGCATTCTTGAATTGTGATATACATTTATTTGACCATATGATATGTTGACTGAATGATATGCCCCTGCTAGCCAGATCAGCATAGAACATCTGAAAGCAACCTTGCACAAACTCGGTAGAATGTGTGTGATCATCACTGATGTAAAAGTGATACTCTCTCAATACTTTCCTATTATCCTTTGTACTATCATTTGCATGAATGAATGCTATATGCACAAATATAGAAACCTGTGTGGAGTTGTAGTACTATGATTGCACCTCATTCTGTGGCTGTAGTGTGTAGTTCTCCACAAAGTCGACAACTGAAATGATGCTATGAAGTGGAAAAGTGTCCTTGCATAACTTGAAATGTGATTCCAACCATTGAGCTCTATGTGCATGCCTTGCATACTCATAGACCACCTGATCACGGAAAATTCCCATAAATTGATATACTGGAATCTTATCACTAACCAATTCACACTTCTTTTCTTCTTTCCCATCTTTTAAACTATAGGCCATTGTCTTGTATTTTCCAAATTCGATAATTTTGTCTCCAATTGTGTGTGTACTAGCCATGTGTTGGAAATTTGGAAAATGTTGCATGCCACCACAATGATGACATGTGCCATCCAAACATGACTTGTTCTAAAAAATTTGACCATCCTCTCTTTCACATAAAAGAGAAGATAAGAATTCCCTTGAGGATTTGGGTGGAGGCCTTATGTTACATTCTTGCAAAACATTGTCAATATGCATATCTACAAATATATGTCGATAAACATCATAATGGTTAGAAAATTCAATATGTATTCTACAACAACAAGTAGTACATGTGTGATTTATTTTGACATAAAAAGGCTTTAGCATTTCAAAATACCTTTGACATATTTTAATTTTAGGAAACTTTTGTACAAAATCAGCAAAAAAGTGGGTTTGAGTGGTATCTAAATAATTCTTTGGATGTGGCTCATGGATTTTACTACTAATTCTCCTTCTTACAACATCTCTTTGATTAGGAGAGGTCCTTTTTTTATCCTTCCAATAATCTACTATTAAAGATCTCAAGCCTTGAGCAATTCTTTTAGCTTTCTGTGGCACTCTGCCCGAGAATGCCCATAACTCATTGCTATTTGGTTTCTCCGATCTTTCACGCCTTCCTTTGGATCTCATTAGAGATGATCCACTTATTTTCAAAGAATTACTAGTCTTTGTAAGGTTCACCTTTTTCCTTGTTTGACTGCTTAACAGTGTTGCTATCATCACATGTCTTGTGGCACAACTATCCTTCGTGTGTGAGGTGGAACCCACACTGTCATGTGCACTCATCAAGTTCTTTACAATGGAATTTTCACTTGAGTCATTCAACACTCTCAACCCAAGAGCCTTCATGGTGGGCCTAAATTTGAGTTACTTCATCATTTTAACAAATAGTTGGCATCTTCCACCCTCACTTAGCTTCTCAAAATAAAACTCCATATCCTCTGTGTAGCTCTTTGACATGTACATTTTAGCATCTTATCAGGAATCCATTTCAAAACATTGGAATCAATATAAATAAAAAATCTAGGTTTTATATGAAAAACTCTAGGAGGAATTCCCAAATGTAAATTTGTGTCAACATCAGGAATGTCAACAACATCGGGGATAGATCGCGTACCTTCAATCAGAGGTGCAATTCATGACATACCTTGAGATTGACATGTAAAAGATTTTGTACCTCCAACTTGAGATGTCATTTGTGGAGTGACTTCAAATAGAGGTGTTTTTTCTGATGTACTTTCAAAACGCAATGTTGTTGATGGTGTGTCTTCAACTGTAGGTGTGATTTCCTATGTACTTGGAAGACCACATGTTGTTGCTGATGTGTCTTCAACTGGAGATGTGCATTGAACTTCACCTATGGTTGATGATGTGCCTCCAACTTGGAGATCCATTTGTGTCCTTCCACAAATTTTTTCCATTCGTGCCCTTTGTTTTTCCAATTTTACATCTCTCTTAGATTGCATGGGAATTTTTGGTTGTATGGGCTACAATTCTTTTGCTTCACGAGCTGAAAATTTTGATTCTCTTCTTGCATTTTTTACTGCAAGTTCTTTCAGTGTTAGAGGCTTTGGTCATTTCCTCGGCATGACGTTGAATGGTGCATATTCACAATCACACACAAAAAAAAAGTAAGTAATGCATTTTATGAAACATATTGATAACGCTGATAACATTGCATTTTATTGAACACACCAAAGCATTTTATGAAAGATGGCAACGAGCTGTTTGGAATTATCAAACATGTCTATATGCTACAACATTTTTCATACATAAATCTACCAAGAACGGTAAATGGCATGAATGAATGGAAATAAACCAACTATGTCTTGAGTCACTTGAAATTATCTAAGCACATGATGAAGGTGAATTATTTATGGCACAAAAAAATTAAAATAGAAACTTGCACATTAACATTGATGAAAGCTCTTAGGTTTTCCAAATTAGTTGAAAATAAAAGTTTTCCCACAACCATCAATAATAATGAATTTAATGTTCAATTCTATGTGTAACAATTAAGATTAATAAAATCATCAAATGAATCATCTATAAATTATCAAAACAAAACAAAAAAAATTGTGGTAAGTTGAATTCGTTTATCTAAGCATGCTAGAAATGGACTACTATAAGCAATGCAAATAGAATTCATAAAAAAAATTGTGTTAAAAGTTGATGTCGTTTATATAAGTTTAAACATGGATTAATCTAAATTATGTCATGGTTTTCATTTTTTTCTTCAAAGTCATAAAAATTAAACTTTTTATGCAACTCTCATCTAATTCAATGTTGAATTCTATGTCCAATTGTTATGATTAATAAAATCATTAAATAAATTTATATTATTGCCAAAAAAAACAAACATACTAAATATAAACATTTGAATATTACCAAAAATGAATATATTACCTGAGATAATGTAAAATGATGTAGAAACTTCAAAATGCCTTCATCTACGTTGTGTACATGGAAATTGGTGGCAAAAAGGTGATGGATCAAGCATAGATTGGTACAACAAGGAGTCAAATGCATAAAAAAGGTGTGTCTTTGTCGGATTAAGTGCTAAACCAGACAAAAGTAGAAGCATGTGGGCCAGAATCATGGGGTGAACTCCTATGGTGCTTTTAAATTCTTTCTCTCTCTTAATAGGAAGGAAGTGAAACTTGAGATAGAGGGAGAGTGGATATGAGTGAGAGAGATTAGTCCTAGTAGCGTGGTAGGGACTAAGACCTAAGAGCGATAGACTTGAGAGGGATAGAGAGTTATCCAGTTAGGGTGGGGGGAAAGACCTCACAATTGGAGAGGGGTTGGAGTGAAATAGATTTGTCTACCCTCTACCCATAAACTATAACCGTAAACCCTAAAACCTCAACCCTATAACCCTCAACTCTTTCTCTCTCAACCCTTCACCCTCTACCTTCTACCCTCTACCATCATCCCTCTACCCTCTACCCTAAACCCTCAACGCTTAAACCATAAACCCTAAACCCTTAGACCCTATACCCTAAACCCTTCAACCCTCTACCATCTACCCTTAACTCTCATGAATCAACCCTCTACCCTCAACTTTCTACCGTAAACCCTCTACCCTCTACCCTCAACCCTCAA